>BRZM01000119.1:398661-433458 GCA_033238685.1 Lates japonicus | reverse complement strand
GCACATAGGCACAATGAACTCTCAATTTCAATTTCAACAATACTAATGGGCATGATCATAGATGTACATTATGTTCAGAATTTGTTTTCTTTAAAGTGTTTGTCATTAAATTTTGTAGAGTGAAACATATCTTTAAAGTCTTGCAAAAAAAGCATCCTAAACATGTCCCCAGGCAGTGACCAGACCTTTTTTTTTTTTTTTTAAATTGTAATGTCAGTATTGTTCCTGAGTCGACACAGGGCACAGTCAATTTTTGTTATTCTAAACTGTTCAGAACAGTACACACAGTTCCATTTGCCTACAGCACATTTGCTAGACTCATCTTGAGTCAAGAGGTTTTTTTGTTTTTTGTTTTTTTCACAGATGTTAAGATTCAAAAGTTATAGATCAAATTATTGATTGAACTATGGACAACAGAAATTGTTGGATTGACCTCAAGATGTGGAGCTGCATTTCTTGACTTGGCCTCTCTTGCTTTGTCCTGCATTTCAAACTACATAGAGTGTACTCAGGAAACATTCAGACCCCTTCACTTTTCCCACAGCCTCATGCTAAAAACCAAACCAAACAAAACAAAAAAATTAGAATTTTAGAAATTCAGATCCCACTGATCCCCCTTAGAAGACTCCTAGTTGTTCTAAGCTTCTTCCACGTAAGAAACATGGAGGCCATAGTGCTCTTGGGAACCTTCAGCAGAATTTTTTGTAGCCTTTCCCAGATCTGTGCCTCGATGCGATCCTGTCTTGGAGCCCTGCAGGCAGTTCCTTCAACCTCATGGCTTTGTTTTTGCTCTGATATGCATTGTATGCTGTGAGACCTCATATAGACAGGTGTGTACCGTTCCAAATCATTTCCAATCAATCGAATTTACCACAGGTGGACTCCAATCAAGGCGAAGAAACATCTCAAAGACGATCCAGAGAAATGTGAGGCACCTGAGCTAAATTTCAAGCGTCATAGCAAAGCATCTGAATACTCATGTCAATGTGATATTTCAGTTTTCCTTTTTTGATAAATCAGCAAAAAACTCTAAAATTCAGTTTTCACTTTGTGCTCCACTGAATCCATCCTTACGTCATGAAAGAATGCTACTTTTATACATATTTTTATTTAGCACGACAGTTACTCATCTAGATCTGTATGTATCTTTGAAGCTTGATTTTGCATGCATTTATAGACGAGAAAAAGATCAAAGACAATCATGCTGACAGGAGAATTTGTATACGAGCAGCTGTCAAACCTAATCACACACTATGATTCAAGAATTCATCATGTAACAAAAGCCATGTGAAGTAAACCTTATATATTTAAAAGGCACATTCTAAACTCTCATATATTATTTAGGGCAAGCAGTGCACTGAAAAATAAGGAAAATGCCGTAGTCAGATAAAACACAGACATCAAAACAAACTAAATTGAAGGAGAGAATTATACCAACAAGTCTTAGCGAACATGTTGGTATAATTTATTTTTGTCTTTGATTCTCTCCATGTTTTCTTTTTCTTCTGAACAAAAAAAATGTTTTTAAGTTTCATTTTAATTCTAGCAGGTCACACAGTTCCCTACATTATGAATTCCTCACATTGTTCTGTGCTCCCAGTTGTCTGCTCCCAGAATCTCTTTTCCATGTAAATGACACGAATGGCTTTTTAGACAGGTGTTTTTCTGACCCCTGAGGGTTATGTTTCTCTACCTGCATTAAAAATGAACAGAAGCTTCTTGAAACATAATGTGTTACTTATACTGTATGTACCTATTACTGTACTGTTAAATGCAGAGAGCGTGCTGGCTGAGCACTATCTACATACTCATCAAGGGAAAATTACATCCTCAGATTATTTTAAAGTTGCATTAGTTACTAACTTTGTTAATGTACTGTTTTGGTGTTGAGCAGTTAAACATAGGACGCATTTACCAGAGCTTTTTCACCAACAAATACTTACCTAATGCAGCTGGAAACCAGATCAATGAGAGTGCATGGACTAAATGAAAAGCCCTCAGTATGTGGGAGAGAAAGAGCTGTGCATCATAGTTAGTGTGTATTATTATTTACTGTGTAATATCACCAATTTGTGATGTTTAAAACAACAAGATTGATTTTGCATTGCATTCACAATAACATATTGGTATCAACACTTTAATTGACTTGTCTTCAGTCAGTTATTTCCTGCAGTTCCTAAAATAACTATCACTAATCCACGGGCTTAAAGATGATAATGATGACCATTAATCAGTAAGAAAAATATATGCATTTATGCAGTATAGTTTTTTTAATGCAGATTTGTCCTTTAACTTATTTTTAACCCACTCACGTACATACTTATTTAGAAAGCCGATGGCTGGTTATTATGTATTAATAATGGGAGTTTATTGACAGTTAAAATAACACACCGATGCTGTTCTATCTGCTTCATGCTATTAATGGTAAATTGGCTTGCACATAGTTACAACAATCACTTTTATCCCATGTAGCAAGCACTCAGTCTAATGTCAGGAGTTATAATGTGAACAAAAAGCTAGGACACTGTGTCCTGCCTGTTTCTATAGAATGCAGCTGTCACTAAATGCTCTTTTCATATGTATTCATTGGCCTGCATGACAAGCAGCAAATGTCAGACAGATAGACCTGCCAAATGAATTGTTTTGTATTATTATATTGTATTGGTGGATAATAAGAGGTTCCATTATTGTTTAAGCATTGACAGATTTTTTTTAGTCTTGATGCAATTTGTAGATCAATAACAAATCATATATCCAGAGGAATCATTTAAATCATTAGAGAAGCAAAGATGCTACATTTGCAGTCTTAAGCTTCTCAAATGTGTTATATCATTGGTAATTGTATACCTTTGAACTGATTGTCAGCTAAAACAAGCTATTTAAAGACATCACGTGGGAATGTATGATTTTTTAATGTTTTAATCATGAATTAAAACATCTAATTATTCAAAAAATAATCAAGTCATCATCAGGCAGTAATCATCATGTTTTCGGGGGACCACTATTTTGGCATTTTCCTGAACACTGCTGGCATTCTCTCATCGGTTTTACTGGAGAAATGGTAACATATATACTGTATAATGCTTGTGCTGTTTTTCTATATGAATTTAACATGATGTAGGCCTCAGGACCAAAATGTCAATGATTGGGTGAGTCTAAGTTATGGATGGTGTGCAGAACAAGTTAGCAGCACAATGTACTTGGTCCTAATATTATCCTGACCTCGAAATTTACATTCCCCAGTTTTCACCCTTGCAGCGTTCAAAGATGTCGATTGCAGTTTGAGTGGGTCCTCATGGCTTTCAGCAGGAAAGGCAAGTAGTATCCGGGTCAGAATCAATATGGATAAATTCAGTGGCGCAAAGGACAAGAACAAACTAGCCGTTAGTCATAGCTGCCATTTGCACAGTATCACAATGCATATGTCAGGAACTTTATCCAGAGGTGTTCGACCTCTCCCTTGTCCATTGTGCTAAATTATGGCTACACACGTTGCCTCTCCTCCAAGTCTTCCGCACAATTTATGCCCCCTGTTTTATGTTTCCAATGATAGCAGGTGAAGGCAGAGAAGACAAAGACTGTGACACACAGAGAGAGAGAGAGTGAGAAAGAGAAAGACAAAATGTGTGAGAGAGAGGTGACAGAAGGGTTCAGCATCTAAATTTAGGGCCTACCATATCCAGTGCCTACTCATGCAATCTTTGTGTCTGTGCACATATTGTAAATGTGCAAAAGTGACAAATGTAAAAAGAGAGTAGCTTTTTACATGGAAATTGACTCATCCCCCTGTCACCTGTTTCATAGTTTTTCATCTGCAGGAGGAGGATATGTCTTTGCGTGTCTTTTTGTTTTCCCAGTTTCCTCATCTTGCTGGCTACATGACTCATCATCCCCTTGTCCCGCTTCACCTACAGGCACACATCTGCCGGCCTAGGATTAAGCAGAACGGAAGCGCGATTAAATGGCTTTGGCAACTGTCTTCTCATACATCTTAATAGAATTCAGAAGTCTCTCTCTGTTTAGGGCGAAATCCAGCTCCAGTCTTGGATTTTTTATTTTTTCTTTCATCTGAAGTGAGGGGCCTCTTTGAGTCGACAACTGGCTTACTGCGCTCATGGGCAGGGCAGAGCAGATTAGTCAATTAAATGAAGCCATGGAGGAAAAAGGGCTCAGTTTATACTCATCCTTAAGCCTCTATTCTGTTGCTCTAAAGAAGCTGCTGAGGGAAATCAAATGACCAGATTGTTGGGAAAAGTGAAGAAGACAAATGCAGTGTGAAGACATGCTTGAACAAACTTTCTGTAATGCCACAAATTGAAAGATAAGACCTTTTTCCCATTTGGCAGACAGCACATCATAAATACCTGGTATATTGAAGAAAATGCAAGAACATATCTATGTATCTATCGAACAAAATCCACCTGATAGCACTTCCAAAGCTGTCTAGTTGACATGTTTTTTCTTTAGGTTCCATACAATTTAAACAAAGTATAATGTGAGCTCTAGAGGTGCTGGTGGGCAGATTTAGTTTCCTTTGGGTGGAGCCAGGTTGGCAGTTTCCCTCAGTTTCCAGTTCTTTATGCTAAGCTATGCTAACTGGCTGCTATCTGGAGCCTTATATTTACCTTACAGACATGAGAGTGATGTTAGTCATTTAATCTAAGTCTCTGTAAGACACAGAATAAGTGTGTTTTCCAAAATGTTGAAATATTCCTTAAACAATCCAGTAATGCAATAAATAGTAACATTTCTGGGGGATTTTTTTGGAGAAACAATACATTTACTATTGTAACATTTTAGTATATTTTGCAGATAATATAATAATTTGTTCCTTTACTTAAGTGCGATTTTGAATGCAGGGCTCTTACCTGTGATTGACTGTTTTTAACATTGTCTTTTCTCAAATAAAGTAAAGTACTTTTTCAGCCACTGAAGAGCAAACACACATTTAATAGTTTAGGAGCAATCTCTCCACAACCCTGTGGCTTTTAACGTAATCCCTTGATTCTGATCAAAAATGCAACACTACAATACGTCTGAAATTGAGTTTGAAGCATGATTATTCATCAGTTGAGAGCTCTATATAGATTATTTACATACAGGCATGAATTTTGAATCACAATAAGTGGAAAAAGAATAATTTAAATACGAACTTTCTAGAGCTAGAGAATAGAAAAACCAAGAGCCTCAGTAATAATAGAGGAGATAATTACAGCTCTCTCTATCGTCTGTGGGCAGGATAAAGCGGCATTGTTGCGGCAAAGATCCTTAACTAGCCGCATGTCTGCGACAGACTTGCTTAAAGGTCAGGCCATTGTGTGAAATTAGCAAAGACAGAAAGGTCATTGAGATTGTTCCCGGCTAATAGATAAGCCCTGAGGCCTTAATGGGTTCATGTTTTCCCTTTTTATCAGGGGAGGATAATGCACATGAGCTGGCCCTTTTGTTTCCTATGGACTTACACACACACACACACACACATACACAGAGAGAGAAGCACTTACTCACAGATGTTGCAGACTGAAAAAAACAGCCACACATAAAGCATGCAAAACCAGGGTGATGAGGTTTTATGTCTGAGGTTGAGTAAGTTAATGAAAAAGAGATGAAATATAAATTATTGTACAATGGTTTGTGCCTCTGCTTTTACTGTTGTGGTGGTGCCTGTGTATCTCCGATTACAATTTCAGGGTTTTAAGCAGGAAATGATAAAGGAGTTGTGTTCAGGAAGCCATGCTAAGTTCTGAAGCAGACAGAGGGCATGTCAGACTTATAAATTGTGTCTTTTGTAACCTCACAAAGTAAATGCAGATTCATTATAAAATCAAGACAAAAAAATGAAAGAGGATTGGATGATTCTATCAGGATCACATTGACTTGCAAGAGAAGATGCTCCCAGATTAGGAAAGACGGTTTTGTCTTTTCTTTAGGTATTTCCAGCAGCTACTGTAGAAAAGTACAAAACTTATATTGTATTCTGCTCACTGTTTCTCTGGCACATTCTGTTCTCTTGCTGACTGTGCTTGTGATTATTTTGTCTATTGAATAAAAGCTATTTTCAAGACTGATTGAAAAAGAAGAAGAGGAGACCAACGAGTGATTTTTTTTTCTTTGGTAGAGGATTTCAATAGCAAATAGACATTTTTATATTTTCAGAGATGGAGGAGATAATCAGTAACATTTGAGTTCATTTGAGCCAGATGTGTTATTAAGATATTCAACAAAAGAACAAATGGTACGTGTAAAATACCTCTAAGGACAAAAGCTAATAAACTATTCTTGTGGTATACCATGCAATTCATATAACATATACCATGTCATTTAACTTAAATGTGTTTGAGGGCCATCATAGTGAGGGGAATAGTGTAGATAACTAATCAAGGTCTGTCTCAAATAATACTGGAACCTCTCTGGAGCTGAGATGTGTGTGTTTATTCCCCCTCTGCAATAAGCTAAAATGTGACAATTGCGGTGATTCAGATACAAGGTAACCAAGAGGAACATTAAGGCTAAAATATATTTCAGGAAAAAAAAAAAAGAATTCATGCTATCAATAGAGAAAATGAAAACAGAGGCCAGAAAGAATGTGAGGAAAAACTGCTGTTAACAGTTACATAACCTGCTAGCACTTGTTTTACAGTAGTTTAGTATTTGTATGTAGATTGAGCCTAGCTAGTGAACAGTACATTACATCTTGTCATGTTCATGAGACTGTAAGACAAGGTGAGGTCATAAAGTGACAACTAAAAATTATATGAGGTAATCATTTTAACTGAAAGGACATTTGCATTTATAGTTATCCTGCAGAGATTTAGAACACCAGTAACAGCAGTGTTGTGGAAGCTATGTTGAAAGCATAGCTTTGGAAGGTACTAATTACTTCACACTAGAGGAAGTTGAACTACAGCAACATTGGGTTCAATTACAGTAGAGAAGCAATGGTAAAATAAAAATATATATATATTCCCTTCCTTTTATATCCCAAAACAGTTTGTAGTTAACTACACAAATGAATTGAATGTAATGCATACATTGCAGTTGAACTATCAGCCAGCTGCTGCAAAATATAGTTAAACTACTTGTTTAATTACATGTAGTACACTACTCCCCAAGCACTGTGGAACAATGTTTTTTTTTTTTTTTTTTTTTTTTTTTTTTTTTTGCTGTTGTGTTTCTGGTAACCAATACACACATTTCAAGCTACTTCACTCATAGTAAGGGGTGTCAATGGGCAAAGTAGAGTACTTATGTGTCTGCAAAGGCAGTGAAGAAGAAAACTACTAGCAAGTTAATAAGAATTTAAGATAAGATAAGATAATCCTTTATTAGTCCCACAATGGGGAAATTTACAAAATACAGACAAAATGGATTTCAAATATAAACAAACATGACAGGTAATAGGACTTCTTTTGCAGTACTATCCTGCTTTTCTAAGCCTATAATAGGGAGGAAAGACATTAATGATGTCAGTAAAATAGATCCATGGCAGTTGTTATATGCAGTAATACAGTATTCAGATCAGTCTCTGGCTTTTAGCAGCTTTTTGGAAGGAAGGAACAATATATTACACAGAGGAAATAACTTTTACCTAATGTTATGCTATCAGAAAATTTGCATATTCACTATGCAGCAAACTAAATTACTTGTACTGCTGGTTGCAGTGGGAAGTGGCAGCAGATTCAATTAGTGCTTTATATAAAGTACAAAGAGAAATTCTAACTGATACATGTATCTCACTGTGGTAAGGAATGTTACTAAATACCTCTACCATGAAGTGATTATAATAGAGTTGCCAGCTTGAATCAGAAGATGATGAATTTAAATCTCTAACTTTTAGACCAAATGAATGTGGGATACATTCAAATTTATAACTGAAGAGTTTGAATTAAATACAAAATTTTCATTATTTTTTTTTTGTTACAATTGAAAATATAGTATGTGCCTATTTTCTTGCCTGTATTAGTCATGTAAACAACCTTCAACAGCATCAAAAACATTAAATGCTAAAATAATACGATTTTGTTTTTAGGTTGAGATAGTCAATGGCTCAAAAGACGTACAGCAGTATTTTACAGCTCAAGTGTAATTTAAGAATATGTACCTTCTTGTTAATCTTCTCAGCTGTGACACAGCCTGTAGTGATGACATCAGCCAGAGACACAACCTGGAGCAGATCCACAGTGAATAATGCTACAACTCCTGGGAGACAATGACAGCATCCATGGTGATTTGACCAGGATATGGAATAATTTCTGACTCACAGCTGGAGGCCCTACATTCAAACTCATTTACATCTCATACAAAAATATTTATTTTAGTTTTTTCCTAATCAAATTCCTAATGATTGCCAATATTGATGAATAAAGGTGATTTAATAGTTTAAAGGAAAGAGCATTTAGTACGAAAGAGGACAAAATGGGAGCCAATGTGTGACAAACATCATTGATAATATTGAACTCTGTGTCACATATGCTTGCTATCTAGGTAGATAGGTCTTAACTCATTGTGCCACCAGTGCCCCAGCTTCATTGTCTTTAATAGGAAGCAGCGAGCAGCTGAGCAGCTCCTCAGGGTGCCTTTGCCCTCTGCTTTTCACAGAAGTCTCACAGCAGGATGGCTCCAGAAACTTCCTGGAAAATAAAGGCAAAGAAGTCAATCTGCAGGGAATTACATAATGCCTGAGTTAAAATAGAGATACACATGCACACACAGGGAGACTCACTCACTTTAAGTACAGAAGTAGATGAAGCCCACACATGCTCAAATAAAAAATAATATATCTTGATTAGTCGGGTTTTGATTATTGAACGATCTATCAGGAGCAATCAGGGATGTATTCAAGTCTTCATCAGTGTATCAGTGTTATGATATGGATTGCACCCTTCCTCAAAGGCAGACTTCCATAAAGTTTTAGTTTTTAAAAGCATTAAGATATTTCTGAGCATTTAAGGGCTCCTACACAGGTTTTGCTGTGCATACCTTGGACTGCTTATTATTTCAGATATAGTTTATTTCAAGTGCATTTTTTCTTATGGTCTCAAGTTCTGAGAAATCTAAAGTCTTTCACTTGGCTTTTCTTTCTTTTTTCTTAATTCTTCTGTCTTTCTTCTGTATATGTTACTGTATGCAGAGGCATAAAGTGTGGAAAGTAATAACAATAAAACTTGGAGGAAGCATATAGGTGGACTGAGTTACTGCATTAATATAGCTTAACCTGTACTAGATGTCTGGCTAGAGTAGCACTAGCTACCTATTCCCATATATATATATATATACATGTGTGTGTGTGTGTGTGTGTGTGTGTGTTAACCCTCATATTACAAAAAGTCTTATCAAGAGTCTTTCCTGGTGGAGGACACACCATATGTGGTAGATCAGAGTTGAACCAGAAGGTCAGCCATTGTTTGTTTAAGACCTGTACGATCGCCTTACTGCCCATGTTTCCTGACTGAGTACAAAACTGTTAGGAATGATGAAAAACTAATAAGGTTATTATAAATGTGAATTATCATTTAAGACTTGCAGTTTGCATAGCTTTAATGTCCAGTTTCTCTAGCAGAGGCTAAGGAGAAGACTGTAGTGTCCTTGCAGCTGCCCAGTGGGTATTGTAGAACTGTAATAAAGGTATGCTGGAAAAAAGGAGCAAGGTGCTCAGTACAGGTTCCTTAAAGGTGGGATTGGCAATTATAATATAATGCACTTTTATTACAATTCAGGGGATATCTCCTCATGGTCTGCCAGCTGCCGTTTCTATGTGTGTGCTGAAAAGAAATCTGGTGTTTGTACACAGCCATGACTCTAGAATTGGGTTATAAACGAAGTGAATTGGCGCAATCCATTCCAGACAATCATAGTGTTCGAGTTCGTGTTCGTGCACAGGAGGTGGGAGGGTATAAAGGTGCAGTGGAAGCAAGAAAGACGGATATTTCAGTGTATGCTAATACTACAGTGCAGACACAGAGTAATGGCAGATAAACAGCCTAAGGAGGAAACATTTAAATTAAACATTTAAAAAGAAAGGCAATGACAAAGCCAGTAGGGCTGTATTGCCTTGTCCTCTTTGTTCTTGGTGTAATGTTAGTTAGGCTAGGAGGAGGGTCGCGAGTATCCCTGTCTGCAGCTACTGTGCTAGCTCTGAGAAACCTTACAGTGCCTGAAGTGCAAAGGCTTTTTTAGACACAAAAACCTGAAAACAAAAGTTTGCAAGCACAGTGGGATTGATGCATAAATTGAAATGCTATGCCAGGTGAAGTTACTGTCCTTGTTATCGAAGCTACAAATCCTCAGGCCTGTCCACGGTCACTTGATGATGTTGTACATTATGTTTGTTTTGTTTCAGCTATGAAAAGTGAACGCAGTCAATTCTTCCATTTTCCTCCACGGCCAGTAGTTAATGTGGGTTTCCTTGAGCGATGCGTGTCCGCAAGTTTGGGGGGTGGAACTTCTGAAGGAGCACTGAAGGGAGGGGTGTGTTTGTTTTGATGCTGACTTTGAATATCAACAGTCTTTCTCCAGGATGCCCTACTCTGCCTTTAAATAAATAATGGCAAACACATGTAAACCCACACATATCTACTCTTCATCAGTCACCCTCACCCTCTCCTCTCTGCCTGTACACATCAGTGCTCTGGTAGCTGCTCTTCAGCTCTTTTAGCTTCCTTAATTAAACCAACCATCGCTTCTCCAATTTTGCCCCATTAAGGAGCTGTAAATCTTACAAGCAGCTCCAACTAACAGCAATTTATTCACACAATGATGCAACCAGCTTATATTGGCCTTGCAGCCTGATCAGCCCCCATGAATAAATCAGATGGTGGGAAGAAGAAGGGCGGATGGTAGTGATGTGTAAGCATGTGTGTGACTGTGCATGTCGGGATGTGTGTGACGTTTACTTTTATGGTTTGTTTTCATGGTTGTGTATTGGATGAGGGTGTACATCGAGGTAACGTGGACATGGAAGTGAGCTCAATGAGTCAGCTCAGGCTGAACAGATGGAGAAAGAGGGAGTGTGAACAGAAAGTGTCAAACATGGAAGAACTTATTGTTTTTCTCATTGTTTCCCTGCAGTTTTTTTGTTTAATATCTGTCAGTTTTGGCTGGGAGCAAGCTCTGCCATGTGTTTTGTACAAGATGGCCTGTTTACCAAAGACCAGCCAGAATGGATGAGAATCTTCTTCAGGAAGGGAGACAGGCAGCCATGAGTGAACTCACTGTGCTCGAGATGCACCACACTGTTGTGCTGTTTTGCTTTGCAGAAAACGCTTATCCCCTATGCTCTTGCTGTCACATTTTCTGTTGACATTTTGTCCCATATGTTTTTGTGAGTAACACACATTTTAGAAATTTTCCTCTTTTTGTGTTGCAGGTTTATAATCATATATTTTAATAAATTATAGTTATGTTTGTAGGAAACCACTTAAATAATTGCAAAAAACATTTTTTACCTACATTTTTAACTACACACAAAAGTGAGTACACCTCTGACTACTGCAACAAAAGTGATGACACCTGTGATTTCTTGGCTAGTTACATGACCAAGCTTATAAGCTTATTTTATAATTATAAGCTTATAAGCAAGAATCTGTGGACATCACAGCTTTCTTCATTTTGGTCTGGGTTGTGTCCAATGCAACATGGTTCCACGTGGTAAGGAACTGCCTGACCGAGTAACAAAAAAAAAAAAACAGAATGTCAGACCTCATTAAGATGGGAGAGAGAACAAGGGCATCAGTATCACATCAGTAGCCTTTCTATCATGCTGTTGTGGAATATATTTGTTGTGTCCAGGTTTAAGCGATGACACGAAGCGGCTGACACTGTCAGGGGAGGAACATATTTTATTCACATTTATTATCTTTGACTATTTCTATGCTATACCGGAACAAGCGTAGTGAATTATTTGTGGCTAAATTCTGTAACAAAGAGGTGATGTCTGCACATATTTCAGGACACGTCCAGTCAAAACCAGAATTCATTCATTTATTCTTTATCTAAACCAGCATGAAATGGAGATTGTTAAGCTAATGTGAAAAATGTTATTATTAAACTATTATTGTCTAAATATACATTTAGTGGCCCCTTTTTCCATCTTCTATCAATATGTCTCCTGCTCCTGACAATTTAAAGTTAAAGATATAGCAACTCCATGAGAATTAATTTTCTCTCCATTCTTGAAAAAGAACAGAAAAGAAAACAACTATTAATAATAACAAAGCAGGAATACATTTCCTCTCCTGTCAGCTGAAATGGCAACAGAGAGGATGCAGTGTGGTGTTTTGTAAATTTGCTTTATATCAATAGTACACACCATGGAATGACTCTAAGCTATTCTTTTTTGCTGTATAACATTTTGACTGTAAGGCCACATCAACTTTCATGAAGTGAAATCATTTATCATTGTGCTTTTGGTGCTGTTCTCGGGCAAAAACCAAAAAGGTGTGGCCAGTGTCACTGTGGTCATCTATCATAGTTTTCATCATGCATTGTGACCGCTGTCATATATCATACTTCCCATAATGCACTCTGAAAGTCCAAATACCCAGAGATGTCATGGTTTATGTATGCCCTATCTGTCAGGTATAAGATGTGTATATGGCCACTGTTTTAACTTGAGGTGTATTCATAAGAATGTGTAAGCAGAGGTGTAGTGGGCGGGGGACGTGGGGGGATGCTGTCTGCCTTCTTTCAGCATGATTTAAAAAAAAAAAAAATAATAATAATAATAATGATAATCAGCAGCAGAAGAAAAAAGAGCATTTTTACTGTTAAACTAGTGTTAAAAAATTAAAAAACAAGTATAACACACAAATATCTCTTTGTAATAGCCTACATATAAAAATACATATTAAAAATAAAACATTTACGTTAGCATGATCATCATCATCCACGAGAGACACAAGAAGAAAAATTATTCTAGGCCATGCAGCTCGTTCTCGTTGATGAACCCCACGTTTAAATGATAAGTCAGAAAAATATTTTAGTTTTACTTTCGTAAAGATGTCAATTACAACGATGCTGGAGCATCAGTTTCTTCTGAGGAGACAGCCAGCACCAGCAATGTCCACACACATTATAATTGTTGGTGGTGTTGATTTTTGTAATTGATTAGTTATAGTTTCCCATCCTTATCTGGCAAACATTTAACCTTGTGTGTGTGCGTGCAGTATTCGTTTTCATGATGTCTTAAAAACAGCGTCCCCCCCACTCAAAAAATCCCCACTACACCACTGTATGTGAGTGTGTGTGTGTGTGTGTGTGTGTGTGAATAAATCTGTATATCTGCCTTTAAGATGAGACGGTGATATGTGCAATAACACCTGGAGGCTAAATGTAAAAAGCACCTTTCAGAGCTGCGTTTAAGATAAGGAAAGGATGAGACAGCTTTATAATGCACCTACACACACCCACACTGCTTTAAATCTGCAGCTGTGTGTATTCTGCATACCACTGCATTATTTGTGGCAAAGAAACACTGCCTGAAAGCTTGTAAGCCAAGATGAGAGAGGAGATCATTTGATATCTTCCCCAACATATTCTGTAGTTTCCTATTGTTACTGTAAAGGCCAAAACAGACCTCTAGTATATGATCTTTTATTAAAACAATGCCAAGCTTGGCTATATTTACGGTTAATTTATTGTTCTTGGCAAAGAACAAGAGCAGAAAATGTACTTGACAATACTGAGAGTGCATAAAAAATTTGTGGTTATGTGACAGGTCAATTTGTTGTGACACTCTGGCCACCTTGCACAATATATAATAAGACTGGTAATGCACTTACCTTTTACAGTAAGTCAGCAAACACTATTCCCTGCATAACATTGAAGCTTTTAACAATATGAAGCTAGATCCATATTATGTCAGTTAGGAGATATAGTAGTATCATTAAAATTAAATAACCACCAGCCACAGAGCTGATGAAAAATCACTTATATGATCACTTGACATACTGGACGCTAACACAAACAGACTCTTCTCAGTGACAGGCGGAATCCCTATCCTCTAAAATGTACTTTCATTTACAACCCAGTGAAACACAAATAATTTCAACCAGTCTGGTGTCACCTAATGGCATGTGAATCACATGCCACTTGTGTGTTATTACTACACATTTCTTGGTTTTTGCATGTCATTTCTCCACCTACTAATCCCTAACCCTAACTCTGTCCCAACCCCAAACCAACCCTAACTCCTCTACAGGGTGGACAGAACGGAAAAACAGAAATAACACTGCCCTGTAAAATCCCCATGCAGTATTTGTGACGATGAGATACTTTATCTTAAAGAGAAAACAAAATATCCCCATAAGGTTAATTACATACATTAACACAAATAATGATATAAAACACCCTTCCATCCATTTTCTATACCGCTCACCCTTAAGGGTCACGGGGGGTTGCAGCCTATCTCAGCTGACATTGGGCGGGAGGCTGGGTACACCCTGGACAGGTAGCCAGTATATTGCAGCGCTGACAAACAACCATTCACACTCACATTCACACCTACGGGCAATTTCACTAGAGTCACCAGTTAACCTACATGATACAAAACAACAAATCAGAAATCATTTTAAAAACACAGTTTCCCACCTAGCTCATAGGTAGTCAGCTCTAATGGTACAATGCTACTCTGATGGCTTAATGTTTTCAATCCAAATGCATCTGTATCCTAAGCCTAGCAGTTAGCACATTAGAAAACATTTAACCAGTATATTGCTGCATTGTGCAGAGTAATTCTTATTTTTCCTGACCTCTCAGCACTGCTGCAGAGGGTTTTTTATTTCTATAGGTACATATACAATTTCACCAGTTGGTTACATATGTGAGATGAAACACGTCACCTGTGAAAACAACAATTTTGCATAAATTATCACACAAGCGAGCTCAGCACACTTTTGCTGTGTTGGGTATATTTGCAGCACATGTCAATTGATGACAGTGTTTTCTTAATGTGTCTGTGCGTTGTCTGTTTGCATTTGCTTTCTTAAGCTGCAGTGCAATGAGCTCTCTCAGCCACCATACATGTAAACCTTGTTTTTCGAACAAAGCAGTGCTATAGTTCTGTACCGCATGAAAGTAGGGAGATGGTCATGGTGGATGTTGTTTGTGGAAAGCTCAGATTTTTGATGCAGACCAAGGTTCGCATCTTGAGTGTTTGTGGATTTAGGTAATAAAATGTGGTCAACATATTTCACTTACTTTCCACTCCTGGCAACTAATACACATTTCATGTTTTTTATCGTTACATTGAGGTAACTCAAAGCATCTGTTAAGAGTTATGGAAATAATCATGCTCTTAGTCATTTACTTAAAATGTTAAAGCTAATTTAAAGCACAGGACAAAATGAACTTTCTCTAACCTTACGGAGGTGTTGTCAACCAAAGTGTAGCATTCATACACTGAGATAATTTGACTCCCCTCTACCGCACTGGCTATTAGAAATGGAAACCTTCATGGAACGTTTAATTTGTGGGCACAGAAAAACTATAGCTCCCATGGAAAATGTAAAGACTTATGTATGTTATTATAAGTTGGTTTTGTAGATATCCATAAAATACATTCTGATGATAAGTGATGTTTAACTCCTCAGCAAAATGAAACATACTGTTTAGAGAGATGTGTTTTTAGTTCTTGGCATAGTTGCAAATGTCAGTGCGATTTAGATTTTTCTCTCACTGTAAAACAAAACACACAGTGATGCATTTACAACATTTCTTGTGTTTCTTCATCTTTAAGCACTTGGAGTACTGTACTGCAGTGCACAGTAAGCACACCTGGGATTATATAAATCCAAAGCTACAAGCCTTTTATTTCTACCAAGATCAATATGTCTAATGTTACATAACTGCAACCTCTCTGCTTTCACTGTACTTTCCTCCACGACTATACGCTCATGTCAGTGCATGAATTTAAAATAGCACAAAGATAATCAATATGTTAAAATGACATCCAGAGATTGAACATCTTGAGGATACATTGGTCTCATGTTTCTTGTACTGCAGATTCGGACTGGCCATCAAGCAGGCAGCGAGCCGGTGGACCGTCAAAAAATCCATAACGTTTCTATGCAAGCTGTCAGTCTCTTTACCGAGCCTCTTTGTGTGCCTGATATCTGCATTGCATGTGAGTGTGCCCTCCACTATTAAAGACTAAATTCATGATGTGTTGTTCCCACCTGTTAATTTTAACAGTTAGTTTAAGTTGTTTAACACTCTCAATGATGTTTGGTCCAGCGTGACACCTCATAACTCCAAACAAGTATGCCCTGTGTCAGAACTGTGTTGCCCAAAGCAAAAAAAATCCAAATACTTGAAAGGCAGTTGTCACACTTAGGAAGGATAGGCTACAGTGACAGCTGCTGCTGTAGTGTAGAATGGATGGATAACAGGGGACCTATCAACCCTACAGTTTTGAGCACCACCCTGAGTACATGTGACAGCCTGAATAAACACTCTCTGGATCTCTTTCTTGTGTTTATTTCACCTTGACATCCAATCTGGCTACACCTTCCTGCTGGACCCTGCACTCTACGAAATGGGCACAAAAAGCAAACACAGTGGCTGGGTTTCTAAATAGAAAAATCACTCCTTGTTGATTCCTGTTTTATTTAAAAATAATTTTCACAGCAGCTCTGTATCCATATCATAAATATGGAAAATCTGTGAATAAACAAATTAATGTTGTTGAGGACAGAGCATATCAGACAGGCGACACTGGATTAGAGGTAATAAAAAATATCCCAAACATTTTCATTCCTGTGCCCTAACACTGTAACAGGCTATTAATAAGATATGACAGCAGTGACATGCTCAGCTTAATACTGAACACCATGACAAATTAACAGATCCTGCCACAGACCGCTGTTAATAATAATATCTGTATAACCATTTTTAACACCCGTCTGTCTTCTCCATACTGATGTAGACTTTCTCCTAATTTGCTGTTCCTGTCATAGATGGTACCGCCCACCTGAAATGTCTCACCATAGTCATGTCAGTGAAGGAACCACTTTGCAAATAAAATGTATGGTTACAGCATCACATCACATAACTTTATGTTTATTTGTGCAACCTATTATATCACAAACAATGTCTCAGTCCATATCTCTCAGTAATTGGAGGGAGAGTCGCATCATGTTTTAAAGTCATCTGCACTCTCGTCCAGTATAAATTGCAAGTCATGAGCTATTTCTGGCAGAAGCTTTGTCAGCAGTCCTGCACTGAAAATGCTCCCTGATGAGCCTGGTTATAACACTGATACCCATCTCCACTGGAAATGACTATCCAATGTAATCATTATCCTGCTTTGCTGAGGGCCACCTAAAATATTCAACATCCTTTTTGAAACATATTTGCCTATCATCTTAAGAGGCATGGAAATGTAATGTGGTTATATGACCACACAGATACAGCACTCTGAAATGAGCAGCTGGTCGGTGACAGGCACAGGCATGGATGTATTATGGGAACTGGGTACAGTTTGCCAAGATGGCAGATATGTTGAAAAAGTTCAGGCTTATGCATTTTTGGTGCATAGCATATGTGTACCAAAATCAAAATTTTTAGCTGAGATGGCTGACTCCCTGCACATGAATTAAACATAACTGATACGTTCATATGGCTCTTGGTGAATTTTTGATGTATGTTGGATTTAAGGGAAACTGCAATCATTCTGAAAATAAATTGTAATTTTGTGAATTTTATACAAGGATATATTGTATTCTGTATTTTAATCAGGAAATCCTTGAAAAGGACAGCTTGCTATCAATGGCATTCCCTGTATAAATAAGGGTTTCAATTTAATGAATGAATGAAAGGGAGTGTAGACTGTACGAGCAGAGGAAATGCTGCATGTTTTCACCTGCTGCATGTAATTCAGAAGAGACACAGCAGTGATCCAAAAATCAGGTGGTCATAATCCACTGCTCTGTGCCATTCCTGTTGTCCCATTTTGTTTGTGAGCACACCTGTTACAAAATAAAGAACTGTGATACTGGGATTGTTAATTGGTTTTCTGGTAAAACTGGTTTCCCCCCAGAGCCAGTTCATCTAAGATGAACACCTGCAGTGAGATGGCCCAGATTTACTGCTTGTTTGACAGTCATTCTTTTGTCTTTTTAATTGATATTTTCCACAAATTTATTTTGATTTATGGCGTGGTGTGATGTGCCCTTGTATATAAAACAGTTACTTTACTGCTTCAGTATAAATAATCTTATTCATGTCATATAACATATAACATTAACATTTTACTGCTAATACTTACATATTTTTACTTTAGTATTTTTACTTTGCTGTATTGGTACTTTTATTCACATAAAGAATCTGAATACTTGTGTCACGTATGACCCTGACTATACCCTGATTTTTGTAAGAAAACAAAAGTCAAAAGGTTGGGCACCATTAGTTTGATCTTTAACAAAGCTGTATTTTGAAAACTCTTATATTATCCATTGTGCAAATCTTCATTGTAAAAATAGCTAGCAGCTAAAGCTGCCAAGTAAATGTAGCTGATTAATAAGTACAATATTTCCCTCTGAAATATAATGGAGTGGAATTGTAAAGTAGCATAAAATGGAAACACTCAAGAACAAATATTTCAAAATTGAGTAAATTTACTTTTCACCTCTGCTCTCAGTTGTATTGCAAAATGATGCTACCCAACTAATGTCACAGCCCTACATAACTATATTACTTTTTGTGTTCTTTAGATAAAGACATTTTTTAAACTGACAGCCATTACTGCACTTGTGGTGGCTGTTGCTGTAGGCTATATTGGATATGGAGGGCTGTGACCTGTTTCTTTCAGTGGCCACATTCACATCTGCACATTTGTACAGTCAGATGAATGGTTGTTGAGGTTGGCCTCTGAAAAGTGGTGTCTTTTAAAGTTATTGCCACACACAGACACATTGCAGCTTATTGAGTGGTCACTTTGAGCTAAATGCTAAAATCAACATCCTAACATACTGTACATGCAATGACAATGCTAAAATACTGATATTTAGCTTGCTGACTTGTAGTTTGCTATTATTCATAGTCTTAGTTTACTGCATTAGCATGCTAATATTTGCTAATTGATTCTAAACAATATGTTAATAGTTGTTGAGAAATTTCAAAATGCAAATATCAACCTCTTGGTGGCATGACAGAAAAAGTAAGAGGATCCTTGATTGCAGTAGGATTAATTGTCTGGACACTACTGAATAATTTACCAAATTTCATGGCAAAACAAAAATTTAATATAAAATATCATCAAACTACTACATGCACATAAACACAGTATCCACAACATAATGGAGTGATTTAATGGTTTAGTTAATGGTTTAGATTGTTTTTACAGAACTAAAGTGACTGAAGACAGGCCCATAGAGTTGTTGCTTAGCTAACAAGGACAGTAACTTCAGCTGGCATAGCATTTAAAATCAGTCCCACTGTGCACACAAACTTTTGTTTTCAGTTCTTTGCATCTATAAAAGCCTTCACAAACATTGTAAGGACAAATATCACAATATAGAGAGCAACAACAGAGCACTTAGGTTGTGTGTTATATTAGTTGCAGTCAGTGGCGGTTCTAGACAAATTTTACTGGGGAGGGGGGGCGAGGTGGGGCCAGTGTTGAATCAGAGGGGCACATTAAAAAAATGACAATGCTATTTAAGCACTAAAACTTTTTATTTATTTATTATTTTTTTTGCTTTATATTAAAATCATAGAACTGTTTTTTATTTTTATTTTTATTTTTTTTACCACAATAATGTATCACCTGAAACAATGAGGTAGAGCTATCAAAGATGGAAAATAAAATACAGTAGGCAGTAGCCAATGTCATCAAAAACAATGAAATTTAACCATAATTTAACCTTGTGACATTAAACTATGAACGTAGTTAGGAATATATTACGCTTCGGTTGTACTGGTCCATCAGTTTTGGACTTGCTGATATCTGTGGAAAGATACACAAGGTTTAAACATAGTTCACAACTACAAACCATATTTATTTACTTATGCATCAGGCACTGTATGTATTTTAAAATGCAGGCTATGCATGTGTTTATTTAAAAAAAAAAAGATTCATATATCAATGACACAAAAAGAAATTTAAGACAGAAAGCAACATTGGACACACAGTACTATGAATAGTAATGACACTGCTTTGCAAATTGTAAGTATAAACACACTTTCCTCTACATCACAAACCTGATGGTGTGGTACTTGATCCACATTCCCCATGCTGTCCCTCTGGCTCTCTCTCTGACCCTGCCTGTTTTTGTCCTCCTCACCCTCTTCTTCATCCTCAGCCTCTTGGATATCCCTCTCTGTGTCAGTACCCTCACTTTTGTCTGCCTCCTCTCCAACCTCCTCCAACTCCTCTGGCTATCTCTCTTCCTGCTCCTCAGCTCTCTCAAGACTTTGGCACGTTTCTTTTGCTACGTTTACTTTTTTATTGGAGACAAAAAAGAACGCAATGTCCCTTTCTCATTTCATGCTGAAGAGAAGAGGGAAAAACAACCTAGAGCCATGCATACATCTCATTTAACAAGTAACCATCCATATTTACATACTGTTGATTACTTTACTCACCAAATGTATTATTTATCAAAATGCAACAGCCAAGACTGACGAGGTTACGTGGTTAACATCATCACACCATTGTGATATTTGCTCTATATTTGCTTTGATGAGTTTGCTTAGCAATTCTAAATATAGCGAGACCAGACATTTTCAAACTTCATTTCATTGTGGGACTGTGTAACAACAGTAACACGGTCATGTCTGCGACAAATCACTTTATGAGGTGAAATCGTTTAGCTTACCTTGTACGTATCTCTTGCAACAAGAAAAGCTCCTTTATCCAAAAATTGTGGCCCCTGTCATGTCTGAAACCTAGCAAATGCAGGGAGACAGCACAGTGTTTGGGTGCGTCGCTCTATTCATCCATGGAGAACGTAGAGTCACATTAGTAACAGTTTTGGCGCTCACGCATATCATCGTTATAAAGTTAGCAGTTTATTATTCAGTCAGCACAGCCCCCGTGTAGAACTGCTATAGGTTGCAGTGAAGTTAAAACGCAGAGCAGACAAGAGCTTGCACAGTAGCAGCAGACAGTGACACAACTCTCCTTCTAGTCTAACTAACATTACACCAAGAACAAACAGGACAAAACAATACGGCCCTTCTGGCTCTGTCTTTGCCTTTCTTTTTAAATTTATATTCCTGTCTGTTTCCTCTTAGGCTGTTGATTTGCCACTATCCTGTCTCTGCTCTGTAGCGTAAGCATGCACTGAAATTTCCGTCTTTCTCCCTGTGTAGAAATGCTGGATTTATTTTTCAGCACACACAGAGAAGGGGTAGCTGGCAGACTACGAGGTGCTCTTCCCTGAATTTGAATAAAAGCGCATTAGATTGTAATTGCTAACACCACCTTTAAGATTGTCCTAATGAATCATATGAGCATTATTTGATCTGCCTCCCCCAAAAGTACAAAAGTACAAGTTTTTGGGAACAGTCTTAATCACATTTCAAAGAAGCCAAAGTTGAGTGTAGTGTGGAGTGGGCACCCAGCTGCTTGTCAAAAGTTTTAAACTGTTTGAACAACCTTAAGCACTCCCCAACTACCATTACAAAACATGTCATGATGGCTTTAGCTCACCCTCCAATCTTTCAGAAAACTTTATAGATAGAGGAAACTGTCCTCACCTTTTAGGGGTACTAAAACAGATAATAATTTTAACCTCTCATGGGTTTACACAGTACCTCCAGGCTGCACTGCAACATATAACACATGAGATAGCTTGATGCACTTGATCTGAAACTGCTGTTTTAACCTCTGACACTTCCTACTAGCAAAGCTAAAAGCATATATTCCTATCAGTGAGGTGGGAGGTGGAGACAGTTTTCAGCAGCCTAGTCATTACATTTAGTTGGATAACGACACGATCCCTACATTCATGTTCAACAAATTTGAACATGTAGGCGGTGTGCTAAATGTCCTCAGCAGAGCTTTCCCCCCTCTGTTACTGTTTTTTTTTTTTTTTTCATGGTGATAAAGACAGGCAGATGAAGCTAGGACGCTGAATAGGAGCCTGGAAATAACGCTGGTCCTCCATTGCTCTGAAGCTGAAAGAAGATTCTGAAAATGCCAGTGGATATAGAATCAGAGGGTAAGAAGGAAGCAAGTTATGTGAGAAAGAGAATGAGAGGCTGAAACCAGACAGAATAGAGAGATGAAGAGGAATACAAAGAGAGCTGTGAGAGCGAGGCAACTGACAGATACAGCAAAGACGGCGATGCAGCTGAGGTCTGCATTATCTTCTGATACATTCTTTATAAACTTTTAGAATTTAGAAAATTAATTTCAAACTTCTGCCCCTTGGTGCCTTAGTCACCATATAGTGCAGCCGGAGAGAGCTGGAGAGTAACAGCTTTCATTAAAGGGCACTTCAGTAATCACTGCAGCTGTTAATGCTTAGTTAGCCAACCTTTTTATTAGCTAAGTAATTTCTGCTTTTTTCTACCTTTCTGTATACAATTATACATTATAGATATCAGTAAGTAAACAAATATGCTAAGTGCTAAGGTAAAAATAAAACTTTTCATAGAGTAAAGCTTTTTAAAAATCTTGCCTTGCTTAGTGCATTTGTTTGATAGTCTTTGTAGTCCAAAGCTAAAAACTAGTTGCCAGTTTTTTTCTGCACAGCACTATAGGCTGGCAATGGCATATGGGGCTCTGAGATATTACTCATGAGCATTAGTGTCTTTCTAGAGTTTATCAGACATCTCTTTTATAATGGCTGTCAAATTGAGTGGATTGGTATCACATCGATATACTAGCAGGATCAGTACTTACATTTCAGTTTCTGTCCTCTACGTTCAGTAATTTGCACCCATGTCATCAAAAAGTAAATGTCTGTGCAAACACCGCTTTCACATCTTGCATGCAGACTTTGCTTGTCCTCCTTTCCTGCTTTCCTGTGTTTTGTTGTTGTTGTCATGTGACTCAGTGGCGCTGAACCAACACCTGTGGGCTGCAGTGAGTGAGGGCATGATGGCATGGCAGAGAGAAAGAGGGGCGGCTTATGGAGATACTTTACGACTGTAAATGAAAACATTGCGAACTGTGACGTGTGTAGGAGGGCTATTCACTACTGTGGCAATGCCAGCAATTTATAGAAACACATGAAAAACCATGAGCTGCAAAAGAAATGAAGAGAGGAGGAGGGAAGTCCCTCTAACCCAGACCCCTGGCACAGACTCAGAGATTAATGAGGCAAATATCCAGGTAGCTTATATAGAGGCGAAAGTAATATTTTAGTCACTCATGTGCAATTTGCAAGATGGCAGATATGTTGAAAAAGTTCAGGCTTGTGCATTTTTGGTGCATATCATATGTGTATCAAAATCCTAGTCCTTGGTTGACTCCCTGCACACGAATTAAACATAACTGATATGTTCATATGCTTCTTGGTGATATTTTGATATATGTTGAATGTAAGGGAAACTGTAATTTAGCAGTTGAAGTATGGCAAACAGCCACCATTGTGGGGCTGAGTGGTAGCACTACATCAAGCTCTCTTAATACATCCTGCATGTGGGTACATTTATACATCCAAAGGGCCAAAAGCACCATTAGCATTCATGGTGAGTCGTGCTCCTGGCTATCTGATGAATACACGTCCAATACTCATTCTCCTTTTAGCTCTGCTTTGGTAGCTTCCTAAACCTCTTCTCTTACTTTTAAAGAAAAACGGTGGAGGAGTGACTTGTTTGCAGTCTAGTTCACACAGAGTCATCTCTCACACACCAAACACTTTTGTCTTTGCCAAAATAATGTACATTTGCAGCTAACAACTATAGCTACAGTGGGCCAGATGTTTCTGTGACCAACTGCTTTTCAGAGGCAGCAGCCAGCAAATCAAACTCTCCATTTCTGTTTGCTGTCTCTTCATCTCACTGCCTTTATCTCAGTCATCTTTCTCCCTCTCCCTCTTTCACCCTCTCTCTCTTTCCAAAGCTGTCTCTCATTGAACATCAAGAATAGAGAGGTGTTTGTTTCTTGTTAGCTGTTGGCTGCATCCTCCCGAGGGACTCTGCTGTTTTGTAGCGATGCAGGACACATGATTGGAGTTGGCATGGCAGCGTTGCCAGGGGCACAGTGCCTCCAGCATCACAGCCCCATGCCGACACTGAGAGAAGTGACGGTGGCCAAAAAAGCTCAACATTTTCACCTAAGAGTCCCCCTGGCAGTAATTTAAATAATTACCTCTTCTCAGGTCTGCCTAGTATTTTGCATATTTTTATTTTGTGTAAACATCATACAAGGGATGTTGGTTTTCACCACCAAGTTAATAAAGGTGACTCAGTATTTTTTAAATCAGCTGACCTTTCCTCCTACCCTGTGTCCTCTTTTATTGTCTCTTCTCTCCTCTCTTACCCTGAGGGCCAGAAGTTGGCATGAAAGTGGTGCTCTGCACCTGATGTGCTCTAAGGTTCGGCACCCAACTCACCTGCTCATTATTATTTAACACAACAGTTTGACGCAGCTAGAAATAGTGCACACTGAAGCCCAGGAAACATCTAAAATTCATTTGTGCTTGTATAAATCCCAAATAACTTATGAAAGTAGTGTGCTTTATGTAACACTGATAAACAGTGGGGACTTTCCTTTTCCTTATTTAACCAGGTAAAAGTCTCTTAGAGATCAGGAGAGATCTTGTCAAGAAGACAGCATAAAGATATGACACTGTCAAGACAGCAACTCCAATACTACATCAAGGGACTAAGATAATTTAATGCAAGTGATTACACAAATGTATCGGAATTAGAAACAAAACCCTACAGAGGGTGTTATTTATCAAGTTCTTTAAAAGTGGCTTGAAGTAATAATTCTCTCTCTGCTGCTGTGAATGAACACATGCACTGCTTTTGGTTTTTGAGTTCATGCAGGAGGGATCCATCCAATCAAAATACAAAAAAGTATATGATGGTGATTTTTTGCCAATTTTAGGCATTGGGCAGAAGTGTTCAGATCACTGTGATTTAATAAAAGCTAAAGCTAATAAAAGCTAGAAAGATGCCTATATTCCATTCAAACAAGATTTATTCTTTAAAGAGGAAGTGTAATTTTTTTGTGGGGGAAATATTTTATGCTTGAAATATTAGGGCAAGGACAAGCATTTTTAACTACACAGGACTGAAATTAAATTTAAAACGCTTGATAATTTAAGTCATACTCAATTTGAAATCCCTCTGTAAGTTGACACTTGGACAAGGCTAGCTGGTAACTTGCCACTGGAAATTTAGATTTGCCTTCATGTGACACCAACTTTAGTTGGGTCAGTTGGGACTGAGGAACATCAAAAGAAGACTGGAAGAATTCAGGGGTTTGTACAACTGATGCAGTAGAGCAATGTACGTAAGTGTATACTTGACATATTGTTTTAGTCTCCTGAAGAAACAAAGGAACCATCCATCCATACCACTGATCCTTTGAGGCTGGAGCCCTGGAGCCCTAACCCTTACCTGGTCTTTTGAAGGGTTGACATATAAAGTCAAACAACCATTCAAGCTCACATTCATACCTACAGGCAATTTAGAGTCACCAATTAACCTAACCTGCACAGGAAGAACATGCAAACCCTACACAGCAAAACCCTGACCAAACTGGGGTAGGAACCCAGAACCTTCTTGCTGTTAGGTGACAGTAAATACCTGCACCTCCGTGTCACCTTAAAGGAACCATCCTTAGATTTTAGTTAAAGTTTTAAAATTTAAATGTAAAAATACTCTCACTGGCCACTGTCACAAGTTAACATAGAATATTCAAAAATGCTGGTGATTTCCCTCTTTAGGCTGTAAATTCTGGAGTAAGAATTATCATTGATGGAAAATAATACACTGGATTCAGCATGGATGAGTTTCACTACCTCTGCTCCCACCCGAAGTTTTTTTATGGTCTAAGATGTGTGTAATTCACTTTCATCATGTTACATTAATTTAGATTTTAGCAATCTATAAGGCCACTAGGTGTAGAATTTCTGGCTTTGGTGCCCTACAGTTGAAGCATTAAAGAGGAAATCATGGTTGACAACAATTCATGCCAATAACTTTCCTTCCCCAACAGAGCTGTGATTTAATGAATGACCAAGATGAATGAACTGAAAGAAACAGAGACTGTGACAAAACAATCTGAACTCAAAGGTCCTTTCAAACACATCTCACAGTTTTCATCAGCCAATGGAATTGGTCAAGGTATCATTGCCACATTCATTGGGAGTGTTTTTTTTAAGCCAATTTATAATGCTATATATATTTCTAAACCCAAGGGCTTGCTTTTTCTGTCATTATTTCCTTCACCACCAATGGACAAAGTTCCCTAGCTTAAATTTGTACTAAACTGTGTCCTTTAAAATGTACAAGTCAAGCAGTGCTGGCAGCCACAGGAGGGACATTATAGGACAAAAATGGGGACAATTAAGGAATTCAAAGACTCACAACACCAAGGTTTTGTGAGAGGTTGTTATGTGAACATCACTTTTCAGTTCATTTGAGTGTAACCCTTTTCAAATGACTGCCATCATTAAGTGATTTCTTAGTACAATGACACAGAGCTATAACCTTGCATGGAAACATATGTGCTCTGAAATAGAAGAAAAATGAATGCCGCTCTTGAGGTGCTGTTGTCTATATGATTCTCTGTTCACGTCACTGTTTTTACTATTTGCTCAACTATTATGAGGTCAAGTACTGTGTGTGCTGAATTAGTTTCATTTCCTTGGAGCACATGGCAAAAAAGTAATTTATTTACTTTCTTCCTATCTCTTTCTCCACACTTTTTGTTTAAACTTTACAATTTTTACCCAGAAGCAGCCCTTGTCTCCAAATCTCTAAAACCTAGAAACCTTCCCTGCCTTTGTAACACACCTTTGCTTTGTCTCCCTTTTGGGGAAACGTGCCAGAAAAGCTCCCTTTGTACTGATCTGTCTATCGTAAGACTTTTAAAGGTCTCTCTGGTCTCTTCCCCAAGAGTTAGGATTGAGGTTGGATTGGCATTTAACTTCATGTCAAACCATTTTGTCTTGATTCTGTCTCAGAATGGCTTTGCATTGACATGGTGTTGACAAATGCAGAAGTATTTGGATTTATTTACTTACTTAATTTTCCGAGCCTGTGACCATTATTAACACTGCTGAATTTGTCATGTTGTTCGTTATGTCAAAATGCAGTAACTACATATTCAGTCAAAACTGAGTTAAGAAGCATTTGTTTTATCATATTAGCCCATCGACATGTATAATTTCTGAAAGACAGCATGTCAGATTTGCACTACAAAACCAAACAGCAGTAACTCCACAGTACTGTACTCAACCAATGTGACAGCTAAAGCAAGAGTGCTATATTAAGTAAAAGCTAACTAATGAGATAGCCATGGCTAGCCTTAGCTAACTTTTCCTCCTAGCTGTTATCTATAAATGAGGCAATACTGTAGCTAATTCATATCTTGATGGAAAATAAAAAGCAAGCTAAACCCCTAATAAAGGTAACTAGCTTAATCTATGGCTTAATTATCAATAACTGCCATCTCAGCTTCTGATTCTTATTACTGGTACTCATTTAAATGTAAATACTTTAGCACTTAGGCAGACTAATAGTTAAAACATTTAATTTCAATGAACTATGGAGTGTAAATAATTGAAATAAAGTTGATTTTCTAAAGCAAATCATTTAAAATGAACAAGAAAGCTGAAAGAACACTTTGTTGGTATACTGCTTTTTCCTATGAATAATATCCAAGGGCAGTTCCTCTTTTAACTCATGACTTTTAAAAAGAATGGAGCAAAACAGGCAGTGTTATGTTTGGGTCTAGTCATTAATTGGCAGTATTCATCATCTTGAAACAAAACTTAACAAGAAAAGGGTTCAAGTTAGAGTATGAGAATGTTTCTGCATGAAGCCAAATGATTGTGCTGGTTTTGTGGTTTTGGCACTTCAGTGGGTATGAATATCAGTATTTTATGCACATGAGGCAAGATGTTAAATAAATTGAAAGTGTGTAGTAGGTACAGTTACCAGCTCTACAACTGAGCTGGAACGTTCTTGTTTTTAGTCCATTACAGTTGGTTGGACTGACCCGATTTTACTTCGTCATGTCCTCCCTCTTCAACACCACATCCATTTTATATGTGAGGCCATCACAGACCTCAGTGTGGTCCAATCTATTTTCTCATCTCATCTCTGTTCAGTTCATCTCAGCTCAGCTAGGTGTTATTAGAGTGGAATGAAATCCCATGCACACAGCCACTTTACAACCATATCACTTGGAGAAAATGATTTGTCAAATGGCTTCAGCAATTTTAAAGAGCCTGGGGAGAAGTTTGGATGTTTGCATAGTGGGAAATAAGCAGCTATAACAGTCCCCTCCACCCCCCCCCCCACCCCTTAAAGCTGCTTAAATCTGACGCCAGGGAATAGTTTAGGTGATCAATTTCTCCCTTCCTCTTGTCCGCGATGCAGAAAAACAGCTTCTCACCGATTTCTGAAAAAGGCCCCATGAGCAGCGCCGCAATAGTTTTTCCTCTCAAAAGTGCAGAGAGGAAAAGGGTATTTTTCAAAACTTTCTTCTGCACTAAGAGAGCAGAGAGCAAAGAGTGTGCACTCTCCACACACACAAACAGTGCGAAGGATCTAGCAGTGGCTGGCACAGTCTGGTTTGGCATAATCAAGCAACTTTTACAGGCCACAGAAATAAATGACCTCCCTAAGGAAACATTTCCAGCCTCAGATCTTTACTGTAGGAATCAGGTGAGTCATGCATGCTGGTCTGTGAGTAATTCATTCAGAGCACCACACAGAACTATTGTTATATCGATCTACAAAGTGCAACCCCAGTAGAAAAGCCAATGCATGTGCTATTGATCCAAAAATAGCAGTGGGACCCTGTAAGCCTGGTACATACTGCTAAAGCTAAAGAGACAGGCAGAGTGTGAGATTACTCTATTAGTAACTCTCCTTGTTTCTTAATGCAAGTGAATGAAACTGAACTAGTACCGCTAATGTTAGCTGCACTGTGGTGCACCCATGATGTGTCCAAACCCATTAATTATAGAGTCCAGGCAGCTGGTGATGATGTTGGTGGTTAGGAAATACAATAATAATTTAACCATGGCATATTCTTGACTGAAAATTCCTCATTCTCTGACATTAATATTTAAACAGTTTCATTGGTTTGATTTGTTGTGGCAATCACTTCTAGCTGTCTGAGGATGTCATCTATGCTCCATCTTTCTCTGATTCCCTTTTCTTCAAAATGAAGAACTTTTCAAAGTCTGCGACCTTTTTGTCTTTTTGCTGATCTTTTCCTAAATTAACCATGCATGTAGTTTGTTAGAAATAATCCTAGACTGTCAGAGACTGTATTTGATAAGGTAAGACTGAAAGACCTTATTAATATTAACGTATTAAGACCTTGGACTAAGTCTGTTGCATTTGGAATTTGATTCTTTGAATGCAACATTATTTCTGTCTATTCACCCAGTGCCCATGGAGCTGCAATCAGAATAGTATGTATGGGTTCATTTTAATTTTGTCCATTATGCTTACAGATGAGTAAATTAGCATAAAACATACCACCGACCCACCATGGTCGCCTTGTTGACAAAGAATGAAGGAAACAATGGTAACAAATCACACATAAAGTGTTACTTAAATCACCAAACCATATAAGTTAAGGCCAAGTTTGACTAGTCATTGCTCAAACCCACGTATACATCCAACCCTGTCTCTTTGAAATTATCCATTCACACTTACATTCACACCTACGTGGAATTTAGAGTCACCACTTAACCTAACCTGCATGTCTGTGGACTGTGGGACCGGAGAGAACCACACAGAAAATATGATTTCTAGTAAAGAAGTTGTGACAATTTATATAAATGTAATGAGGACATATTGTTAATTAATAACAATATAGGTTATCATTTTAATATCTGATTTTGCAATACAATATCAATTTGTAATGACTGTAGCATTATTAAACTTTTTTATGGTTATTTTTTAAAACTTACAGCACTTTCTTATATAGGAAGATTTTGGTCTTATTCAATACAGAAAAAGTACATGGTTCCTTCAGCGACACAATGTCTTCATTTACATTCAATCTATAAATTTTTACATAAACATAGTCACTAGGAGATAGAGTTGATACATCAGCATAGTGAATGAGGACAACGTATTAAACACCACACACACTTGTGTGTGTTACCTCTAGTATGAAAACCCTTGTTTTATTCCCATGGAAGCCAAAGAAGAAGAAGCCAAACCTTATTTTCTTCCTCTGAGGTATAAATGGACTATGGCTAAATTAAAGCAGTTTGCTTCTAATGTGGGCCATTAAAGAAATTTCAATATTTCCAAGTTACACTTTTCTCTTTCTCTTGGCAGGGCTAAAATCAGTAACAGAGCAGTAATGTATAAGTAATGTGTTTGACAAATGGCTTCATTATCAAGTCTAACACATAATACAGACATACAGAAGTCTTAAATGGGCTCAGTACAAAATTGGTTTGACCAGTCATATTCTTTTGCTCTGGAAAGGTCTTGAGGTTAAAAAACAATATAATAATAAAGATGCAATATGAACAAAGGCTACAAAGAAGAAGCATATCTAAGTCATGTTGCCTTTGACACAACAGAAGAAAATATTGAATGTCATCAGTGTCCAGGGAATTAAAATAGTCAGAAATTAAGCACTGAAAATGTCTCATAATTCCCACTCCAGGCAGGATTTTCATAAGAAATTAGGGTTTGTTAGGCTAAATCACAAATTAAAGTCACAAAAGAGCAAATCATGGCTTCTCAACTAATTGAGACAGCACAGTGGAATGGCAAGGAAGTCACAAAGAGGGAAGAGCTATGGGTGATTGAACAATACTGTTAATTTAGGTGTACAGGTTAAATGGGTGTTTTAGTCACCACTGTAATGACGGTTAAGCAGAATTGTCTTGGCTGAGCAAGAGCAAGAGAAGAAAAAAAAGCAAGAGAAGCTACTCAGAAACACTAGCAACTGTAAATAATACAATACATTTACCACAGCATGCAGCACGTCAGTTACAGATCATTGTGAGCCTCAAGCTTTAAGAAAGCTTAACATATTAGCAAATACACTTTTTAATATTCTTGCTGAGAGTTCGATTGGAAGATCAATGTCTATATGTTAAATATGAAGCTAAATCTTAAATTAGTTTAGCTGAGGTTAGTTTATAGACTGGATGCAGAGGGAAACAGCCAATGTAAAAAAAGAAATAAAATAATCTGCCTACCAGGATCTTTACATTTTACTAAATACCATGTATCTTGTTAGTAGTATTAGCCCTTTTTTGTCTAATCCATATACAAATGTATATGCACTGACACAAATGTTCAACGTTTTTTCAGAATGCAACTCCTCATAAAACCACAGCTTGTTGGTTTTACATGTCTCCATATGAGCAGATCAAGCAAACAAGTTAACAACTGTGGACAGAACCAGACTAACTGTTTCCTTTTGCTTCTATTCTAAGCTAAGCTAAGATAAGTAATGTAATATCAAACTCTGGGCAAAACGGCAAGTACATGTATTTCCCAAACTGTTTTGTTTATTTTATTTTTTTTTTCCAAGTCCTTCATCTAAAAAAGGTTAGACTCAAGAGTAAAGGTAATTTTATTGTTCATCCCAGGACCCCATGAGAAAAGACCATTTTGGTCAGTTGGTCGTCATGCTACATGACCTTTTGGTTAAGTCTTTAAACCATGGAACTCACCGGGGTGCCAATGAGGTTCAGCTTTAAACATAAAAAACTTGTAGTAAGTAATATCAGTGTGCAATAGACCTAATATTTGAACTTAACATAGACAAGAGGGAAGGGAGAAGAAGGGAGTAGCACAGAAGAAAGAGACAGAGCAAGAGTGGGGGAGACAGTTATAATCACAGTTGACAAGCAGATGATGGCCCTAGCATTTCTGAGACATTTACAGTCCAGATTAAATCTTAACCACAACAATCAATTTATGAACCGCCCACAGAATATCAAACATTTTTGATATTTACAGCCATCTACAAGGTCCTGAACTATCCTGTGGTGTGTGGAGGATTACAGAGACTGCAGATAGCCCTGCACTTACACAGCAAAGAGAGAATAGCTCACATTTGTTGTTGGTCTGATTCGAATCACATATCACAGGAGGTCTTAGGGGATTGTAAGCCCTGATGTCAGTGGGATATCAAATGGGTAAAAATCATAACAGAGTTCGTTTTTGACCAATAATTAAAAGTAGTAGAGACTATCAAAATCATATGATTCACATATATTGGCCTGTGAAAACAATGCTGTTTAACAGCCAACAAATGTTAACGATTCCCACCAGGATTTGAATGCACCAACCCATCACCTTAATTATCTAAAACCCCATTTTTGCTTCAATTTATGGCAAGCATGTTTTCAGAAACAGGTATTTAATGCATTTGCCCTTGTATTTGCCTCTATATAGGTTGCATGCATGTACTGGACTTGAGTCAGAAGACAAAAGCTTGCATGCATGCATTTCATATAATACAACGTTATTATGTGGCAGACAACAAATACTGAGTAGAGCAGATTTAAGTAGGTTATTTTTGCTTTAATTGAGGCCAGTTCATTCTAACATTTAAAACGTTGTATGCTTTGGAAAATGGTGTCAAGCATTAAATACACTATTTGTAGCAAATGGGCTAAATGGGCCTAGTTTCTTAAGTTACAATTGAAAAAAATCACTCTCTAGGTGTTTGATACAACGTGTCTTCAAAATCAATTTGCTTTCACATTTTTAACTCTCCTTTGCTTGCTCTGTTGCCCCTAAGTTAGGCTAATAGTGAGAGAGAGTGAGAATGACAGATGTGAAAAGAAAAAAAAACCTTAAATAGACCTCTGAAACATCATCATCTGCAGCAGCAGCAGGATTGAGTGGATGCACATTGTAACCTGAGGGCCGAGAGGAATAAGACCGTAACAATAGCTTGTATACACACCTCGTGTGAACCCATGCTTCAGACACGTACAGCAAAGAAGCGAGACAGTCATGCTGAATGGATAAGGGAGAACTTGCTTGCATGTCAGTTTCTAAAGTGCTTGTAGGAATAAGAGCTCAAATATGAGTGGCAAGATTAAAGGAAATCGAAATATCCTTTTTTTCCCCTCTCTTTTTAACATTAGCTCTGAGACCAGGAGGAAAAAGGGGTGTACTTGTGCAAACTCTGCCTGTGCTGCTGGTGAGACATGACATGAATACTGTGGTGCAGACTTGCAGTAAGCTCTCATTTCTAGCGTCAATGGGAAAAAGGTTAGATAAGGTGCATTACAGATGTCTTCTGTTGACAGTATCTCAGGTTGCTTTGGGCTAATTTCTCTAAGCTTGAAAAGTGCTGAGCATTCAGGTGGAGAAATATTTGTAATGCCTACTTTTGAAAAAAAAAAATACTTTGATCTCTCAGATGTTTCTATCATAAGTAGAAAAGGAAGAAAAAATATTCAGTCCTCAAATGTAATCGGTTTAGCTAATTAAATCAAATGTAACAGATTTTTATATATTTGAAAAAGATGTTAAAATGACATTTTTTTTGGGAGGACTGTGTCAATGTGTAGCTGGAAAGAGAAGATGATGTAGTTGAGGGCTTGTAATTATTTGTGAAAGGGAGAGTTTGGAAACTTTTTATGTTGGAGAAATTAAACAGCAAAGGCAAAGCAAAGAATGCAGGGAGCCAAAGAGACTATGCATATGTGATATGTGCTTTCTGCCGTTCCTGAGAGTGACCTGAGAAAATATATTTCACTCTTATTCTCGTGTCCAGCGTAGAGGCAGGGGGAGACTGCTAGTGTGGCTCTGTCCAAAAGTGAATAAATACCAAGAAGCTTAAAGTTGACTGTATAACATATCTAGGTTATTCTATCTGCACTCAAATAGAAATGTAAAAATGAGGTTTCAGTGGCGTTATGAACTCTTTCTTTACAGACAACAGTCAAGCCTTCTTCACAGCACTTACTGTATATGGTTAAAGCACAGGTCGCCATGCAGTCGGTGAGCAAATGTTATAGGTAGCAGGTTTCTGGCCAGACAGTGGTACTAAATCTGGCAATGACACTGTGGCAACATGACTCTGCCTGCACATAGCTGAAAAAATGTCTCTGCATTACAGGGGAGGTACAGTGTTAATCAGTTAGATTAAGAATGTAATTAATTAACTAAATGAAATACAATGGGTATGGAATTAATTCTTTAAGATGTTCACTGTGGAGGACGGCACAGTGGTGCACTGTCGCCTCACAGCAAGAGGGCTCTGGGTTTGAGCCCTGGTTTGCCTGGGGCTTTTCTGTGTGGAGTTTGCATGTTCTCCCTGTGCCTGTGTGGGTTCTCTCTGGGTACTCTGGCTTCCTCCCACAGTCCAAAGACATGCAAGTTAAGTTAACTGGTGATTCTAAATTACCTGTAGATGTGAGTGTGATTGGTTGTTTGTCTGTATATGTCAGCCCTGTGATGGACTGGTGATCTGTACAGGGTGTACCCCGCCTCTCGCCCAATTTCAGCTGGGATAGACTCTGTCCCCCCCACCCCCCACCCCTGTGACCCTTAATGGATAAGCGGTAAAGATAATGGATGGATGGATGTTAATTGCAAGAGTTCTTCTGTGATTGGAATCCATTTAGCAGCAAAATCAACTCATGTTGAAAGACACAGGTTGAAACTGGGAGCTATTCCATCAAATTTCTGTTCATGTGTGAAAAAATATAATAA
>BRZM01000119.1:0-398651 GCA_033238685.1 Lates japonicus | reverse complement strand
TATACCCCTAATCACAGTGAACAGTAAATAACAGACTATCCTCCAGGGTATTACCATTTGATAATGCACATATTGTGCAAAAAAGACACCACATAAAAAAGAACCTCATTAAAAAATACAATACAATTCACTTTCCTTTTAACACGATAGGCATGATATCAGGTAGGAATAGTGTATACTGTAGATGCTTATATAATATATATTTATGTGCTTACAGTTTTACTGCTCAGGAGAGGATCACTGTAATGGACCAGGTCCTAAAATAGCATTCACATTGTCACCAAGAAGGAAAAGTTGAAATTAAAACTCATGTTTTACCAAAAAAAAGTTTGTATCGGCAGTACTGTTATCCTGAAAGACCTGAAGTATTCAGGAGTGTTTGCCACAATATTTTATTAAAAATGTGAATCAGTTTAAACAGAAAGCATGTCCATGTTGCCAGGAATTACAATGGGTACTATCTAGTTTAGGAGACGCTTGGTCATTACCACAAAACTTGTGATCTGAGGGATGCTGCTTTAGTTGTGAAACTCAGTCAATCTCACATTTGCAGTCATGCCTTTGCTAAATGTGCATACATACTCTTGGCTTTGCGCTACTTCTTTTTAGTTTTGTGTGTTTATCTCCCACTGTCACTGGGGTCTAACCATGCTTGAGGAACAGAGCAGTGCTGCTAAACGGTTTACTGTAGACTCTCCTCAAGGTTAAGATCACTGAATAGATAATCCCCCATGTTCACAAGGGCCTAGCCAAATTATTGTCTGCAATGTGTGATAATGAACTGTGACAAATCAAGTCTGGAGTGGATTGCTAAATTGAAGAATGACATGTGACTATGGAATTACATATGCCTATCATCTCTGATAGTGTTAATATGGACCTCACACATGTAGTTGTAATTCTTGCTGTAGAAACACTTGACTGACACTGAAAGTTTAAGTTATCCCAGTAGTTTAGAGGAGGTTAAACACAGCACAGAAGCGTGATGGGCCATTTTTATGATGCTACTGCTGCAGTTTCTGCTCAGCAAAATGAGGCGTTACCGCTGTGGCCTGGTGAAGCAATTACAAGACCTCTTCAGGCTTTATTTAGGAGCAGTGCTGCTAACTAAATGGTTTTCTATAGAAATCCCAGGGGAGAAGATCATTAAGAAATAGCTCTCAATCTATCTGAGATGCAGTGGGAGATATGCACCCTGTGGGAATGTGTGTGTGTGTGTGTGAGAGAGGTATAAAGGCACTGTGACCCAGAGGAGACTGTAGTACATCTGTTACAGATGAGGGGACTTCTTAAACACATTTCAGTGAAGTGACTATCAGCTGCTAATGTGCTACTGTAATAGAGGCAGGTTGCTGCTGATGATGTTGGAGAAGAAATATGTTAAATCATACATCTTTCACTAATCTCAGAAATTTTAATTCTACTGCTTGTAGCTAACTAGATTCAATTTGCATGGTTTTAATAAGGTTCAAATGGAAACATAAGCTCTCCTGAGAAATCCCAGCAGATCATTCTTTGAGAATGGTCAAGGTTGTAATTTCTTGTTTGGATCCATCATGAAAACACCAGCTGACTGCATTACAGCCGAGGTGCTTGGGATAAAGCATGAGTGACACTTGTCAACATGCCCTGCCTGCTGGAGCGATGAGACAATGGCCTTGCAATAGGCCTTGATGAAGCATCACCACCAGAAGCAATACAGTGGAATATAATTGATGACAGGGTCATAACACTGTCTAACTGCCTAACCCTGTCATACTCATGCCCCATGGTAATAGAGTAATGGCACCATACTTGCCCCTGGTGACTGGCACAGCCCACACAGAATAAAAACAAATGGAACGCACTGCCCACACATACACTCGATCATGCCCTATTCTTTCTTAAACTATGTGCTGGGACCTACAATATTTCATGGCCCTACCTCTGCTGGAGTTCCCACAAGAAACTAGTGGCAATGAATAATGAGACTGCATGGGACCCAGGGGATGGGATTACATTTTTCATTTTGTATTTTGTTTCAGAACAGATATAAGTTTTAGGACCTCTGAATTATGCAGGAGATACTACACTGTTTATCAAAAGCCCTCAGATATAGAGGTTATTTGAGAGGATGAAGTGTTCGGAACAAAGAGATGTATCAAGATTCAACATCAACCCTTTTTTTTCCTAATGATAAAAGAACTAGGAGGAGTAGAGCGAATGCTATCTGGTACATAGGAGGGCAATAAAAAGAGTAGATATTTGTCTGGCCTCATGAAAGTCGAACAGAGCAAATAAGAAATGTCTTCACAAAATACCAGTGTAATGAAAGCAGAATGTGATGTTTACCAGTGGTGACTGGTCTGGTCCTACACGATTAGTAAGAGTACATCAGGCATTGTCTGGGCCCAGAAAGTATTTGATATAGAAGACATTGATTAAAGCCAAAGCCAGGATTTATCCCTATGTTATGACTTCAAGGCAAGGAGGGATAAAGACAGTAAGCATTATGCCATCTGTGGTCTCATTCAGCCTTACCAATGAAAATAAAATAAAAAACTATTGAAGTATGGATTTGTTAAAGCAATTGACTGTTTACAAAACAACATTATTGTCCAAATCATAGCATAGAGGCCATAACTAGAAGCAGGCTTAGAAAACTTTAGATCTCTTCAGATGTTGAAGCAGTGTGCATAGGGCTGAAGCAACAGGGATGGGCAGTGTCTGAACAGTTTGCTTTGTTGTGACTTGTTCTAGTCAGTGTTAGCATGTCTGGCTAACTAACTAACTGACTGCATTTGTGATAAAACTTCCACTGTGTAGTCTTCGCCCATGGCATGGTAGCCATAGTCCAGGATCCTATGTTAGCATGTAGGCTCGGCAAAAGTTAACACTCCAGCAACTCTTGTTGTTATCACAAAACTTACCTTGGGTTGGCCATTGCATGGTTTTTGGTTAATGGTGGAACTCTCCTTCATTTACCAGCTCTTCCCACTTGGGAGCAAGACATTTTTAGACAATGGCGAAAGTAAAAATTATTATTATCATTATTATTATTATTGTTGTTGTTGTTGTTGTTGTTTGAAGAAGAAGAAAAGGAACGCTCTCATCTGACAATCTCACTTAAAAGTGTGAGCACATTCTCTCCCACCACAACACAAAAGTGTATTGTGACACTGGTACGGTGTTGATGCTGCTGGGTGAGTGAGATGGAGGTACAAAAACCACTGAGGTTATTTTTAGAAAAGTACACTGGTCAGTTTAGTGATTGAGAGTCGCACTGGCATTAATTTGGGCTCTCTAGCACTTTGATGTCAATGTCAGCACTGGGACGCCTTTTTTTGTCTGTTTAGACCATAATCCACTTGCACTCAATGAGGAGGGCACTGTTCATGCAGCCTTATAAGTTATCATGCAGTCAGATCCTGTCAGTTTACCTTGTGTGTTCCAGTCCACACTGCTCATTTTGTGTTCTGTTTCTGCTGTGTTCTTCGGTCTGTTTTGTGTCTTTTCTTGCTTACTTTTAAAGGAATAGTCTACTACAATATATTGGGAAATAGTCTTTTTTCATGTATGTGCATTCAGTACAGGTATAGTATGATGACACGTTTAGCCAGCCTCAGAGAGTTTCAGTTTTGTTCATAATGATATTTTAGGGTTCTAGCAAGATCTATTGCAGGGAGGTTGGGGTAGCGGCTGGGCCTGTAATACACCTGATTGTCATATGGGAGACTAGAGTTTGGTCCAAACACAAACCATTATTTAAAGCTGGCCCTTCTTCTGTCTTTTTTTCCTAGCCATAATCACCAATAACCAAGTGTTTTGCATTGTAAAAATTATTTTAAATTACATTTTTAAGTTGGAGAGTTTTTGATGTCTTACATTTTCCTTTGAGAATAACAAAATGGAATCATCGCTTTTGTATGACTTGATTTTAAAAAAAGTAAAAGATGTACACTAAATCTTATCAGACATGATCTACTGCATCTAGTCACTGTAACTTAATGTAGCCTCTGCACTATGCGGATTTTGCCTGACCAAACGTGTGAATGGGAGCACTGTTTAAGTTTTGACAGAAAGAAAAGAAAAGACCACATGATTCAGCTGAGACACAAAGTATCAAATCATTGTGTAGCTTTCTTTCTGAAAAGAAAATTGCACCCAACATATAGTATATCATAATCTAACAATGATTATAAACTATTATGAGTTTTGCAATGCAAGAAAAACTCATGGTTAGATTTTCTGACAGGTGTAATTAGACACATCTAACCTATTTGCAAACATTGTCAAATATTAAGGCTCTATCATGGTGACAGGGTTGGTGATGTAACCATGATGAGGCTCATCAATTGTTGTTATTCATAACTTTCTCTAGATGAAGCACTTGTTTGTTACTGTAATTAAAAGACTTGATTCAGTTTATTGCATCCTATGTTGGTTTTCTGTCAACACCAAAATTTAATTTGGGCAGCCAGGGTAAGCCCATGGCCTCGCAACTCTTCCCTGTTTCAAATGCATATTATTATTTATGGCTGAAACGACGTAATATTACATAAAAAGTGTAGCTTTAAATACATGAACAGTGGAATTAACTGAAGTATGTACTTTTAATTACATGATAAGTTAGTGTTAATAAAGTTCTGATTATGCTTGCTCTGCAGTGTTCTTTACCTCTTTGCCACAAAGGACAATTAAGCTGATATAATTTAATGAAAAGGCACAGCACGGCTAAACGCTGATATTATATGTTATTAACCTTCTCTGTGAATAAGCGTCATTTTCATAGGTCAAGCAAAGAAACTTCTGTATGATTGAACTTCTGCTGAGCAGCTGTGTGGGTGAGCGCTGAATGAACATAAACATGACAGTTTTAGAACAATCTTACTTGCCTCTATGGCTGCTAGACGGCCCATGGCTCTCCACCTGCCCGCTCACCACTTACTGAAGATGAATAACTCCTAAGTGGCCATTACTTACCTTGTGAAATGGCCTTAAAAGGGATGGCATAGCCCTTGTTCACATAAAATGTGACCAAATATCATAAAGTTGGGCTCGCTTAAAAAAGGGTTCATTATATGTAACAAAAATGCCCTTTTGATCCAGCAGCAAATTAAAAACAGGTTCACATTACACAGTACAGCATTTAAAAGCTCAGAATGCAAATCAATGAAAAGTAATCAAAATAAGTACATGATTACATTTTAAAAAATCCTTTACTATAATAAAAGTATCAGAAACCCATTATAAAAATATTCCACAAGAAAACCAAAGTCTTGTATTCATCAAAAATATTATCAGCAAAAAAAGCATCAAATGTAACATTATTGGTTATATTTGTAGCTGATAAAAAACAAGATAATTCTAGCTACTTTATACAGTATTGGATAGTTTAATATATAATCCTATTATAAAAACAGTTTAAAGATTATCCATGTTAAATCTTAATTAGACCGTAACCAGTAGCTATAGCTATGATATGATGTGATGACCTTGGGGGTAGTGCTACAGGAAAAGTCATTGGGATTCATCCTGAGGGGCTTGGTTATCAGTTCAATAGGTGTTGGTAGACTGACCAATGGACTGGCATTGCGATCCCTACCCTAGTACTTTATTAGTAATACAAAAGTTTATTATCAACAAAATGTATCTGAAATATTGAAAGTACTTGTAATGCAGTCAAATGTTTACTTATGCTATCTTTTTTTGCTCATTAATTAACATGTCATCAGCATTTTAATGGTGTAGCTATATTCTCATTATTGTTTGATAGTTAAAACCATATTAAAAACCATATTTTATAAACTGACCATCACTTCTGTATGTTAAATCTTAAACTGCAAGTAACCCATAACTAGTTGTTGGATAAATGTAAGTACTCACATTCCACAATTGGGTGTATTATGATTCTTGTAGCATGGATCTTTCTAGATTCCATTCTTTTGTTCAATAACAGAAATGCAATGGAGCCCAACTTACCAAGGAAAAAGCTGCATTACCTCAAACCTTGCAAATCTCCCACATTTAATTAGCCTCTCATTCGTATTCACCTCAAGTATTGAGTGCATGTGTCCAGCATCTGGTCACAGCAGCCCCCAATGACTGCTTTCCATAAAAAAAAAAAAAATAGCTGAGGTTATAGAGCACTGATACAGTATGTGTCTGGAATTAGAATTAGTCCATCTGTGTTTCCAGGTTAGCATTTGTCTGTGTGGATGGGAACATTCAACACCATATCAGTGGACTTCTAACACCATGGTTGGCCTGTTAGCTCACATATGGTCTGCCTGGATATTTTCTGATAGGTCACAAGTGCTTACTCCAGCTCAATTAATAGTTTAGTGAGTTTCTTTTAGAGTATTGCTTTGACATGACCCAAGATACCCAGTCAGTACTGCAAACTATTCTAACGTTCCCATTAATTGTAACAATGGTAATAATGGTAATAACTGTACAGACAGTGCTTCAGCATCCTTTTGTTGTGGCTGGCCTGAAGAATATGAAACAAAGGTGCAATTTTATAGTGCAAGTGCATAAGCGCATAAGTATCATCACATACTGGGTAAACCAGTGCCAGAGGAACTTTATTCTATTTTCATATATTTAAAATGAGTGCATGTGTGTAACAGAGCACGATATGCCCTGTTTAAGTAGCAGGATATTCAGCACACTACTCTGATTATGGCTTTGGCTCGTCCTTTATGTCTGTCAGACTCTCAGGGTTGCTTACAGCCATCAAACGCTTCCTATCCAGCGGTGAATGACCAGCTGTTTGTTTGTCAATGGATTTCCTTTAAAAAGTGGTTTGCCCTTGGCTATGGCTAATTCTACTCACTAATAGTTGTTATTGTCAACTTAGCAGTATTGACAGATGGCAGAACTGACTGCGCAGCTGATTAATGGATGCTGTCGGTCAACACCGTGGCCGCTGCTGCTTGTCAACAGTATCACAGGCATTCCAAATGTTATTAGAGGGACATCATCACCGAGGCTTCTTAAACAACACAAGGAGACCTATTTTAATAAGAATTTGAAGCACCACCAAAATCAATCAACCACAAATCACAACGTTCAAACTCATGAAATATGCCACTATCTATTGCCAGCACAATAACAACAGCAAATAACTGCAAATATCAATGAACAAATTCATCTATGGACAGAAGGCTAACCTTTTGACTCCAATATCATCTTAATTTCATACCACAAGGGTGCTTAATAAGAATATTACTTATACTTCTCTAAGAGGCTCCTCTGTACAACTAGAATCTGTACATTCACTCACTCAAACAGCTTTGCTTCCACAAAAGCTACCATAAGCTCATTAATGGATGTGTTTGGTTTACAATGTGGCTTATATTTACTGCACTGAATATGTTACGAATCAGCTCATCCAGCATAATGTCTGTATGTCTAGCTATTATCACAGTGACATTGTGGATACTTAGTGTTTTCGGTCAAAGGCCTTTTGTCTGTGTAATAATCATTACTGCTACATTTGGACCAGTACTAATTGCATGGCTGCCCTATTAGCCTACGTGGGCAGACTGGTAAGCATATGATGGCCCATGGGCCCTATGCTCACTCAATTATCTGCCAACTGTTTGTATATGTAAAGATTTTACTCAACTGTGGACTGTTCCACAAAGAGCTTGTTAACATTGTTTGTGACCTCACTGTCTGTTGTGTGGATGCAGGCAACACTGGTTATATTTAGCATCAGCTTGGGGTGATTCAGTAATTAGTGGCTATGAAACCGCCATGTATGACATTTGAATTTTGCTGTATCATTCCTCCCCCTAAGCTTGTGTGCAGGAGCTAAAGTTACCCAGGCAGTTAGCATTTTCAGAACATTTTACTCAGCCAACTTAAGTAGCTGGCAAACCGTGCTAGCTTACATTTGGCACTGTAAAAAGTTTAAATGAGGTGTAAAAACAAGAGCAGAAAGGCTAACAAAGTATTTTTGATTACTTTGTGGAAATGTAAGGACGCTGACACAAGCTAAAAACACAAAACTACATGTTATCACCTTATAAAGTTGTTAATTTACATCTAGCAGACTTGTGGCAACACAACATTTATGTCAATATGTGTTTATGGCTAGCTGACAAATGTTCCCTCTCCTTTTAGTTCCTTTTTCTATCAGCTCTTGAGAAAAATACCCATAAGCTCGCTAAGCTTGTTGCACTATGATCTCTAGCAAGCCACTAACTTTGTCTGTCTGCTGTTCAGTGCTGGGAAAGCTGCCTGCCTGGTTATGTTACATTATGCTTTTTTTTTTTTGCAGACGCTTCTGTTCAAAGTGACATAGTAAGTGCATTCAAATGTGAATGCCAAGTTTTTGGACTATAAAACTGAACCACAGAGCTGAAATATGTTGAAATGCTCTCTAAAGCTAAGAGTAACTGCAAAATTGAGTGATAATTCTCTTGGGTTTGTTATTTACAAGTGACTCCTTTGACAGTACAGATCGAAATTTAATCCTTTGTTAATACTTAAAATATGATTACTGCAACTCTAAGAAATAATGCAAATTAAACCTTTGTATATTCTTTACTTGTGTTTTAAGAACATAAATATTTGCTAAGTTTACATCCTTATTCTCCTACTCATCTGGTTCTCTTGCTGGTTTTCCTCCAGGCAATTTCTATAGGACCTCTCCTCAAATGGCTTCTTGCATTTGTCGTGAGTGACCACTCGATATCATTACCGTGACTTTAGGAAGCAGATTGTTCATGCACATGGGTATATTGGCACGAGTAAATCTCATATATTCAAACCATAGCCTAGTGTATACCTATATTGCTGTACGGCATGGTGTAATTTGAGTTCCCCATCCCCCATGGCCTTTTCAATTACCAGAATTTGCTTTCTGCTGTTGCTGGCAGAATATTAGTTGAGGCCCAGCTGACTCTGTGTGGACCTATTTGGAGAGGATTAAACTAGCTAGCAACTAATAAAGGAGATGTTGCAGTATGCATATAAGGATGTTATGGGGCTGCTTGACTCAGTAGTGAGCAGCTTGTGTAATTATAAGAGCCATAGATGGCGAAAAACGAAGGAGGGAAGAGGGAGAGAGAGATAGAGGAGAGGTGGGGTAGGGGAAACAGGAGAAGGGATGGGAGCTAATGAGGGAGGGAAGGGAGAAAAGTGCTGTGATGGAAGAAGAAGGGAGGCAGTAATGGATGGGTGACAGAGAGGGAAAGACATAGGGTGTGTAGTCTAATGTGGGGCTTTATAAAGAAGAATTATATCCACTGAATGATCCTTTGTAGAAATAGGAAATTACTCACAATATGCTTCTATGCTTAACCTAGAGTCCTTTAAAACCTGAATCAAGAAAGTTTTGCTTGTGCTCAAGCCTGAATTTATAGATTCTGAATATTTTGTACAAAAAGACAAAGTTATTTTTACTTTCTTCCGAAGAGGCACATCTGCAGGACTGTAACCCTGCTGGCATCTGCAATTACACAGTCGAAATTAAATTAAAGGTCAATAAAAGGTTTCTTGCTTGTGCTCCATGGAAAATTGGCCTATTAGTTAGCCATACTGATGCTGAGGCACATTTTTAAATTAATAACATCTTAGTAATACACCCCTCTACTTCCTTAATATGTGAAAAAGAAATATAAAAAATAAAAACATAACATAGAAAAATGCTGTTCTCACAAAGCTGATTTTGGATGGATTATCTTCAGGATACAATAAGTACCTCACACAAGCCTTTTTATGCCATCATCAATACATTTTAGGGCCAATTACTGTGGACATAACTGATGGAAATCAGATTGTTTCCCTGATTTTTAATACCAGTTTTAGGCAGGTAATTAGAAACTTGCCACTGATTGCATTTTTAGGCTCCCAGCCGACTAGTTTTTCATTATTTATTAAAGCTCTACTCCAGTACCTGACAACAAAGTTCCAGAGGCTTAATGAACGAGACTGTAATATGCTAGCCACTAGGACGTTCATATTTCTGGTGAATGCTAGTTGGTGTTTGTTCCTCTCTCTTTCTCTGTTTACTGCTCACATGTGTAGTGTTTTCAGTCGGAGTCTATAATATAATTTACTTGGATAGTTGGTTAAAAGCCAGTTGTGCAACAAAGGGACATAAAACGTTTTCATTATGTTGGCAATCTTTTTACATTATATAGATTGTAACCAATTGCTTTATGCTGCAGTATACTGCTGTAATGACAATGCTGCCAATTACTAAAAAGGGTAAATGAATTCATCAAAAAGTCTGCTTCTGTAGGCCTAGCTTTGAGTTCTGATTCAGTACAAAAGTTTTGAAAGGAAGCACCAAGAGAAGAGCTCAAACCATCAAAGCACAAGTGGCATCAAACCATGGTGAGAAAAAGGCAAGTGACAATGGAAAATTGGTTGGTCTGGGGTTCATCCTCCAGCAAGATAATTACCCAAAACGTTAGAGGAAAAGAAGATGGTGGCTTCACATGATCAAAGACCAGCACTGTCTCTAGACTTTTAAACCCCATCAAGCTGGTCTGAGATGACCTGGACAGAAGGTGAAAAGCAAAGCAACCTATAAGTGCTTCATATGCCTCAATGCTTTCATAAATGTGCTTCTACACAATAAATACTATACACATTATTTCCGCATTACCTTTTTCTGACTTTCACTGATCAGCAGGTAGGGTATGTGAGGTGGGGTAATATTACTTTGAGCAGAGGCTGTGACATGCTGTTGTTTTCTTAATTATCAGTTGGTAAAGATGTTAACAGAGGTATTGATGGGCCTTAATTGACCATATGGCTGTTTGTTTGTCTAGCTGGAGATTGGCCAGAGAATGTACTGATAAGGCACTTACTAATACAGATGGATGCAATATGTACTGCACAGAAACACAAATCCCACACCCCCATCCCATCCAACACACACACACACACACACACACACACACACACACACACACACAGGGAGCAACCGCAGCAAATAATTTGTAGGGGTCCTAATTTCCAACCACAGCCCTTCAGAGTGTGTATTGTTATGTGTGTGTGTTATTGCAGGCTCTGCTGCTTCTTAATCCAGTGGTGCTTGTGTGCGCGCACCATACATGTGTTTCTGACGGAGGTGGGGCTCCTACCACCTGCTTGTTCAAAAGACTCAGCCTGCAGGCATTTTGAGTCTAAGAAAAAGACGATTACATGTTTCTCTTTTTTCTTTTGTTTTTTAATCAGATGCCCCTTTTTGTCCTCAGCTCATTAATCCAGTCACACTTTTTAATTGCAGAACACTTTTTTATCCTTAATCATTCTTTCCCTGGATTGTGAAGAAGGCTTTTTTTTTTTCGGTACAGCTCACAAACCAAAAAAGAGGCGACCTCAGTAGGCGGAGCCAAGGCTTCCTAATCATCCCTCTGGGTTTTTTTTTTTCCTCATAAAATATTGACAGCCACATGTAGGAGTTAGCTTGAGCACGATCATCAACCTTTTTCTGCTTTAATCATGAAGATTTTCTCAATTTTTGGGTTTGTCAACAAGCTGCTTTGAAAACTCTGTGCTGGCCCAGGAAAAATAAATAAATAAATAAATGAAACACACAGGAATTAAAGACCACGATCAGTTGAAGTGGCTTAATTTGATGCAGACAGATTGCAGAGGTCTGTGAAGAGACACTCTTGGGCCTAGTGTGTTTCTGTTTGCCCTCAGTGAGTGGGAAGACATGGATGGATTTTGTGTTCCTTCCAAACAATAAGTTTATTTCTGAATATTTAGTCAAATTATCACCCCTCATGTTACTGGTTTCAGTATTTGTAATTATGAAACTTGTCTCAATAATTATATCAGAGCATAAGTCTTTTTAAGATTATTCTATTCATTCAGCTGATGACTTCTTGAAAGACATATCAGCACTCCACATTTTTTATATTGCTTGCTATCTTGGCAGAATGACTTGGCAGAAATATTGCTTTCTGCAAAGATGACTACCCTGCCATACATGAAAGATGGAAATACTGTACACTGTGGCTAAGAGCAAAGGTGTGGCAAAGAAATCAGACATAGGAGCCTAAACAAAATAAAATAAATCTAGTCGTACTTATTAAAAGAGCCAGACACAAACAATCCTGCAGGCCACACAATCATATACAGAGAAACATGTCTGTAGTTTGTCTGTCAACATGACCTCTAACCTGGGTTGATCATTGGTTGGATGCTGCCTATCATAGAGAATCATAGTGAGGTAGGCAGTGTGATCTTGTTGTTGGACTTGGCTTTGCTTGGCCACTAATGTCATAACAGTTACGACACACAGTCTACATGTCTTTGGACTGTGGGAGGAAACCAGAGTATCCAGACAGGCACAAGCCAATTAAATCCCACAGGGTACCTTTAACTTGTGGTTATTGTCTTATATGAATGTGTTCAGTCTTGGTGGAAGCATGGCTGTACAATGGTCCAAGATGGCACCTTATTCAGTCCAGTCACAGCTGTTTTTGTTTTTAAATGTTGCTCAATCTAGTGGCTCAGATTGCGAAATTAGAAGCCATTTTAGTTTGTTTGGTAATAATTGGCATGTACTTTGCTAACTGTGCCAAAATCACTTCACTCCTTAGTGCTGTTTTGGCTTGAGTATATGTTGAGTAGACCCATGTTACTTTCCTGTATGAAAGAGCACAATTTTGTCCCTTTCTCTAAAGAGACCACCTCAGTTATGGCTTTGATTTATATGCACAAAGGAAATTTAAAAAATAAAATAAAATTGAAAATGTAATAGTTAAATAAAAAATACAGCAGAGAGTAAAATAAAGTGCCACAAGTCACTGGATGGGCCAGTACACAGAGAGCCTTATATGCCGTTGTCCTTTTCACCAAATCAAACCTTTAAGCAAAGGTCCAAGCTGGCATCCATTTTCTGCCCTTCAGCCATTCTTTTGCTATTCACACCCCAACCCAAGCCCACATCTAAATGTAGATCTGAGCTCCTCTCTGTCTCTGCCATTCTCCTCCTTTCTCTTTTGTCTCTCCCACTGGATTCATCTGTCTCTCCTTCTGTCACTCTCTCTCAACCTCTCTGTTTGTCTCTCTTTGACTGTCATCCTGTTGCATTACCATCAATCCTCCCTAGCCCTAGCTTTCGTCCTAGCTCTCACTTCTTCTCTTTGTCACCTACCCCCAGTCCAACACAAGCTTGGTGTGTGGTGAGCCTGATTCGCAAGGGAGGGTTAGGAGCAGGTGTGCATCTGGCTATTGCTGCTGACTCGCATAAACGCTGAGAGGTGAGTAGTGAGCTGCTGGGGTTGAGGAATACAGCTGGCCTCTAATGCTGATGGACCTCCACCTGTTCTAATGTTTGCCAAAGGCCCAGCCAGGTGCTAGGCAGCATATGCAAGCACACACAGAAGCACACACAAAATCTGCACTGATCTGCAGCTACAAGCAGACATGAAACACATATGTGTGTCAGATCTAATAAGGATTCCCAGCTGCAGTAATTGCAGTGCGCATATAGTGAACTGGTGAATTCTGGTTTATGTTCTCTGTTACAGAATAAAATGAAAGCTGTGATTTTGTTGGACTTAGAGAAGGAAAAAAGACATAATCCTCTCCCTTTTGAACTATAGCACAAATTACTTAGATGAGCCAGGAGGTGAAAACCTCAGCCTCTGGCTTGGTCACTGAGTGGCTGGGTGGGAAGTTTTAAGGAGCAGGTTCTAGGGGGGACAAGCTGCATATTTTCAAGCACCATTTTTCCTGGGTGCTCCCTGTCTGTCTGCCCTCGTTTTGTCGCCCCTTGTCTCTCCGTCACAGCGTTCAGCTTTCCTCATGTTTCTCATTCCCTCCATTTCCCTCTTGCCTTCTCTCTTTTTGTGCAAACACAGTACAACAACTCACTCCTCACTCACTGAGCCCAGTGAAGGCGATAGAAAAAAATCCAATAAACATAAGCCCCAGCTCCCCCTTGACTCCGCCGTCGTCTCTGAGATGTTATTTAAGCGCGACACGTGGTCGATTTTCCCATTCCACCTGGAAGACCTCACTCCCCTCCTCATCTTCCTCCCCATCTCCAATATAGATTTGAGATGTTCGTGCCATTTTACCTTACCTCCAGCTCCCCCAAGTTAGGGAGAGAGAAGGGTAAATACGCAAAGGGTGTGTGAATAATGCAAGACGAACATTAAATGTCAGGGCTAAAAATTCACAATTTCCCTCTATTGTCTCGCTAGCATCCGCGGCATGTTTTATGCATTTTATAATTAGTAGGGGAGTCTCAGAGGAGAGAAGGCCTGGCAGTTATGGGGATCACTTATTTCTGCGAGAGGTGGCGTTTTAAGAAGTTACAGAATTCATTTGAAAGGCAAATCTCACAGTTCCTTGGAATAGAAAACTAGTGCAGGATTTTTTCTCCCTGAATTGATATGACTTCTACCATGAATGAGCTGCTTCCTATACACATGTACATGTACATTTACATGTATATGTACATTCAATATATATGTTACCTTATATAGGTTTAACCTGTAAACACTCTTTTTCAGTATCATAGGAAACATTTTATAATCAGCACACTAAAATAAGTTAAAGTGGAATTTCACAGTATTAAAAAAAAAAAAATTTTTTTTTTTCATTTTCTTGTTTTGAACTTAGTAACCACACACTAATAGGGCTGGAATTTATAGCTGTCTTATACCATTATATATTACTGTGGCTTTAGGTATCCACGAGGTGGCACATTTTTAATTTGCACCAACTTTACCTCTGGGCCATGCAGTGCATGCAACAGCATCAGCATACCATCCCATTCATCAAGGTTCCATCCTGCTTTTAGTTGCATAAATACATACGTTTGACAGATGACTTTACTAATTGCCTTTTCAAACTGCAGTAATCTCTGGGTGCAGCGAGTGAAAATTAAAAATGCAGCGCCCTGAGTATTGTTTTTTCATGTCTGAGCCTGCATTTATCCACCTGAAATTAATTCTCTAATTTGTTTGTAAGATAAACAGGGAATACTTAGCTTCCCAATCCACTTAAAGCATCTTCTCTGCTACTTTACATATCCATTCTGAAATGCTGATTTCTCCCCGAAGACTCCACCCAGCAATCCTGCTAGTCATTAACAGTGAAATGAAGAGCAAGCATCTACTTTTCAGAGGGGCGCCATAAGTTTTATTTTTCCTTCCTCAAAATGGCACAAAAATGTTAATACAGTGTGCCTGCTTTGACTAAATAAAAGCAATGTTCCAAGGAGTTTGGTGATAGACACTGAGAATTCACACTTGAGCTGTGGGTTGATTTGGTGTTTGCTGCTAACACCCCTGATCTGTAATGGGGGCAGGTGATGACATCCTTGTCCAAACACACAAGACATCAAGAAAGCAAACAGACGTGACTCCGTGAAGCCACTTAGCACATTCTCTGCTCTGCTTAGTGACTTTCAATCATTTGGAAACTTTTATTAAATTCATTTCAGTTTTGACCTGAAAGATCATTTAGCTGTTATAACTTTCATTTTGACAGCTGTGTAATTTTCCCACATTACGAGGACTTTTCTCGGTGGCTTGTCTTTGTATCAGGGTCAGCAGTCAGACTTTATGAAGTCACCCTACGTTTTGTTTGTCAGTAACAATGTTTTTTTTTTTTTTTTTTGGATTCATGAATTAAAAACAGATCTTTTCATTCAATGTGAAAAGTGTATTTTAGTTTGTAATAAATAACCAAATTTTATCAAGTCTTCAGAACGACATACAGTATGTTGAAAAGAAAATCTGCTAAAATCACTATTATAAAAACAACTATTGGAGTGCATCTTTTTTTAGCCATTCATCTGTGTGTGATTCACACACAGATGAATGTCTAAATGCACTATCACACAAGTGAGGCTTCATTCAAAACCAGTTCGTCAGTAACATAAATATTTTTCACCTCAAGCATGGCATTCTTTCTTTCTTTCTTTCTTTCTTTCTTTCTTTCTTTCTTTCTTTCTTTCTTTCTTCCTTCCTTTGCTCAGTTGTCATAATGTGAGAAAAGTGTGGTTCACTCAAGTACACCTAACACTGTGTCTACACAGACAGCAGCTGTCTACACGGGCCACATAATGGCTCTTGTTTTACTCACAATATATCCCCATAAAAACAATCTGGAGCGCGTGTTCACTGTAGACGCAGATGGAGAATTGGAGCTGCTGCTGCTCTGCTAACATGTTGCTCACACTACTTTTTTTCTTTTTTTTATTATTATTATTTATTTATTTATTTTCTGGCTGCTTGGGGGGAAATTAAAACAAGTTGTTCACACAAAAATCACATACTGTATATGCCTTCTAAACAAACAGCTTATTTACACATCCAGCAGTTGATTACTCATCTGGAAACAGGTTCCTGGCTACTCGGTGAATGTCGGGCCAATATTCATCCACTTTTACCTCTGTTTTTGGTTGTTATCAACTCCTGAGGGAAATATCTGTCTCTTTAGCTGCTAAATGCTCCACTACGTTCAGCAGCTAGTCAGCTGGGTCTGTCTGCTGTGTGGTGCTGAGCAGGTAGTGTACAGTAGGCTTTTAGACCTTTTTGCTGAATGGCCAAAAGCAACACAAAGAGAGTGGTGAGAGTAAACCAGAACAGGAAAGCTGTGGCCGGACAACTAAACAATGAGATGAAACTCAGTGTAAAGCTCTGTAAAGCCAAGGAGAAGTGCATGTTCAGGTGATAATTTTAGGAGGTGGGTTCATCACTGTGAGCAATCTGTTTCACTGTCACAATGTTTTCACGTCACCATTTGATAAATTGCCATTATAAAAATACTCACAATAGCCACTTAAAGGTGGTGAACGATAACAGCAAGTAGTAGGTGGACCTTATGTTTTTTTTTTTCTTTGTCATACGCTTTTTTTACCCCACAGATCAGATCAGAAGTGAATTATTAACTGGAATTTGCATCTAAAATATATTCTTAATGATATTATAATACAATACGAGAAAGAAAATCTCTGCCTGTAGTCTGTTTTAAACATAAAACCATCCTGCTCCTGCAGTTAACAGTAGACTGTGCACAGATTCAGCTCAGTCGTTCTGTGTCATTCTTTGTCAAGGTGAATGTCTCCTACCACAGCCGAACCATGAGGCTGGCTGAATTTTGTTTGACTTTCATATGCATACAAAACAAGTGGTTTGGACAACTACTGACACCCAGCAGATATTAATGAGTGACCAATCAACTTGATGATTTACCTGTTACTGTTAGGGACACATTTAAGTTGCCTGAACTCCTGTCATGTACTCTAGTCACAGCTATGTAAATTTAGTTCATGCTCAATGCAAAGGCATTGTTGGAAATGTAAAAGATTTCTAACTGCACATGGATTACACAGTTTGAGAGGCAGAAAGTGCAGACAAACACAAGACATAATACAACAAAACAAGTTTGCTGTAAGTTTGTGATAATTTGATTGATTTGTTTTAAGAATCTGGAGCATGTACTGTAAGCATATCATGTTAACAATAGATTTTCACAAAGAGAACAATTATTTCAGTGTTTTATTGTTCTGTAAATGGGCCTAAGATTCTTTTTTTTTTTTTTTTTTTTTTTTTTTTAACATAGATATCAACCAAAAGCAGTTCCCTCATCAGTATAATGGGTTTTTTTGCTGGAAACAAAATTTATTTGTAGGAATAAAAGCAATGTCCCTCTGATTTCAGCATTTAATCAGTGTTCATGGTTTAATAACAATAATTCCATGTGTCTCTGACATGCAGAGAATACCATTCATGTGCACATTCAGAGCAACAATCAAACTGTGATGATTGATGTTAACTTGATAAATACCACTTTGGGCGACATTATTCTGCCTTCATAATTTTGGACTCTAATCACAATGTGTGGACAGCAATGTCTATCAGTGACAGCAAAACTATGAATTTAGAAAAATACTTTTCTAAAAAAAAAGAGTGTAAACCTCCTGTCACCATCTGAAGTGTGTCTGTGTTTGTTTTTTTCAGGCCAGTCGGAGGTGACTGTCAGAAGAAATGCCGGTCCCAGGTGCCTTAGTACATCACCACCGGGACCATGGCAACTCCTTGGCCAATAAGAAGAGAGAGGTGCTCCCATGGCTTCACCTGCCTTGCTAGATGGTCGGCGTCCTTGATGCTCCTATGGTTGCCATGGGTGTTGCTATGGCTGCCGTGGCCCGCCCGAGCTGAGCAAGCGGGCAGTGGGGGACATGGTGGGAAGGCGATCCACGGTTCCCTAACGTCTCCCTCATCCTTGTCATTTTCCTCCTCCTCCTCCTCGTCCCCCTCCAGCTCCTCATCGTGGGGCTTCAGCACGAGGCAGAGTGGAGGACAGCTGGACTGGCTGCTGTCAGAGAAGGGACCTTTCCACAGATGTCCGGAGTACACCGAGTTCAGAGAGAGGTTCCAGCAGGGATTTTCTACCAGATACAAGATTTACAGGTAAGACAGGCCTGCACCTTCACGTGCACCATAACATCAAATGTTTTGGCATAAAAACATAAAAACTGAACATTTAGCTTTTTGAGTTATGTCAATGTCTGATGAAATTGTGTTGAACTATGTGAGGTGAATGAACTTTTCCTTTTGAAAATGTAAAGGTATTAGGTAAAAATGAACTGGTCAGTTGTGCCTATAAACATTTGAGGAATCAGTTCATCATTTGACATAAGAACTTACTCATTTTGTACCAGAATCAGTACAAGTCCAACATGTCAGGCAGATCTCAGTGAATTAGTTACATCATGAGAGTACAGGGATAGTGGCTGAATTCAGTACTAGCCTCTATTATGGTTTGCAGTGTTTTCATTATTATGAGAAGAAACGACCATTGGTTACTTAAAGATGTATCACAAAGACACAGTAATTTTCCGTCATAAATAAACAAAACAGAGCTTTCTGGAGAGCTTTCACTCTCAAACGGTGAGGTCTGAGAATATGCTGATGATGTTTCTTTAGAAATGTAATGAAGTTGGTGAACTCTCAGCGCTACACTTTTCATTTTAAGTCAAAAGATCTCAAGTCAGAAGAACTCATGTTTATAAATTCTGAGCCATAAAAGATGAGGTGATTCCATTAGGCTAGCAGGCTGTGTGCTGGTGCTCCATGACGTGACAGAGAGCTGGGAAGGGGGGGACAGAAAAACAGTCAGGCAGCCATAGGTGAAGCAAGAGTTAAACAAGCGTCAAAAAAAGCAACAACATGGGATTACTAAAGCGAAGAAACTAGGAGTGGGCCGAGACGTAGCACCATGTAGGCGAACAGACGATCTGGCAAAGAATGAAGAGCCGAGGTGAGGAGATGAGATGATCAAGACCAGGTGCACAGGTGGATTGGCAGGAGAAGGAACTGGAAGGCCATGTCCAGCATGCACACTCACACACAAACACAGAGGGAGAGAAAATGGGGACAAACAATAAACACAAGGGAGGGGAGGAAAACAGCAGAAACATAATGGAATGAGGAAGAGGCAGAGCCAATACTCTATATTTATTCCACCAGCTTTTAGTATGTTCTTTTTTCATTAACTGCCTAGTTTGGAGATTTAATTAGCTAATTAATTAGAGATGAGCAGTTTCAGACAGATTTTGTGTCTTTATTTTGGGTGTGAATTGATTTTACAGTAAGCTTATACTGCTGCTGAGATTCATGTGGTCCTCGCTAACTTAACTTAATAAAACTGAGTTCTGAGTTGGACTCTTTAAAGAGCAACAGGGATCAAAGGAAATGGTAAATGCAGATTAAAGCCAAAGCTTTAAATACCCTCAGTGCAATCTGTGCACAGATAAAAGAAGAGCCGTTGTTAATTTTGAATGACAGGCACAGAATAGAGAGATGTAACTGTTGTACACTGTGGTTCACACATTTGTGCTGATTCTTTTTGTTCTGAACTGTGAGCTCAGCAGCACCAGGAATAATGTAATGCAGGTCTGAACTAGTTTATGATCAGTAATTACAACATGTAATATGAATAATATATAACAGATATTTATTATAGTCATAGAAACATGACTGTCCAGATTCAAACACGGTCCTTCAGTATCTTTATAATCCTGAAAGATCAATGAATCAAACTGAACTCTGAAACTCATTGTATCATAAAGTGTCACAAAGAATATTAATCATAAAGAACAGAGTCTACCAGTTCTTTCTGGATTAGATACAGCACAGTCCAACATATAAATCAAAGCAGAAATCAAAGCAATATATACTGTAATATCAGAGTTAGAGTTACAATAGGCAGAGTACAGTAAGTTGGATAATACTGTTTTGAAGTTAATTTAGTACAGCAGAGTAGATTACTCTAAAATGATACTGATTATTTAGATATTTAGATATGAGATGTTAATGTGATAATAAGGCCAAGTGATAATATTACTATTATCAGTCATTTTTAGCTCTTTTAAGTGGACATAGTTGGACCCTACTGAAAAGTAGAAACTTTTTCAGCTCATTTTTACAGCACTGAACTGTACAGCACTGTTAAAATTTGGTGCGTCCACACTAGTTTTGTTTTTTTAAAGTTGTTTTTGTGATGATCTCTGTCTACATTGAAATGCTTGACAACATGAATGCAGCTAAAAGTCTCCATCTGTCTTATTTTGGTCAGCCAGAATTCTGTGTGAAGTGACATTTATAATGCATGATCATCTGTATAATGTATCGAGAGAGATTTTCAGCTTTGCAGCTTTAAGAGTTGACACAGCCATTTGTACTGTTAGAAACAGAAAACTGAAACTCATATATTCTCATTATCTATGGTGCTCTTGTGTTCTTTGACCATCATGGGAGTGTGAATATGACTGTGTTTCAAAGGACATACATTTGCATATGGAACATTTTGAAACGAATCATACAGGCTCTGGCTCACTCTGTCACTCTCTCACTCTCCACCTCTCGCTGACTGTCTTTTGTTAACTTCTATTCATCCAGAATAAAAATCAGCTGAGCATGTGAAGATATGTGACCGGCTGATTTGTAGTCATACTCACTTATACTCTGAGCTGGTGCCTATTTCAGCTCTCTGCTGCTTCTCTGGTCACTTGGACTGCAGGGGGAAAAATGTCTCCATCAAAGGCACTTTTAACAGTTCCTTATAGGAAATAGAGTCTTTTAGCCGACTACATCTTCCTATGTGGAGTCTCAAACTTGAGGTGTTTTTCTTTTACAAATACAAAATGACAGTGTTTTCCTGTTCCCCCCCCTCTTCCTCCCTGTCTGCTGTCTTCCCTCTCCATCTGCCTCAAGTTGAATCAAATGGAAATGACAGCATCACTTACAGATGAAGGGAAAGTGTAGTATGAAATGACAGGTGAAGTTTTCATGACATAAGTGGGGCAGTTTGTCATATGACTCTGCTTTTTGCTGCAGGATGCTTTCAGTGATCATTGAAAAGCCTACATGGCAAACTCCTTCTGATGTGCGTCTCTTTCTCCAAGACAGAAATCTTACATTTTCTGGCTTTCGCTTTTTGGCAAATGCCTCTTTTTTTACTACTCTTCCTGACTTCCTGGCTTGGCCAAATAGTTTTAGTTGCCTAAACCATAGAGGTTGGAGGTCAGACAACACTCATGATTTTTTATTTTTTATTATTTCTTTATTTATCTATTTATTTTTGTAATAGTTATGTGGTTGTTAAAAGACACTGCCAAAACGGTTTGTTTGTTTGCATTAGGTTGAATGACTTATTGAAGCTACTCACTGTTGAAACTGAGCAACCCCGTTTCCTACTAATTATGTTTACATATTACTAAATTGTTTTCCCAATCATGTTGTGCTAGCAAACATAATCACTGCCTTGATTATATTTGGAGGTAACTTTTTTTTTTTTTTTTTTTTGGAATGCATAAAGCACATTTATGTAATGCATCTGAGATGCAGGAAGGTGGTCAGGTTGGATGGTGGGTGTACAAAATGCAAGACTTGGACATTTGACCCTGGGGCTTGCATCCTGTGTGGTTAGGTTGAGGCAACAAAAGCAGTTTGGTAAAGGTTAGGAAAACATTGTGATTTCTTGCTATAGTCAGTACAAGTTCAATTCAATTCAATTCAATTTTATTTATATAGCGCCATATTACAACAAAAGTCATCTGAAGGCACTTTTCATATAGAGCAGGTCTAGACCATACTCTTTAAAACAGGTATTTACAAGTAGGTGTTTTATTGCAAGACTGAATGTTTCTGGAAAATACAATGAAATATGTTGTCTTTTTTGTAACCCCAACATTTTTTGCAAACTCACAAATCATCAGTCTCTAGCAAACCTGAATGATCTTTGTGACAGGAGCATAGGTGGAGTGGACACATAATGCTATTTATTGAGCAAATGAGGACAGTGTGCAGGTGTCTCCTCTTCCTTTTCTTAAAGGGGACCTATTAAAGGGGGAGTCAAGAGCTAATATCATCCGTTTCAGTCAGAGGTTCAACTGAAGGGCTGCATAACAGGCAGTATGAGATAAACAAAGACTTTTTTTATGTGAATCATTTAGAGCTACTCTAGTGAGTTAATAGCAAACATGTTCTGGTGGGCATCACATATCCTGCAAAGCCTATTTGCTGTTGAAAATAAGCTGTGTATAATCTTCATCTCTAAGAGACAGGCTTGATCCTGACTCCCTCTGGCAGGTGAAGCTGTTACTGTGTAAACTGTCAAAAGTCTCTTTAATGATATGTTGGCGTCTACTTCTATTTCCTTTACGCAGCTGTTTACTGTTTGATATAAAGTTGGTCGCAGTTACTAAGTAACCAGTACAAGAGCCTGTCCTTATGGCTCATCATGAATGAATTCACTCATCACTTAAGGAAGTTCTAAAAGCAGGATGAGCCTTCATTTCAGATCCGATCCAGTCATGACTCACTCATATGTAACAGTATCCTGTTATGTCAGAGATAACTGCTGCCTCTCATCTCTCCTCCTCGCTATCAGAGATTCATTACTTCCCTCTTTGTGTATGTACTTTGTAATGCACCCCTAAAATTCTGGGATTGTTTTTGCTTTTGATTTAATTGCTACATCCCCTGCAACCCACAACAACAAAACACTTGTACATTTCAGCCAACACATCATACTCAAAGTATTTCTCAAGACCACTGGCACACTTGCCAATGTGATAAAAACAATGACAGTAAAAGTGAAACAAGGCCGACGGGGGCCTGACAACATGGGCTTCATGGAGTGAACAGTGCGAAACCAGGATGAAATGACTACTTTTTCACAGGACCAGAAAAATAGCCGACAACCCTACTTTTAGCGCTGGATCCAGGTAGTCATTTTCTGTACTAATGTCCTTTTTAAAGAATCATTTTTGAAATTCACTTTATTTCTATAGCTTTTCTGTTTTGTTATATTCTTATCATTTTCACTTACAAAAATCACCTTGCTCTTTACAATATGAAATATCAATCCATTGCAGTACATTGATGGAAATGTGAATCAGTGTCATTCTGAGTGAAGTAATGTGGAACATCATTCATGAACATTTTGAGTCTGATCAGTGATGGTGGAGATAATGTACATAATGATAGATGAATGAAAAGACAGACAATCCTGATCATTTTTTTTTAAATTAGACCATAATTATAATTTTGTATAGATGTGCAGTGACTCCAGTCACATATAAAAAGCATTTCTCTTATATTTCTTACTGTACTCCTGTGACCTTTACTAAGGCTAATATCTGATTATCATTTAGGACGCTCGCAGGCTTCTCTCTGCATTAACTTTCGACAGTGCAAGAACAAAATTGGCTGCTCTCATTAGCTTTTAATAAGGGGTAATGGAGATGGGAATACATGTTAGCTACATTTTCCTGGGCAGACCCTAATCCGTTAAATCCTTTAATCTCATCATTGCACTAGTTACATCAGCTGCTACAGCCTTAAACAAGCTTGAAAACTATCAATGGATGAAGTCATGATGTCTACACTTTCCTGTGAGTTCGCTATCTTCTCTCTCATAGCTGCTGCTGAGTAGAAACCGTACTCTGACTCCTCATGAGAGGTATTGTTTGGAGTCAGTCCATTTGTGGCAATTATATATATACAATACATAACATTATGACCACTGGTGGATGAAGTGAATAACACTGATCATCTCGTTATAACACAATGTTCTGCTGAGGAACCTTTGGTCCTGACATTCATGTGGACATTACTTTGTCACGTACCACCCACCTAAATATTGTCTCAAACCAAGCACACACCCCTCCAATGGCAACAACACTCCCCAATGTCAGGGGCCTCCCTCAGCAGGATAATGCTCCCACCACACCACAAAAACTGCTCAGAAATGTCTCCACGATCATGACAAAGAACCCAAGCTGGCCTCCAGACTCCCCAGATCCCAATCTTACCCAGCATCTGTGGGATGATCACTTCTGTATGGACGTTGTTGTTCTGGTTAAAACTGTACGCTGCTATGCAAACAACAAGCCCCAGATCACAAGTGACATCAAGGGCCTTCTGAATCAGAAGAAGGCCTTTAAAGATGGTGATCAGCAGGAGCTAAAGCGTGTGCAGAGGGAACTCCAGAGGGAGTCCAGCTCAGAGCGGCGAAAGAGCAGCGAAAGAGCAATACAGAAGGAAGCTTTTAGCAGAAGTTGCAGAAAAACAGCATGAAGGAGGGGTGCCACCATTGAGGGAGATGTTGGGAGAGAGAACCAGTTGAACAACTTCTTCAGCAGGTTTGTCCACCCCAACTCATTCTCACCTCAAAACACTGCAACCCCCACCCACCCTCTTCTCTCCCTCTCCCCACGAGTCGACTCCAGTACAGAGGAGAATGTCCCCATCCCCCTCCCCCCACCCACAATCACAGCAGCTCAGGTGTGTGGAGAGCTGAGGAGGCTTCGCCCCAGCAAAGCAGCAGGTCCAGATGGAGTATCCCCTCGACTGCTGAAGGCCTGCGTGCTAGTGCTGGGAAACCCTCTACAGAGGATCTTCAACCTGAGCTTGGAATGGGGGAGGGTGCCTCAGCTGTGGAAAACATCCTGTATCATCCCAGTCCCAAAGAAATCACGCCCTGGAGAGCTGAATGACTTCAGGCCGGTTGCCCTGACGTCACACGTGATGAAGACCATGGAGCGGCTGCTGCTACACCACCTGAGGCCACAGGTCCACCACGCTCTCGACCCTCTGCAGTTCGCATACCAGAAGAGGGTGGGAGTAGATGATGCCATCATTTACATGTTACACCGATCCCTCCAACACTTGGACAGAGGCAGCGGTGCTGTGAGAATTACATTCTTGGACTTCTCCAGCGCCATTACCATGATCCAGCCGCTGCTCCTCAGGGACAAGCTGACAGAGATGGGAGTAGAATCACACCTGGTGGCATGGATCACGGACTACCTGACTGGCAGACCCCAGTTTGTGCGACTGGGTGACTGCAGGTCAGACACTGTGGTTAGCAGCATAGGAGCGCCACAAGGGACCGTGCTCTCTCTGGTCCTGTTCACCCTGTACACGTCGGACTTCAAGTACAACTCGGAGTTATGCCACGTGCAAAAGTTCGCAGATGACACTGCTATCGTGGGCTGTATCAGGGGTGGACAGGAGGAGGAGTACAGGAAACTGATCCAGGACTTCGTCACATGGTGTGACTCCAACCACAACACTTCAACACCACCAAGACCAGGGAGATGGTGGTGGACTTCAGGAGGCCCATCTGTGGCAGACCGATGGATGCTGAGCAGGCTCCTGTCGATCATGGACAATCCACTACATCCACTGCACAGCATCATCTCCAGACAGAGGAGCAGCTTCAGTGACAGGCTGCTGTCACTGACAGACTGAGGAGATCGTTTCTCCCCCACGCCATGCGGCTCTTTAATTCCACGAAGGGGGGAAAACGTTAATGTCAACTGCTCTGACGGACTACAAACTACAATTCATACATACAGTACACACACACTGTACACCACACACCTTAAATATGGCATTCTGTTTGCACTGGACTCTGCACTGGACTTGAAGTTTCTTCACTGTGTTTTTTATTAGCAGTGTTTTTATTATTATTCCCAATATTTATTGCATGCCTTCGACCTTTTATCTTAAGTTTGTTGATGCTGCTGGAACTGTGAATTTCCCGTGAGGATTAATAAAGTATCTATCTAATCTAATCTAATCTAATCTAATCATGATGCAGAACAAGTCAGATCCATGGAGGCCCCATCCCGCAACCCACAGGACCCAAAGGATCTGCTGCCAATGTCATGGTGCCAGACACTACAGGAGATCTTCAGAGATCCTATGTCCAAGCCCCAACAAGTCAGAGCTGTTTTGCCAGTGTGAGGGGGACTTATGCAATATTAGGCAGGTCCCACAGGTACTGAATCAGACTGGGATCTGGGGAGTTTGGATGCCCAGGTCAGGCTCTTTGTCGTCTTCCTTGAGACATTTCTGAGCAGTTTTTGTGGTGTGGTGGGAACATTACCCTGCTGAGGGAGGCCCCTGACATTGGGGAATGTTGTTGCCATTGGAGGGGTGTGTGCTTGGTTTGAGACAATATTTAGGTGGGTGGTACGTGACAAAATAATGTCCACATGAATGTCAGGACCAAAGGTTCCTCAGTAGAACATTGTGTTATAACAAGATGATCGATGTTATGCACCCGCTACTGACTACACTGAGTTTACCACTCCCCAGCCCCTTTTAAAAAGCCTGTCCAAGGTGGCAATGTTGCACCTTTATTCCAGGCATTGTTGTTTTGCCTTTAAACCAGAACACACACATTTGGGTGGCTTTACGTGGGCTTTGTTTGGTTCAGTGTAAACAAGCAAAACTGGCATAAAGAGGGGTCTTCTTAACAGCAATATAGCAGGATCTCTGTTTAAAATGGGCTATGGAGACCTTAGCATGGACAGAGCAGCAGGGCAGAAACAGGCCTGTGGCTCTGTGATGGAAACACTCAGGAGGCAACAGCCTGCGCAGCAGGAAACACTTGCCTGTTGGGCACACTGTTTGCGTGCCTTTGTGCCTGTGCGTATGTTTGTGTGTGCTGACCAGCACAGCTCGTGCAAATGAATATAGCACAAATGTGGGTCACACACTGCCTGGCCACACACACACATACACAAAGACAGCAGGTCGTTGCAGTCTTTTTGACATGTTAACCTCTGTGTTTCACAAAGGGATGAAACAAAAGAAGCACCAACTGCTGCGCACATTACCATTGGCCTTAAACACCAGCTGGGTTCAAACACACAGAGAGAGGCAGAGAGGCAAAGAGGGAGAGGGAAAGATGAAGAGACCACATAGAAAAACATAAACAGTATAACACTGAGAGAGATATGCATACATGTTAGTGAAAGAACAATGCAGACTGGTAGACAGTGTCTTTGAAGGTAGTTTTAATATTGCATTCTCTTTACATACTGCCTGCCAGTACATAGCAGACAACAGACAACTCACTTGTATAAAAACACGCTCATTGATGATTAGTTTCTCTTTTCTCTGGGGACATGGGTTAGCTCAATTTCAGTTTGGTTGTTAAAAATTGAAAATAAATATGCAGTTTTAGATTCAGTAATTTTACTTTATTTGTGCTGCTGGGTAAACTGGTGAGCACCACCAAAGAAGCAAAAGGTGAACTCTTAAATGAGCATGGTCAATAATCCAATCACCATCCATTCCTCTCTATCTATATTTCCTCACTTTGCCTCATTGGATCAGGCTCCTGAATTTTGGTCTTGAAGTCAAACTCATTAAGTTGTAGGCCTGGCTCACTTCCTGAGGCAAATTGAAAGCTAGTCTAAATGAGGGCTTTTTGACTTTTTAAATTCAACCCTGACATTGAGTGCAAAATTGGATATATATACAGTATATTTGTATTAACTTCTAGGGAAGCATATCTGATTGGGGTTACTTTTTTTTATTCTATATGTTGAAAAATAGTTTTTCCTTGTTCCCTTAGAGCAATATTATTCCTGTGTATGACAGTTAAGTTATTGTTAATCAGCTGGTTTTGTAGTTAAAGTTATTTGTAAAAAAAAAAAAAAGGCAGGTATTATTCTGTTTTCTTTCTTTTTCTTTACAAAACCAATAATGTGTTTGTCTGTCTGTCTATATTTTCTGACTACCCTGTCTGTGACACTCCATGCCACTCTCCATTTACCTCTATTAAAGATATAAATCTTTAAAAACAGGTCACAAATATAGAGTTTTATATACACTGATCTACCATAACATAATGACCACTGGTGGATGAAGTGAATAACATTGATCATCTCGTCATAACACAATGTTCTGCTGAGGAACCTTTGGTCCTAACATTCATTTTGACATTACTTTGTCACGTACCACCCACCTAAATATTGTCTCAAACCAAGCACACACCCCTCCAATGGCAACAACACTCCCCAATGTCAGGGGCCTCCCTCAGCAGGATAATGTTCCCACCACACCACAAAAACTGCTCAGAAATGTCTCAAGGAACACAACAAAGAGCCTGACCTGGGCATCCAAACTCCCCAGATCCCAGTCTGATTCAGTATCTGTGGGACCTGTCTAATATTGCATAGGTCCCCCTCATACTGGCAAAACAGCTCTGACCTGTTGGGGCTTGGACATGGGATCTCTGAAGATCTCCTGTAGTGTCTGGCACCGGGACATTGGCAGCAGATCCTTTGGGTCCTGTGGGTTGCAGGATGGGGCCTCCATGGATCTGACTTGTTCTGGATCATCCCACAGATGCTGGGTCAGATTGGGATCTGGGGAGTCTGGAGGCCAGGTCAACACCTTGGGCTCTTTGTCGTGTTCCTGGAGACATTTCTGAGCAGTTTTTGTGGTGTGGTGGGAGTATTATACTACTGGGGGAGGCCCCTGACATTGGGGAATGTTGTTGCCATTGGAGGGGTGTGTGCTTGGTTTGTGACAATATTTAGGTGGGTGGTACGTGACAGTAATGTCCACATGAATGTCAGGACCAAAGGTTCCTCAGCAGAACATTGTGTTATAACGAGATGATCGATGTTATTCACTTCATCCACCAGTGGTCGTAATGTTATAGTTGATCTGTGTATATATGTAGGCTCAGTACTTTCATTAAAAACTGTAATCTTGCTTACAGATCTAACCATGAATTAAACAAAATTCTAGACAAAAAAGTAACTTGAAAAAATGGATGATAACAATATACGCTGGAAATGAGCAATGTGGTATATACAGTATCTGCATGGCAATATTTTTGAAAGTCTAAGCAACACAGACAGAGATAGCAAAGTATTATTATTATTATTATTATTATTATCTGTGTGTCATTACATTACTGTAATAATATATGTTTTTTTTAATAAGATTTTTAAATCATTTGCTGTGTAAATCAGATAATCACTAGTTCCCACGTGTACTTGGTGTTTAGTCATTGAGTGCAAAATGCAGGATGAGACTTCCTCTGTGCACTACTTTGAAGATGACAAGAACATCAACAACAAATGTCCCTGATCAGCGCTTTTGTCAGCTTTTGAATGTACTACAGAATTCAAACAAAAGTCAGGGCTATATCAGGGACTAGTGTAATGAATTAACCTATTGCACTTACAGAGAAAGCTATAATGAGTGATGTATTACCTATTTAAAATGAAGCCAGCAGTAACTGTGTGAGATAAATTGTCTGCAAAGCAGCAGGTGAATATATAAGACACTGAATGAGCACAAACTGATGCACGTGAGCTTTCACATTAACCTTTAAAATGAGCTGTTTGCCTTCAGAAAGAGGTTTGGTTATTAAGAATGCAACGCAAATCTAAATCTGTCAAAATAAAATGTTTTTGAAACACAGACTGAGAGAGGAAGTGTGTGTGGGTGTGTGTCTGAAACCATGTACCTTCCCATTTTGCCTCTATCCAATTTAAAATTATAAAGTAACTGACAGAAGTCTTCACTAAAATGCCTTCAGTTATTCAGCTCAAAAAGTTTGCAAACAGTGTAATTTAAAGGAATACACCACCAAAAAATCAATTTATTATTAAATGCTCACCCCCTGTAGACCTGCTTCGAATGTCATCACTCCATTAAATGGCCTTTGTCAGTTGTCACTGGGAGCAGATGTGGGTTAGTTGGAGCCTACTCCTCCTCACAGTTGGCTCAGTAGGCTGTTATCGTGTCTTTATCATCATGGTTACACCAATAAACACTGCACGTACCAGGTTTAGGCACAAAGTGACTTGGTTAGGTTTAAGGAAAGAACATGGTTTAGTGTTAGCGTAGCTACTTACTAAAGTAGCAACACTGACTATGAGTTTGAAATGGGAAATAAACATCACCACTGTCACCTGACTTCTCTCTGTAACATGTCAGAATTACTATGGTCATTGGAGGTTGCCTAACTCTAAAATGTAACTATGGCTTGTAATAAGCTGCTTGGATATGGGACCTATTGTTTTTCAAGGGAGGGCAGTGATATACATTCAAAGTGCCTGCTCTGTAATGTTTGTAGCCTACATTTCTTAGTTTTGATGTATTGGATGGATGATACCCAGTAGGACCTGGTGGGGAATCTGGAGACTTGCTTTACCAAGTCCGTTTGAGAACAATCAGGATACACACTCAATAAGATTGACTATCTGCCCTGTGCTGCTTCTAGTTGAGGTGGAGATGAGTACATGCTTGAGTCTGTACAATATTACCACTAAAGTTATCTTTTAGATATCACTTGCCAGTTTCACTGGCTGCCTAATGTCCAACTTATTTTTGTCTGTAATCCAGCAACATTTTCCATTTTCTCTGTCGCACATTTTGGAAAACCATAGTACACATATTTGAGTGTAATGAGTCTGCCGTCAGGGTCTTAACAAAATACAATGTTAAGCACTGTTGCTCCTTTTTTTTTCCTTTTGATAAAAACAAAGGCCCTTAGTAACACGGGCAGTGGATCTTTGCAAGCACTGGCAGCCATAATTGGAAAAACTCCAGACAAAACCCCTAGTTGAGTATTTCATTGTTGCTATGCACTTTGGCACCTGATATTATTTTAGGCAGCACATACAAGCAGGGTGACAGCTTGCTTCCTGCTGTATCCTGAGGCAGGATGACTCATGATCTAAAAGAGCAAAACATATCAAGCCATGATCAGCTTTTACTCCCTGTCTTAAATTTTGCAAATCTGGCAATGTGCTAAAGAACAAATTTGATAACAATATACAATTACTCAAGAATGCATCAGATGTTAGTCCATAACACTATAATGTTATTATTATATCTTAAAGTCTGAAACAAGCACAGTGTCTGCTTTCACTATCCAGAAACTGAATTTAACCTTTTCCTTTCTGCGCGGCCTGATTTATTGGGTTGTACCATGATTTTAATGCATCTCTGTCCCATGATCAACGGACAACCTCTGGGTGTGATAAACTTCTCTGTGGAGATAGCTGAAGCTTGCTTGAATAGATGATTGTGAACAGCTTTTAAAAAGAGTTTCAATACAGCAAAACAAGGAAGCGATTGAAGAAATATTACCTGGGAAAAAAGAGTGTAGATGAGGAGCTAGGAAGGATCAAGGAAATGAGGGCGAGAAAGGACAGAGAGAAAGTGAATTAAGAAGAAAAGGAAAAGAAACATGAGATGAGTGTGAAATTAGAAATGGTAAAAGAAAGAAGCAGGAAGCAGGATGTTTCTGAAGGCAGAGAATGAAGACGTGGTGTGTGTGTGTGTATATCTGTGTGCTTCTGGCTTGTTTTCCCTTCAGTGTGAGAGCAGAAGACAAATTGACCATATGGATAAGAGCAGACGGTGGCCAGGTTGTGCTAAGAAGCTAAAGCGGTTCTACTACTGTGTTGTTTGGCAGTAGGCCTAATAGCACTGGGAACTGGCTATCCAGTGAAAACAAGCAAACTATGACAGTGCTGACTTTTTAAGGCTTCTAGGATGCTGCAAGCAAAACGGCACAGTTTGGTCTACTAGAACTGGTAGAGCAATGGCTGCATGCAATGATTTATGATAATGTAATTCTACAAATGCTGGTGCAGAGATGCCAAAACAAACATGGGATACTTTTGAAATGTGATCAGTGTTGGTATGAGATAATCCAGTGCATCGTGTATTTGTATTGTTCTGACAGCAGATAAAGTCAGGTGCGCTTGACCACTGCAGAGCTGCACACATACATTTCAAATCATCATGTGATCTTATCTAGACTTTTTTATTTATTCTTTTAACTATTAATTGTAGCTTAGAAATGCTATATAATTTATCACCATATATATATGGTTTATATATGCATTGTTTTTTCTTTGCTTAAATACAGCCCAAGATCTACTGATCTCTACACTAAACCTGGCCGATGCTTTAAAATGTATTGCAGTGAGCACTGTGCCAAATTGGAAGTAATATAAGAGTGGTTGCCTCTATTAGAGGGGCATTGCATTTGTCAACGCTGGCAGCATCAGGTTCTAATAACTGTCATATTGCCGAGCCTTGCTGCCCAGGGCAGAAAAATTCACCCTGTACTACTGCATCGCATTGATCGTGAATTGGTCCTCATACCACATGTGTGCATGGTTCCCAGGTATTTGAAATAAAAGCAGTGAAATGAATCACACTAGGCTTACAGCTCATTGTGATAATAAGTGTCACCAGATCTGTGTATAAACACATTAATTGATTCAATTATTTGGTATCCCCTGCTGAAAAATAATAATAATCCACAAACCTATCTTTTGATTGTGCAGATTTTCTGTGGGGAAATGCCCAGGGCAATACAGTAAGAATGGAATAATCAAATTTGTATGTTGATACATGGACGCCTCGCTTTTAATTTAGCAAGAGTCAATTTGAATTATATCTCCAAGGTTTAGTCTGTATTCAGTAAGTGGAGGGTGGGAGTTGGTGGTGGAGGCTAGAATCTGGGGGGTCTAGGGGTTGGGGGTTGGGGCCTAATACCTAGTCTCATTTGGTCAAATTTAACATTACAAAAATAAGAAAATGGACATCTCTCATTTTGCTTTTTGTCTGCAGGCTGAATTATTTCATTTTCTGATAAAGCAATTTGATTTATGTCAGGGTATATTTATGTCACTGTGATAGAAGAGAGAAAAGGAGAAATGGGGACACAGAAAGTGGACTATTGAAGATGGAGCAGGGAACAGACATAGAGAAATAGAGAGGGGTGTAAATTAATGCATTATTATACATTATGGATATGAACAAATGTGCTCTGAGTAGGGATGAACACTATGCAGCTTTTTGCAAGTAATAGTGACAGAAACACACAGAAATGTATACACATTGGAACTCAGACCACTGCAGTTTGCCTATTGCCCCTCAGGTTTGGTCGACACAGCCACTATCCACCTACCTACCGGAGCCCTTTCTCAGCTGGGATAAAGCAGGCAGCACTGTGAGAATCACGCTCTTGATTTCTCCACTGCCTTACCACACCCAGCCTGTCCTGCTGAGAGAGATGCTTCAGAAGATGCAGGTAGATGCTTCCCACAGTCTCCTGAGTTACTGACCTGAGAGATAGAGAACAGTTTGGTTTGAATGGGTGTTTAGCAAAGCAGAGCTCCATAGGACTGTCCTCTCACCTCTTCACCCTGTAAACATCTGGCTTAAATGCAACTCAACCTATCATTTACAGAGGTTTCTCAGATCTCTGGTTATTCTGGTGTGTCAGCAGCGATAGAACAGCGCACACTTGGTGGATTGCTTTGTATGCAGGGCACGACTACCTGATCTTGATTAGCCAAGACAAAGGAGATGACAGACGCCAGAGACTGACTATAACACCATTTCATGCTTGGAAAGGAAATTGAGGTGGCGGAGAAGCACAGATACCTTTGGATTCACTCTTTGACACAGACTGGACAGGAAATCTGGATAGAGGCTGCTTCGTTAAGGAAGGAACAGAGTAGATTCCGTCCTGAATGTGCGCTGCAAGATGTTGAAAGTCTTTACCAGTTTGTTGTGGCCAGTGCAATATTCTTTGTTGTGGTTTGCTGGGGCAGCATCAGAGGCACTGAAACCAAGAAACTGGAACAAACTGATCAGGAAGGCTGGCTTGTGCCGGGACTTCTGGAGCCTTTGGGTTGGTTATGAGAGAGAATGCTGCACAAGCCGATTTGCACTAATCCACAGCGATGGTATATTATATTACCACCATTATACAGTGTATATTCAGCACATAGCATAGCTATGGATCTATCTCTATTTCATTTTCTCTTATTAATATTTATTTATGTATTTTATACTTTATTTAGTCAATTTTAGTTATTGCACTTACTAATAGAAACTGAAACCTTCATTACAAAATTATAGAACATTATACACACACACACACACACATATATATATATATATATAAACTATTAACATAAAAATCAATGATGATCACATTCTCTCACTTGTAACTAGCTGTCTAAACCATCTCAGTGTATAGTCCTCTGCTGTTATGAGACATGTCTGAGCTAATCGTGGCCCCTGACTTTTGGTTGGTGTGAGGGATGGAAAAGCAGACCCATGGCTCAGGATTGCAGCAGATTAAAGACTGTGTGTATGGGTAAGTGGAGGCTGACGGGTACTGAGGCCAGGTTACTGAAGGAATTATAGTGAGGAGAAGAATCTTGAATTGTGCTTTTGCCCCATGACCAAGGGGAGCATGTAGATGGTGAAGAGAAGGCACACCGCGGTTTACTTGGTGCAGGGTGAGTAGGAGCCTTATGCAGATACAAACTGTTTTCGTTAAGACTGAAACCAGGAGAGTGCTGAACCGTGAGGCCAAGGTAGTGGGATAGGATGGTGAGGATGGTGGGAAGGTATCAAAGGCTGCAGAAAGGTCCAGGAAGAAGAGGATGCTGATGGCCTGAGTCAGCAGCACGATACCTGCTCTTTCCAAGATTTTGCTGCAGAAAGGAAGATTCGAGATCGGGTCCGATGAGGGAGTTTTTGAAGCTGGAGGGACCACTCCAGACTCCAGGGAGGAGTTAATGTCCAGTATAAGGGGCACAGAGCAGGTGGATATGCCTTGACCCAGGCCAGGGGAGAGCATGGGGTCCAGAGGCAGGTGGGGCTGGCCTGTGAGAGTCACTTGGTGACCTGAGAAGCATTCACAAAGGAGAAGGAGGAGAGGGAGCACTGAGCATATATGAGGGAGTGATGTCCGAAGCTGATGTATGTAGAGAGGGGGGCAGGTGCAGAAGCTGCTGATGAATTTAAAGAGAAATGATGTAATATGGCCCAGTGCTGTTCTTAATTGTATTTTCTCATTGTTAAAACCTCTTGGTATTATTTTCCCCATTTATTTCCACCTGTACTATTAACAATTAGAGGAGTATAAATGGAAGTAAAAATAAATCAACATAGATAATAAAGAAGTATGCAGTATCAACTGCAGAGATTGAAAAATGAAGCAGCCTGAGAGGCACAAAGACAGTGATGAAGAGCGGACAGACAAAAGAGCTGAGATCTGCTTGTCAAATATATCCCAGTGAGTATTTAACCAGTTCATTGTTAATGCTATTCCTACACAAAAGACACACATGGGAAAAAGGGACCTGGTGCTAATTGCCCATGTCTTTTCTCTAAATCTTTTCATTAAAGATGTGCGATGTGCTTGTGCTTGCAATCCATATAACCACACTGAAGCACATTAATTCTATCAGCAGACCTATAAGAGCTTTGGAAACTTTCTCACTGTGTGATCTGGGGATACCTATGCACATCAATAAGTAATCTCCCCCTTTCAGTAAGAGTTATGAATAATGCAACTGCCCATTTAGCTGAGCCTTTTCTGAGATGTATTACTGGAGAGTCAAAAAAGTATCACACAGAGACAGACAGAGCATATCTCAACAAATTAACACCAGCAGGGCACGTTATACGTCAAAGACACCTGAGATATTAAATCTCAGTTTCTTTCAGAACAATTATTCAGCCTGAGAAACAAATTGATGTCTCCTCATTAGAAATGACTTCATTTTAATGCAGAAAGGGGTAACTCATGCTGAAGTGATAAACCTCATCTCTCTTTTGGGGACTAGAGGAGTGGATACAAATATTAATAAACCCAAAACCTAGTTTTTTAGTTTTGAAGGGAAATAGGACACATCGGCCCCCTGTCACACACACACACAAACACACACACACACACACACACACACACACGAGGGAGATTGGCTATAGCACAGCTCTCAAAATAGCTAAGAGAAATTTAACGGTAAAAGTGAAGCGTTCAGCCCCTTGATTTCTCCAGTATGATACTAATACAGGAAGGCAGGTAGGTTGGCGAGCAAATTCAGAGCATGTCATGCATCCTCTGGGTTAACATGCCCCCCCCCCGCAAAATGTGCTCAGAAGACTTCTCTTAAAGTAATACTGAAATAATCTTGGTGCTGTTGAATCAACACTATGTCAAGCTTTTATTGTTTCAGTGTGAATATAAATCTGAAGCCAGGGAAAGACCTAAATGTTCAAGGTTTGTCATACTGCTGCTCTCTTTCTGTTCAATTCTTTAGGCAAAACTGCCTTTTCAGCCAATGTGAGGAAGATACTGTTTTTGCATTGAGCTGCTTGAGAGAATTTTGTTATAGTTCTACTACTTTATATTGTTAGTGGACCATTGTATTCCTGTATGTCTTATATGCATTTTTACAAGGAGAGAGGATGCACATGTAAATATTCTTGACATGCTGTAACCTCAACATACTCCTCTGCATACAGTAGAATTGTATATAAGAATGTACTTCCTTTAGGTTCTTGGAAGATATCCTGCATGTGTGATAATACTAACAATTCACATTTGCACATGAATCTCAACTTGCCTGTGGATATTTAAAACTTTATATGTGATTAACATATCTACATGAATATGTTATGGCAGTATTTGTGCTTAACGTTGATGTTACCCTAACCTCTAATTCTGATCAATGACAGAACTTAATTTAGAAATGAGAAGGTAATGTTAGTGGCAGTAGAAGTACCCAGATCCTTTATGTTAGGGAAACTAGCAATACTATGACTGTTTGCTCAATTACAGGTAAAACTTCTATTATCAGCAAGTGTGCTTAAGCATCATAAGTAAAGGTACTCATAATGTGGTGGTGGTTCCTATAATTTTTTATCATATTACAGGATTATAATTACTGATGATTTAAGATGCAACCAGCATTTTAATCTTATGGCTGGTTAGAGACTCTCCACCTGTAAAAACAGAGATTGTCCACCGAGCCCATATGTCCTCTGTGCAAGCTGTTTATTACAACCCAGAGTTAGGTGATAATTACTGCAGAAGCAGTGGAGAAAGTTAGGTGTATAGAGTATACAGTATGTACTATATATAGAGTAAGATAGTCCTCAGTTCACTGACACAAAACACAAGACTTTGACACAGGAGACAACTGTTCATTTCCCATGTTAAAGTGTAAAATCAACTTTGTTTAGACAAAGGTCCATTATACCCGCTGCTCTAAAATGTGAGGACTTGTTGCTTTTCTTTATCATATGGTAAATTGGCAGTAAATTGAATATATTTGGGCCTAGTGTTTAAGATGCAGTTTAAGATGCAATGGCCTTGGTTTGATTCCAGTCTGGGACCTTTGTTGCATGTCATACATCCCTCTATCATCCCCCCTCACCTGTCTCTCTCCATTGCCAATGTCAATTAAAGGTATTAAAGGCAATTAAAAAAGAAGTGGAATAGAAGAAATGTAAAATACTCCATCATGCAGGCAGAATCCTCCCTCAGTATTTTACTTCATTCATTTTAATGAATTATTACTACAGATTCATTAACATTTATGTGGTGTGACAATGTTATGGCTCTTTGAGGCAGTGCTAATGTAAACTTTCTGTTTGTTTTATCTTAGTCTGAAAAGTATCAGCTGCTGTGTAAAAGTAGTGGAAATAATCTGGAAAACATACAATAGCAGTAGTATAAAGTGGAAATACAGTACAACTATCAAGTATACTTGACTGAATGTACTTCGTCTGTCTTCCCATGAATGTGTTATTACATCATTATTACAGTTTTTTCTCTAAGCAGTGTCAAATACCTCTGTACACTGAACTTACTGAAGCCCAAAACTAAAAATGGCTCCTCCAGTTTGCTGCAATCGTGTCAAATCTCAGCAGTATCATTGACATATATTGCATATAGTTCGGTGTCTTAAGCCAACAAGATCCAGCTGAAGCATGACAAATTTTTAAAATAGCTGACAGAGACGCTCAACCTAGATACGTCAACCTCGTTAGTAGGCAGGTGATGTCTTGTACAGATTCAGGACACACACAATTTAATATTACCACACATTAAATTGGTTTGACTCCCCCCCCCCATAATATAAACACCAAAGCTGGACTGCTACATACTTGAAACTTACTGAACAAACTTTACTCTGCTCACCTTAAAATCCCACTGAATCTTTCATAAATCTATTGCAGTGATATATAATTTTGGCTACAAATAATCTTTCGCTTTCCCCTCATGTCACAGCTCCAACTAACTGTCATAATGGGATCACTGTTTCAAGTCCCTTGCAGTGAGCTTCCAGTGTAATTCCTTTCAGGAGATGTATAATGACTCTGGTGGGAGTAACTCAGATATCATTAAAAAATCATGTGCTGGCCTCCACCCTCCAGGCTGGGTGGAGGGTCTATTTCTAGTGGGTTCCCAGAAGACAGGAGGGAGTTTTAATGAACTCAGATCTCAGGACAAGAGAATGGACTTAGATTTGGCTCTAAGGCTGAAAAAGTAAAACACACCTTGTCCAAAAGAAGGTAAACTCCATTTATTCATACCATTTGGGAATAATAACCTTTGGTTGAGTGTTTGACAAGGCAGTTTGATAAATGTTAGGTAGCAACTTAAGGTTCAGGAGCCAAGTAGCGCCTAACTGACTGAAAAGTGATGGGTATGTCAATCCTAATTTTAAGATTCCAAATGTTTTCATCTTAGAGTAATTCACAAGAAATTTGCATTTTGGCACTAAAATCAGCTACCTGCCCTACACCAGTCACCTCAGACAAATCACAAATAGATCCAACATTGGCTACAGTTGGTAATCTGGCAATCTGGCATAGTTGGCTAAGACTTTTAAAAACACACCACACTGACAAGATTGCCTCCACATTATTGCACCTATAGCAGAAAGTCTTTCAACATAGAATCTCTAGTTGGTGTTAAATATATGAAGCATAGCCAAATAGGTCAGCATCAAAGAAGTGTTCAGGAGGTGTTTGTCAGCAGAAGAAAATGGCTTCTAATAGTTCAATGCTCAGTAGTGTTTTCAATGGCAACACAAAGCTGCATTTTTATGATGATTTCAGCAGGACAGAGAAGTCCCCTGACCACTGCAGGTCATCCATTGCAGCAGAATTGCAGAATTACAGTGAATTACATTATGTACCAAGCACTCAAGGCAGGGCCTTCTGAAATGGTGGAAAAATGCAAAGTTCAGAAACATATAGCAGCATGTGATCCTTAAAGAGTTCTTTAGTCTTAGTAAATGTTGCTCAAAGGAACTTTGTGTACAGGGAGAAACCTCCATGTAGCTACATTAAAATTTAATGGTAATATAAAATACTGTATACGTTTGCAATTGCCAACAAGTTATACATAGCTCGGATAAACACTGCATCAACAGGATGAAATCCAGATAAAGAGACAGCAGCAAACATCACAGATTACTGTGGGTTTAGGCGAAACAATCTCAGAAGAAAATGGTATGCTCAGCCTACTTGCAATAGTGTTCCTCTCAACTCCTACTCAATTTATTTTTGTATTTTTTTGACTGCTGCAATGACCAACAGGTTTACCTGAATGTAATAAAAACTCTTTGGATGAAATGGTTAGAAAATAGCACCTCTCTTTCTCACCAATCAAAGCTCATTTCCATAGACATTGGTTGTGAGCAGCGAAGCACAAGGGAGAAACTTAAAGGTTGTGCACTCTGCCAATCATCAACTCCAGATACTGCCAGAAATTGTATGTCAGTCACTTGTTATTAAGGTGAGACTTAGGTGAGACTGTACCTGACTCAGGTGAAACTGCTCATTATAAAGTTTCAGCTCTGCTCACTCTCATCATGACCTAAAACTTGGAACAAATAGGCTTGTGGTGTACTGCAGTGAACTGAACTTGCAATTCTCTCTCTTATAGTCTTTCTCTCACCTTCTCCCTGACATGATGATTTTTTTTTGTTTTTTGTTTTTTTTGGATGTATATATATAATTAAATTTGCTGTGGTGTGTAACTGCTGACCTTTATCTTTATTTGAGAGTTTAGATCTGATCACTACAGCACAGGAATCATAGCTCTAATCAGAGATAGTGCTGTAATTTAAGGGCACCAAAGGTAATTTGACAAATTAAGATTAACTTTAATAGTCATGGTGTTTGAAATTTAGCGTAAAAATCTAGTGTAAAGTCACCTGACACCAGTTATCCTGGTCAAAACCTCTAAAACCTGTCTGGTTTTTAGCAACTGAAACATGCAGAACTCAGATACATTCAGCACTGGGAGCATCCCAATACAGATACAAGGCAACTTTCAAAATTTCTGTGCCTCTGAAAGCTTAAAATGATACCCTATTTTACACCATGTGTATTGCCATGACATCATCTGTAATCAAGTAAAGAAAGTGAATGTTTTTGTATCAAAAGAGAGCAAATCATTTTGAAAGGTGATGAAAACTAAAAAAAAAAAAAAAAAAAAAAAAAAAAAAAAAAACTAGAGAACTAGACAATGAGTCTATAGCCATGCTGGTGTCTGTAAAACTGTTCTCAGGCTTTGAGATAAATGCCAATGCTAGCATGCCAACATGCTTGCACTGATAATGTTAACATGCTGATGTTTATTATCATCTTGGTTTTGCATGTTGGCATATGAAAATTTGCTAATAACCAGTTACTGCTGAGTACAGCTGCGGCTAAAGGGAATATAACAGATTTTCAAGGTATATGCTCAAAAAACGAAATACTGAAATTTTGACGCTATGATGGTGCTAGGTGAAGAGTTAAGTCAGTTATATTCATATCACTCTAGGAACCACCAGTAATCCAGCATTCAGAGAACAGTGTTTTAGTGGGATAATATGGAACTATAAGGTCTTTAAGATACAATGATGTCCATAGGGGCTTTGTAGGTGAGGAGCAGCATTTTAAATTCTTTTCTAGATTTAACAGGGAGCCAATGTAGAGAAGCTAACACAGGTTAAATATGATCTCTTTCCCTAGTTCCTGTCAGTAATCGTGCTGCAGCATTCTGGATCAACTGGGGAGTCTTTAGGGACTTGTTGGGGCAGCCAATACTGGATTGCAATAGTCCAGCCTAAAAGTAACAAATGCATGGACTAGTTTTTCTGCATCCTTTTGAGATTGTCACTGATTTTTTAAATATTATGCAGGTGGAAAAAGGCTGTCCTTGAAGTTTGTTTTATTTGGGAGTTAAATGACACATGCTGATCAAAGAAAACTCAGATATCCCGTATGGAATATCCATAGGCCAGGGCAATGTCATCTAGCATAACTATATCAAATGTGTTTCTGAGGTGGTTGGGGCTAAGTACAATACCTTCAGTTTTGTCTGAGTTTGATAGCATTAAAGTTGCTGGTCATCCAGGTCTTCATGTCCCTAAGGCATGCTTGAAGTTTTGCAAACTGATTGGTTTCATCAGGCTTCATTGACGAGTATAGTTGAGACAGGGATGTTGCTAGGTATAAAGCTCTACTGCAACCACTAATTCCCATCAGTGTCACACACCGACACATGGGGAAGCTGCATGTGTGTTGTAGTTCATCTGCTGCTCAAGCACGGTGACATGCACTGACGTACATAATGCGCAAAGGCTACAGGTTCTATTTGGAGTTAACACTCCAGCTACAAAAAAAACATCGTTTTCTGATCAGTATACCATAATTAACTGAATTAATGCAATGATAAACATTTACAGTTGTTAAAAATTAATCATGGCTTTTATACTGGGGCACAGCTCATTTATACTGGGGCACGTGCCAAAGTAAAAGGGTCTGGTGACAGCGATGGGATGTGATGGTCAGTAGTATAAAATGCAGCACTAAGATCTAACAAGACAAGTATAGAGACAAGTCAGTTGTTCAATGTCATTACAAAGTCATTTGTAACTTTCACAGGGGCTTAAGAAGAGGTTTAATTACAGCTACTTTAAAGGACTGTGTTACATAGCCTGCGAACAAAGACAAATTGATCATATCTAGTAAAGAAGTGCTGACTAAGGGTAAAACATTCTTTAAGCAGCCTAGTTGTAATGGGAGACAGGTTGATGGTTTAAATGCAGAAATTTTTGAAAGAAGAAGAAAAACAGCCTAGGTATATATCAGGTTTTGGATTTGTATATAAGGATCCTGTGTTTGGAGATAAATCACTGTCAGCTGAGGGCAGGAGGTGGTGAATTTTGTCTTTGATAGTTAGAATTTTGTTATTAAAAAAGCTCATAAAGTCATTACTAATGAAAGCTATAGGATCAATAGGGCTGTGACACTGTGTCAGCCTGGCTACAGTGCTGAAAAGAAACCTGGGTTTGTACTTATTTTCTTCTATTAGTGATGAGTAATAAGCAGCTCTAGCAATACAGAGGGCCATCTTATATGTTTTAAGTCTATGTTGCCAGGCTAAACGGGATTCTTCTAGTTTGGTGGAATGCTATATCTTTTAAGTTTTTTTTTTCTGCTTTAATATTTATTTTATATTATTATTAGTATTATTAATTATTAGTTGTAGAGACATTTCACTTAAAACCACAAATGTCAATCTCATTGTGTCGCTAGAGGAAATGTTAGGGGATCACCACAGCCAGTAAGATCTGTTGGAGACCATGAATTCAAAGCTGTGACAAAACTGATCTTAATCCATTCAATAGAGATATTTTAGACTGGACCAAAGTGGTGGACTGACTTACAGACCTCACTACCCCTAGAGCCATGCCACTAGCATGAGTAAAGTAAAACACTTTTCCCCCTGATATCACACACATTCTGACCTCTCAAAATCTGTTCTTACCCATGAACAATTTGGAGATAAGAAAACACAGATGAATTCATTAAAGTTTTATAATTTTTTTCATAATACAAATACATTATAATATACAGCATCTAACAAAACACCTGACCAACACTTTCACCCCCTCTTTTTATTGAATTCCCTCTCCTGGAGGGGGCCTGTCTCTGTCTGACAGCTAATATCATCCAGGTGTTATTTTCCAACATGCTGCCGAGAGGAACATCCAAGGGAAATTTTTGCATAGGCAGAGTTTGTTTTTTTCAAAACAAAACAACAACCAAAAAACCCTTCTGTTTCAGCGAAACCACGTGCAAGAGCTGCAGGTGCAATCAGCGCTGTGCTAAAATCTTTTAATTAACACCATCTATCATCATTAGGAAAATAGTCAGCCAACAGTCTCAGTGTTAACTCTTAGAGAGCGAAGCAAGGAGAAAAGTAAATGATGCAGTGCTCCTCTTTGCTTTTTGGCCTTATTGCTGTCAGCTCTGCTTCCCTGTGCTCAGTCACTGTAGAGCAGATCAAAAAACACATCAGTCTAAATCAGGTCCAGTTAATCAGTGTGCAACTACTGGCAGCCATCCTGTGACTTGCTGGACTAAATACTAAGCTAAAACTAATGCCCACTGATGCATGTGATAGCTGCAGACTAATTGTTATAGTTTGCTGCCTTCAAATGAGATTGACCTTTGGTTAGGGATATTTGTCATGTAACTGGTGCTCGAATTAGAACAGCTATATTTGTTCTAAGCATTGTAGTTGAAATTACCTCAGCCATTGGGTTTCACTGAGTTGCAAACCACTGTAAATGTCATTTGAGAATGCATTTGTTTCACCATTTTGGTCTTACTTATCACCATTTTACAATGAATTCTGCACAGACCAAAAACATTACATGCGTAGTATTCAGGCAGTGCCACAGACCTGCTCTTAAGTGATTTTAGACCATTATTCCATCTAATATTTGGAAGAGAGGTAGTACAGGTAGTGTAGGATGAGATGTTGAGTCAGAATAATAATAAATACTGGTGTTTTTATAATCACTAGTGTCTCTTAACGGCAGATGGAGTAGGTGGTTTTGTTTAGTGTGTGATCAAGATATTTATACTGCATCATATCACGCATTTGTGATCAAAATATTAAATTCCATTTAATAAAGTGTTTTGAATTAAGTAAAGTTTGAATGTGAAAAATTCATGATATTATGTTTTATATGAGAAACACAAAGTTTTTATCTCATATTAATTAGCTCATATTAATAGCTTTTTTGAAAAAAAAGCTTTGAATGTATTATGCTTGTTTTCACATACTTCTCCAGTGGTACCTTTGTGCATTTTTCCCCTTGATTTATATTTTGTCTTCTTCAGCTGAAGAAGATTAGCTAAGTCAGGATGTCCTGACCCCACCGTATTGATTTTGACCCAGACTGTCAAGTCTCATTACTGTTTCAAAGTGCAGTACAAAATTGCTGGATTATCCCTTTAATTTAGAATGCTGATGATCTGATGATTGGGTTGCTATAATTCCTTCTCAATTTGATACAGTCCAACAACAATGCCAAAAACCCACATCATTTTTTTTTCTTCATATGAACAGTATAAGCTTCACAAGGACAGGATTTCTTACAGAGCCATTGCATTGGATTATAACAGATTACAATAGATCATAATAATTTTCCTGCTATTACATCCAACCTGGGTAAGATGAATGAGGGCAGTTTGAAAAACAAGCAGGCATATGTTTGCAATCAGTATGAAACTGGTGTAAAGGTTAAAGCAGAGAATCATTTCTACAGCAAGAACAAAGAACAGAGAGCTATGCAGCTAACCTGAGAGATGATCAAGTTATGTCCCTGGATAGAGTGACATTTCTTGGACTGACTGAATAAAAGGCTGTGTCCATGCAGGTCCATGCAGGTAGCAGAAAAGGGTTTTTACGGTGTAGATACTGAAGTAATACTCCTATGGTAGGAATGGGTGTTAGTGATGTCAGTCTTTTTTTCACCTTCGACATTAGTGAGCTGTGTCAAAGCAAATAAGAAATACTTTGGCAGATTAACTAGAAGGAGGAAAAAAAATGGAGTATGTACTGTAGCATTAGTGTTTGATTATGCAACCATTTTCTGATTGGAGCCTCCACTTATCTCCAAATCTCCAAACAAATAAACAAATAAATAAAAACAATAGCAAACAAATAAAAACCTTGACACTCCACCGCACTACTGGGAAAATATCTAGTGGACGGATTCAACTAAGGTTGACTTGTTTGTGTAGAACACACAGCACTACATATGGCTTGAAAAGAGCACTGCATACCAACATGAAAACATCATCTCAAAGATGAAACACTGTGGAGGGAGCTTCATGATTTGGGGTTGCTTATCTACATCTGTGCCTGGACAGCTTGCCATCACAGAATGATTTCAAACAAAGAAAATCTGAAAAGAGTGGCCCAGTTAGAGCCCAGACCTTAACCCTCTTAACAGGGATGCTGTGGAATGACCCCAAGAGAACTGTTCACACATCTTAAGAAAATGACTGAGCTGAAGCAGTTGTGTAGGAAGAATGGAACAAAAATTTAAAAAGTCATTAAATCCAAAGGTTTGCTTATTTTTCCTACCAGAACTGTGAATGTTTAATGGGTGTGTTCAAAGACACACAAGATCATAAATGGCTGTGTTATTAGCTTAATCAGAGTGTGTTTGTCTGTTGTCTGTTACTTGTGACTTAGATAAAGACTGGATCACATTTTATGACCAATTAATGCAGGGTTCACTTACTTTTCCTAGCCTCGCTACTATAATTGAGAGCATCTGGATAGATAGATAAAATTCAGTTTCAAATATAGAAGGGCCAAACCTAGATGAATGATAACCTATAAATTACAATTTAAGCACCATAAGACACACATGTATTAAAAACCAGGATTGCATTCTGTGAGCTCTGGTGAAGGTGTGCTGTTTTGGGTCTCCAGGGTAATGATGTAATATGATCCAGGGAGGCCAGTTTCAGTTCATATTTTTACGACGTCTTGGAAAGTAACTGGATACAGTTACTTCAGTATTAGTATTAGTATTTACTTATGTACTCTAGTAAATATAAAGTATATATTAAGCAGTATGCAATCTATTAGCATAACATAGTCACATTTTGCCGACAGCTATAGTTACTAGTTATATTTCAGTGATTGTTAGTTTTCAGATTAAGATTTGAAATAGAAAATAAATGATGAAACAGAAAACAGAAAAATATGATCCAACAGAACATAAGATAGCTCAAATTATTTCCAGCTCGATCATCTATGACATGAAAATGCTGATTATATATTAATGCATCAATACTAATAGTCCTGCATGTGTAGTGGTTATTAGGATAATCAGAAATGCTTTCTTTTCATAACATACTGTATTTACATTTTTTTGTATTTCATGATAAAACAAAATTGCACAAGACTTCATTGAAATCCCATTTTACTTGCAGAATTAAGGTCAGTTCGTTTCCAACAATAGTTTGTTGCAAAATAGAGGTAGCATAATAACATTTTAGAAGCTTACAGACAGAATGCATGTGTGCTGTATACAGAAAAGATAGCCCTAGCATTAAAACTGAAAACACAGGATTAGAGCCTGCTATCATTCTCAAACTGACAGGTCATAATATATGGAGTAATGTGGCGTAATAACAAGTAATGATGACAAAGAACATGTAGCATGACAAAGGCTACAGGTGCACGAAGGGATGATGCAATTGTGGCTGGTTGGGAGAAGAGGGAGATGATTATTTCCCCCCTTGCAGAAGTGACATCATTTTGACATCTTACAAAGAGAGCCAATCGTCTGTGGGAGCTGGTAGACCAATCACCTACACACATCTATTTATGTACATATGTACACACACACACACACACAAAAGTCAAACTATTTATTCAGATAATAGTAAGAAGTTACTCATAATAACACAAATTGTGCCTAAAAACTGTACTCTTTTTGGTGGTGGTGGTGGTGGTGGTGGTGGTGGGGTCTACATGTTGGGGTGTTGGACCCCAAATTTAACCCAATTGTACCAATATACTTTAAGTATATTTTTCTGTTGATATTTATGTACGTGAATAATGAATATGAGAACACAACAACAGTACTGAGTTGATATAAGTAAACTAATGATATACACTGAAGAGTAACAAACAGATGACAGACAGGCATGAGAAAGCAAAGGTTGCTCTTCTAGCTTCTCTTGTGTTTTCAGTCTATTTACTGTGTTGCTTGTGGTTCCAAACTATACACCCCAGACTCAGTTTATGAGTTGCCCTGCTTTCATGAGAGAACAATGTGGCCAGATATCTTGTATAAATTGCACTGTGACTGTGGTCAGGCTAGAGACTTTAATTGGTGCATTATAGAGAATGAACCACCTAAGCTCTAGTTTGATTGTATGCCCATGTGGCCATTCCTTCTGAGGAAAGCTTTGTCATGCTTTGTGCTAAATGGTTACAAATCTGAGCTCTCTTTTGAGGACTAACATGCATAACAGCAACTAAAAACTAATTACAGCCTCTTGCTGTCTTGTGGTACCATCTGAATGACCCTACGGATATTCATTTTGTATTATTAAGGGAATTGACCTATTGTATGTATTCCAGTGTAGTCACTATGTTGTGAACAGCATAATTACAGTATCTTGTTGTCTGTAATAGTAAAATGTTGACCGTAAAAAGTCACTGTAAGAGTAGCCAGTTGGAAACTGAGACAGTGATACAGTATCTGTACCTCCCTCTGTGGATGGTCCACCCCGAGAGTGTGTGTGCATGTGCCTGTGTGTGTGTGAGAGAGAGGGAGTGAGAAAGAGAGGGAGAGTGATTACTCGTGGGAAAACAGTGTGTCACTGCTGGTATTTTGTTCGGAGAAAATACATACATAATGTGCTAATATTCAGCGCTTCTTGTTTTGCCAGCAAATTTATGCAGATGAGGTGGATCTGTACTTTTCCGCTGATATTTGCATAATCTTCACATACCTTGGGGTTCCACTGTGGCAGGAGTGAAGTGATGAAATGATTATCAGCCACTCGGAATGGATACATTTTCTAGTCTAGTTTCTTCTCTGTCACTGTCTTCTATTGACCAGTTGAGCAGAAATAAGGTTTTTGCTACTGCCTGGCATTTATCTGCACAGTTAAAGAACAGGGTGCCCTAGAAGTCCAGGAATTTAAATGTCTTTCATTGCATCTAACATAACACTGACACGTTATCATCTTATAAAGTTGTTATGGCACATATGTTGGCAAACATTTCCAAATTAATGCATATGTCATGCATAGAGCAACATTAACATTAATTTCTATCAAACATCAAATTTCTATCAAGAGTCCAATATTCACTCTACTGTTTTAACTCCTATACCTGATTACAGCTTCACTATGTTTATCTTTGAGTCACTAACTATATCTGTCTGCTGTTTTGTGCTGAGCTGCCTCCTGCTACTTTAAACACAAAGAGTTGTGAGATTAAAACATAAACAGTAAAGATGTGGGCTGTCAACCAAACCAATCAGCTGAAAGACATTAAAAAGCTTTGTAGATCTGATAGCTGTAGAGTCAGGTGATTATTCTCTGTGGGTTTGCCAGTATGAGCCTCGCCTGTTCAACACAGTTTTTTAAAGCCCTGAACCTGAATCTAATGTTGCATTTAGATTTTTACGCGGCAATAACCTGAATTTAAGGATCCTAAATATTGATACAATTTGTATTTGTATCAGAGTGCTCAAATCTAATTTTAAGACAGTTTAGCATCAATTAATAATTGTCATGTTAATTTTTGAGGTGTAACTGAAATAAATGACCCACTAAGAATACAGGACTCTATAAATGTAAGCCACCTGGCTGGATTTGGTAGAGAATGTGTTGGATTGCTTTACAGCTATTTGTAAAACTGACTTTCTTTGACTTGGCTATCATTTGTCCATCCATTGTCTATGTTTGGTAATTTATAAGTCACAATTAATTTGTCAGTAATGTAGTGTACACATAGCATCTTTTGCCTCCTTTTTATTCTGGCTTGCTGAGGAACATTTTTAACCTCTTGTATTATAACCTCCCTTCTGAAAGAGAGTTGAACTCAGTGTGTATTTACCTTTTAATGTATTCATAATTTCAGGGAGTTCAGCCACTGGAAGGTGAACAGCCTTGCAACAGAGAAGAGAGATTTCCTCAAAGCTCCGTTGCCCTTAGCGCCGGAGTTCCTACGCAACCTCCGGTTACTAGGGCGACGACCAACCCTGCAGCAAATCAACGAAAACCTCATCAAGAAGTATGGGACCCACTTCCTAGTTTCTGCTACCCTGGGAGGTAAGGAAGGACTGCAGGTGACACACTCACCTTTATTCTCAGGTTAGGGAGTGTCGGGACACACCAAATATAGAGGAGCTACTCATTTTAGGTCTCAGAGGAGTTATAGCCTGTATTACAGAAGTACAGGATCTATTACTGATTTTTTTTTATTCCAAAGAAAAATGTTGAACGAAAAGCAACAACTGCAACAATACCATACCATGCACCTGCAGCATTCAACCAAGGTTGTTTTCTTCAGTAATTTTCCTCTCATCTTTCACTCTGATGAACATTCTTCACAGCTGCAAGACCCTTACAAAGCAGAAGAGGGATTAAATTGACCCATTTCTTATTATATGTCTCTCTTTATTGGATTTCTTTTTACCCTCGATCTCGGAGGAGAGAAGTAACTCACAAAACAGAATTGCCAGCAGTATTGATTGCAAGTGCCTCACAAAACAAGACCCAGACCTGTGCTATGTTCAGAGCGACAACCTCATGATATTGATACACTGCTGATTCTGGTCATCACATAGCGGCACAGATATATGAGTACATTTTTACAGCTGGCTGTTTTTTTTTATATCATAGAAAATTGATAGCAAGTATACAAATCTCAAAAGAACCAGAGGGAGATTTACAAGCCCCAGGTACCTAAACCAGATAAACCTTATCAATGAATAAAATAGAAGTGGATATTTACTCACTTGTAAGTGATATAATGGACTTGAAAATGACAAAACGCTATGATTTGATACTAATATACCAGCAGTGCTGTTGGAGACTGGACCACCAGTATTTGACAACACTGCCAATTTGGATGTGTACCATCCACAGAAAACAAATCCTCTTTTCTGACACACACAGTCTCCTTTGGTCTCTCTGATATTTTGTGCATCCAGAAACACGTGCCACTTATCACTGGACCGTATGCACTGGAGTATCAGCATGGGAGACAAAGTAGAGATGAATGCATTGGCAGACTTATAGTTCGACTCTATATGTAATTAACAACCTCAACTTAATGGGCTGAGCCAGTCTGCATACTGATTAGACTGTGGCTGAGCAAATGCACACATCCCAGATCTCTTTTTTCCCCTTCTCTGTTGTTACACTGTTTTCATCTCGTTCCTTTTTGCCTTTTATGTCTGTCTCAACTATAGTTACATGGAGCTGTGAATGCATTTCTGCAAAAATGTTAGCTGGGTTAAAATGAAAAACTGTCAAAAATAAAACAAACTTACCAAAAAAATTTAAAGATTAAAATGAGCAATTATTGTCAGATCTTTTGTGTTATGGATCATCATTGATGCCATATACTTACATATACTTTCCTCTGAAAAGGGAAGAAAAATCCATTAAATGTAGGTAGTTGCTAATATTAGCTAAATTCTAAAATCCTTTGACTCTTCTAAAAACAAGAAAAAGAAGTCACCTACTTTTGAGACTCCAGTTAATTGTACTTGTCAGTTATATCAGAGAGCCACAAGTGTTTTATGAAACAACATCGGAGCGCATAGAAAAATGCAGTCCATTGTCTTTTTTGGTATGGCATTACTGTTAATGGTTCTATAATTGTCTGATAAAAAGGAGTGAAGCAAAAGCAAATGATACATTATCTGCTGCACAGCAGACAAACCACAAGACCACAGTGAGACACAGTGAGACTGAAGGCCTGCCAAAGAAATGTCAAATGAAAAAGCTGAATCTCACTTCTTCCAAGGATAATATCAGCCAGTTGCTCTGGCATTGTGAAATGTGACTTCAGTAATTTTCCCTTTGTAACCACATATATGAGAGTTCAATATTTTATTCAACAAGATTAAGGGAGAAATTAGTAGTTTTAATCAGTGAAAAGAGTTCATTACAGTACACTGCAAAATAATGCAAGATAAATAGAGATTCAGTGAAAGAAAAACTGGCTAGATTTATTGATTGCTTATTGATCCACAGGAGAAGAATCTTTAACCATTTTCCTGGACAAGCAGAAGCTAAATAAGAAGTCGGAGGGTAACAGCAACAGCTCAGTGGTGTCTCTGGAGCTGCTCCATCAGCTGGCGGCTTCCTACTTCACAGATCGTGAGAGCACCTTGAGGCGACTGCACCACCTCCAGATTGCCACCTCTGCAATCAAGGTACTGTACACATGCACACAGTGAATGACTAAGTCTGCTTACAGTACATATCCAGATACATATTCTTTGCTTTAGAGCAGCCCTGAAAAATGTCTATTTCAATATCCAGCACGCAACTGCACTGTTTGCTATATGTAGACTGTGTTTGCAGTTCTTCAGATCCACAAACAAGCACCCATCAGAATAGACATACAAACATTAACCCTCATGGGACATATTTCTCCCTGCTGCATCTACAACAGATGGCTTTTTTTTAATGCACATAAATAATTCTTTTAAAAGATTATTTTCAAGGTGCATCCTTGCTCAAAAGAGAGTGCACAAGGACATATATGGCAGGCTGTGTTAAAAGCACAGCGTTTGCGCAAATGTCATGATTCTTTTCTCCTATTGGGAAAAGTGTATTTATGCATGCTGTACTCTACTGTATGCCATCTGGATTGGGTTACAGGCCATTTTAGCTCTCCTGTAGATGTGTGTGCAGTTCTATCACACAGATGTTTAAGATATCTGGAAATTATCATCAGTTTTGTAAAAAGCTGTTTAATTTCAGGCTCTGATTCTAGAATTTAAGTGGTTTAACCTTTTATAGCACATAGGCTGGTCCTTTGCTTCCTTTTACTTACCTGTATTCCTCAACAGTCGACTTGCCTTGACGTGGTGAATCGTCGTTTTTCAAAATCTACCACCAGGCTTTTACCAGCTCTATTCATCATTAATTGCAAATGGCACAGTTTTGTTGAAAATCCACTCAAACAACAGAGAAAAAAAATGAATCCTATTATGTTCTCTGCTTGGCTTTACCTTGTTTGAATTCTCTTTTCCCCCCACTGACGACTGGAAGCAAAGCATAACCAAGCACTACATTTTTCACATCGGAACAGATCTGTTGGCTTTCAAGTGATGACAGCAGGTGTGTGGGTGGGTGGACCGTGCTTTCATGCTTCAACTTAAATAGCAAATCTGATTGAAATGAGTAATTGCTAAGTGTACACTCTGAGTGTACCTTGAATAAGGTGGCTTATTTCAAGTGCTGTCACTGAAAACACAGGAACCGTGCAGTATAAAGGGGTGAGATTGGCTCTCAGACCATCTCTGTTTCCAAGTCACTTTTAAAAACATGAAACACGTGTTTGCTTGAAAATGTGTCCTCAAAGCCTTGAAAGCTTGTCCGTGAGAAAGACTTTTTTGACTCAGTGCATATTGCTTATACCAAAAGAGAAGTGTTTGATCAGTATCAGAACAGGAAACTGAATTTTAATGACTGAAAAAAAAAGTTTTACATTTAGATACAGGTGATCTGAGTGAAAACAGCACCTAGACATACTTTGCTGCAGTCTAAAAAAAAAACTGATTGGAGCAATGCAGTTTTAATGTTTATTGACAAATGTTATCACAGCAAACCACCACTGTAATATGTGTGCAAAAAATAACAAACAAGAATTTTCTTCCTTACTTAAGTATTTTAAGTATAAATGCTGTATCTCAGTCATAACATGTTATCTGGTAAACTAATTAATTATGAAGTGAAACCATGCACAGTTTGATACATTTGTGTCATTGGGAAGAGGCTAATGAATGGCACTAAGGCAATCCACTGGCTTTTGCAAGTAAGTCACTGATAGCAGATACATAAGCAATTGGCAACCATTAATCTTTTTTCCACATCAGTTAATCTGATTTCAATCTATCCAGTGTTCTGCACACTGTTTCTAATGCCTATTAAACAGCATGTCTTCAGTTAAAATAAATAAATAAATAACTTTAAGTCTCTGACAATTTGTCAGATTCTGTCTTTTGGTTTGGATGGAGCTGCATATGCCAAAGTAATACAATACATAAATTATGTATAATATTAAAGGAATTCAAGTAGAATTCAAAACATTAGATATGGTTAGTCTTATCTAAAGCAGTGGAAAATTGCTATATTGCTGGAGTAAAAGTTTTTTCATTACACAATTTCAGTTGATGTAATTTTAAAATAAATGCAAATGATGTCATAATGATACATCTAGTTAAGTTAGAGGCGACCCATTACTAACCAGGCAAACAGGGCCCACACCCCCAAGGGCCCCAAAAGTCACAGTTTTACTGGGTGTCACTCAGTTGTAACTAATTTGATTAATTGCATATTATTGTGGGAATTTGTTTGACACAAGTACAATATCAGTAAACAGGATGGTAGCAGGGTGTCAAATCTAGCAGCTTAAAAAGCAGCTGAAAATCGTATATTTGCTGACCTCCGGTGGTTCTAACCTTGCTGCAGTAATGTAGAGGTGTCCATGGTGACAGAGCAGACCTCTGACCAGCCCAGACTGCACTCATCAGTGTTACTAGCAGGTGGTGAGCGCTGCTTTTTAGTTTGATGTATTTACTTATATAGGAGTATCCACCATAAAACCTGTGTCAAAACTGCATTATGGCCACAGACCCTTCAATGCTCCGTTTATTACAATTTATTTTGTTATTATGCACCACTTGTTTGCTTTTCTACCCGGGCTTGACCCTTGTCAGAGGTTAATACTTAAAAAAGAGGACAACGGACAATGTATTGCATAAAACCAAATTTTAGTATCTTGATTTTCAGTCCTTGATTTGTTCTACTTGAGCTTAAAAGACAAACAAAAAAAAAAAAAAAAAGAAAGAAAGACAAAAAAAGAGTGGAGACAGGGGACATAAAAGGCAGGGAATATTCTAAAATACATGATGGGATCTTTCTACAATAGCCACTTGCTGCTGACAGTTGCTGTTACTTAGACTCAGCAGCAAACAACGTACCAGTGACTTTTCCAAACTCTTTTAAAGAGTCAAAAGTCCTCCTGTCCACCCACTTCATACATTTCTAGTGGCGTTGTGATGGGAACAACATCAGTAAGAGCAACATTAAAATGGGTAGAGCCAGATGCTACAACATGACATAAGGCAGGGAAATAACGCTGCCACAGCAGCACCAGAGAAGAGAGAAACGTTATCACACCTCATGCTCAAGAAAAACATCAACAAGCATGCATGTATAAAATTCTTTCATGTTTGACTTTAGGTTTCCACAGTGTTTTCAACTGGGCTTAACTCTGTTGAAGGACAATTTCAAAGTCCTAACAAATACTGAAAACATGAGAAGGACTAGACATTGGGTGCACAGACAGCTTGAGTAGTTTCTGTAACTTGAGCACCTTTCTCCAAATGCATGGGGCAGACAAACATAATATTCATATTTAGAAATTTCTACAATATTTTACTAAGTTTTTATTTAATTATTTATTTTTGAATGGCAGCAGTATAAATCTAAACCTAACCAGAGACTAAGCCTGAACACTGACAATTCTAGGATCACTATATAAGTATGTGTTTTACTAATGACAGAGTATTTTTAGGAAGAAATAGCTGATAGTGATTTTGTGTAAAATCATTTGAACCATGCCAGTTAGTGTCAGACTGTGACCGTAAAAAGGTTGGAAATCATCGGGCCAGTGGGATCAGCATACTGAGAATGCATTCGCTAAGTACAGCTGGGACCTGTTGATGCATGCTATTCATGTGCTGTCTCCCTTAATTTCCTGTATAACTTTACTACATGCTATTATTCTATTCATTCCAGAAAAAAAATTTCAACATGATCTTTCAGTTAATGTTCAGCGTTAGAAGCTCCATAAGCCTCAAGAAATGATTTTCTCGATCAGCGTCTGTGCTGTCTTTAAGTTAAGTTAATGAATCAAATAAGTTAGTAGTTAAGTAAGTTAAAAAAGCAAGTGCTATGTACTCTGTTAGTTCATGTAAACAGCGTCAGAGTAATTGCTCTGTGCTTAGTTGGTTCTTAGAAACATCATGCAAGTGTGCGCTCTGTCCGTGTTACACTCTTTGCTAGCTCCTGCACTTGGACACACACAGATGATACAGACAGTGCTAGATACATGTTGCTGAGTATGTTTCTTATACGCTTCTGTCTTGGAGCCTTATTTGACTGTAAGTAACATGTAAATAATGTCTGTACGTTTCTCCCTGCTGTCACACAACTTGGTGTCACACACTCCTGTGCACCAATCAGTTCAGTGATTTGAAAAAAATAATGATAGTTACTGTGTATTATTAATAACATAAAATATGCAGGAGATGACAAACGTTATCTAAAACCAAGCACCACAAAACCTTTCTGATCGAAATGAACCAATTTAGGTAAATACTTTTCCAGATGATTGATAAAGTTTTTGAAAATAATTTAACATTGGCATTCATATGTGATAAAAGACAATACTGAGCACAAAAGCAGTGATTTTAATCCTGTCCTGAGCTCATATGTGGGTTGATTTTTCACTTCCTCTCCAGTAGTAATTACATCAGCAATTACCCACTGTTTTTCAGCAAACTTTAATTTAAATCCCATCCAGAGTGGCATACTTGTATTTTAAAGTAGATCTCCGAGTTGTTTCTGTGTGAAGAGCTGCTTGTCCTTCTGCTTTTTTCCCTTCTATTTTATCAGCTCAGTGTGAAATTTTAAATTTTATTGGAAAATGGTTAATCTGGAAGATGGAAACATGCTAAAACCACTGTAAAGGCCTATTTGGGAACCAGTATGTGGTCAGAGCCATCATGAGGGCAAAACCTTGTAAGAGCTCATCAAATGGTAATGGCATTCTCTTTTAAGCCCCTATCTAACCCTATATTTGTTTACATTTTGGTGATCTGGTGCCATTTAAAGTATGCTAAATTATCTATTGGCAGCTCTTCTTTGCAGTGTACCCATGCCTGTAAATATGGCTATCAATGGATTATGTGATTTTGAGGTTCTGAAGTCATTTCTGAGCTCTGAATGTGTATTTGCCATGGAAGTTAATGATATCCTTAGCGGGTGGAAGCCACACTAAACTCTGAGGAGTATGATGTTTGAAAGCTCTATTGAAGATCTATTGATCTCAATAAATTAGTATAAATTAAACTGTTTACAATGAATATTTGTTAAAAAAAAATGACAAAGTAATAAGGATAAATTAAAATGCCATCTGGTGGCACAAAATTTAATTGACATATAAAGTTGTGGTGATCAGATAAGAACTTATACAGACAGGGACAAAAGTCAAGGAAAAACTAACACAATGTGTCTTGGTCAACATGTCTCTGAAACTCCACTGGAGAGATGGACCACCATTCTTCCAAAAGATATTCCCTCATTTGTTGTTTTTATGATGGTCAAATCATCCATAGGTCATTTGGGCTGAAATCTGCTGACTGACTATGCAAATGCAAATGCAAATGCAAAAACATTCAGTAACCCCTTGTGCCCTATGGGTGAGATCTTTTGATCCTGGGGGAGACCCCTCTCATCATGGTAAAAAATGTTTCATCAGGGGATAAAGGTGTTCACTCAGAACAACCTTGTATTTATTTGCAGTGACCCTACCCTCTAAGGGTACAAGTGGACCCAAACCATATCAGCAAAATGCTCCACATAACAGATTTACCGTAAGGGTCCAAGCATATTGGCCTGTACCTTAGTGCACACCACTTGTCAAATGAAACTGAAATCTTGAAATGGATTTATGTACTGCAAACCAACTATAATATTCCTTTCTATGTAACTGTCGGAAGACTGTTGATATTACACTAATGCACAAGTATCACAGTCATCAGATGTGTGCTGTTGACCACAGTTTCCAACCCTGTTTACTGATGTCCTTCCTTTATAGATGACCTTCTCAGTACACGCCACCTGATCAAACCACACCATATCGATGGCACAGTTTTTCACTGTTAAATACTAAAAGGGTGTTTTTTTGTTTCCCATACTTTAGCTTTGAATGCTGCTGTTTTAGTCATGAATGTTAAAAAATGTAATTTTTACATTTTCAGAGACAGTATTCTCACATTTATTATTCCATCTATCCACTCATCCATTTTCTGCTGCTTGTCTGGGTATGAGTAACACTAGCAGCAGGCTAATCGAGCAAACCACAACAGTATATCCTGCAGGATCTGACATTACAATCCCTCCAGCATGGTTTGGATCCACCCCAGGGTCTCCAACCATTTATATATACCCAGAAAACCTCGAGAAGAAGGTGTCTTGTGGACATTCTGATCAGATGCCCAAACCACTGTAATCTTCTCTCAGTCTATTAGCCTACTCATTAAAATAGGACAATACTTTTCTGTCACATATATAATTCAGACTATAATATGTCACACTGCCATCCAAAGGCACAAATGTTTGTTAAAAAACTTTCAGTATTTTGGACTTAATCAATTTTTACACTTATTACAAATTGTAAACGTCATTTTTTTTAATAGTAAGGAAGAATGTCACTTTTCCCATATTACATGTCTAAATGAACATGTTTTACATCTGATGACATTTATCATGGCAATTTATATGTACTACCTAGTGTTGTGTACATATACTGTATTTGCATATACAGTAAATGATGTAATGTCCATCCAGATGCTACCCAACTCATTCATGTTTTAACAGCTCATGCCAACCATTTGGTAAGTGCATCTAAATTAGGAAATATGTAACAAGTTGTTTTTTTCATGCACATCAGAATTAATAATTTAATCTCATATTCAAATAAAAAATCCAAAGACTAAAACTGCACATATGAACTGGTTTACCTTTGCATAAGAATAGAGCTACCTCTCTCCTTGAAGGCTGACAAGCAGGTAAATACTCCTGTTCTTTAGCTACTGCCAACACCCAAAGATTTTGCACACCCGCCTACACACACACACATTTTCCAACACACGCACAACAAACACACAGCTACTCCCACTTGAAGAAGAGCATCCTTTACATGTTTTTGCTAAGTGAGGATCTCTGGTATGCAAGCCACCTGCCGTGCCATGTTCTGCTAGACCAACTCATCACCCAAGAGGAAGCGACACTGAGTGGGATGTACTTGACCTGTGCCCATGTACGCCTCTGGGCTCTGTGTTGCTGTAGCACCGAGTAGGAGGTGGGAGTGAAATACATTATCTTCATCTCCAGCAATAAAGTGGAGGAATCTCAATCACACATCCAGTTTATACTACAGTTCTGTGAGACAAAAAGACCCTCTGTAACATCTGTGTGAAATCAGCTGTGTGGGAATGAGAGAGGAACTGGCTCTGTGTGATGCAGAGGCAGGCAGAGTATTTTTACCACAGCGCTGCAGTTGTCAAGAGCCAAAATCAACAGGGAAACTGCACAGAGACACTTAACTCCTCTATAGTTTTAGCAGTTAATCAAATTACCATAAAACAACTGTCATGCAGTGAACCTGGGGCTTTGGATGTCTGGGGCTCTAGAGCAGTTGGTGCAAGGTGGAGTCTGCATACTAATCCAGCTGTACCCGATAGATAATTGTTTTTGTTGTGCTGGGGGCCGATTCAGGTCCAATTTTCAGCAAGACAAGGACAAGACAAGCACAACAAAATAAAGAGGTTAAATTGGCGTAAGAGTGTAAATAAAATCAATTACGGAATGTAACAGTCAATTAGAGAAGTAATTGTAAAGCTGAAATATGAACAGTATTACATAACTGTACTCAGCGGAAATAAAGAACTAATGAATGATCTTGTACGTTACCAAATATAATAATGTCCAAAATGATAAAATCATACAGTAAGAAAACAGACACTACTCTACCATGTTTGAATAATGCACATTGTTCAAAACTACCCATTGGTCTTTGATAAACTTAATCTAGTATTGTGTCTGTGTTTTATCAACCCAACCTGTGTCATCTTAACCCAGTGATATAGTATGGTACTGTATGTCACAGATGAGCTGACTTTATTTATTTATTTATTTTTTTGGGCTTTTTGCCTTTATTAGACAGGATAGTGGAGAGGAGACAGGAAACAGGGAGAGAGAGTGGGGGAATGACACGCAGTAAAGATCCAGCCAGACCGGGAGTCGATCCGGGGACCAGCTGCTCAGGGCGCTTAGGCCCATGTGGTACGCACCCCAACCATTCGGCTATGGGGGCACCTGCACTGACTTTACATACAGTGTGCTGCCTGTAAAATGTACTCTGAGTCAAGTTTGAACACTGTAACAGATATAATTCAATTTGAACAGAGCTTAGTTTGTTCCATAGTCAATACAAAAGACATGAATGAGATGCAACAGTTTCCTCTTTCATTATTAAAACAGAGATTATCTCTGACCACATCTGTGGCTTAAACAACAACCCAAAACAGCCTCTCTCCCCTTTACTTATCTTCCTTTACTTCTCGTCTTTATCTCATGTTAATCTTTAACTCCATCTCAGTGAGATGATATTTGAAGATGTTTTGAGATGTGTATCTTTTGTGGTGCCTTGAAGGGAAACTTCTATTTATTTTGATAATAGATGCAATCTTAATGCAAGGGAGAGTGTGAAGATGTGAGGAACAAGGCTGTTTTACAGGCGGCAAATTCACACAGGCTGCATCATTTGCCAAATAGAGTGATTTAGCTAGAGAATGGCTTTGCCAGAGGCCATATCCATTTTCTTATGCTAATTGTCCTATCTTGAGCACTCCTTCTGGAAATTAACTATTTGTTGTATCCTTGTTTACTCTTTTTCAATATTCCTTTTATTTCTTTTGTCTTTATTTCTCATATTATGCCTGTATCATATTTTCTATGAAATACATCTAAGCAGCACTAATATCCAGGTCAGATGTTTGTGCTAAAATGATTATTTCATTGACCTTGATAGCACAAATGTCAGAGACATATCTTCAGGTAAGCGAAAACTTGGTTGTTCTCATTAGAGAAAATTCTCCATTTAGTTCCCATAGAGGTAGACACATAACTGTAAATTAGGTTCTCTGTTCTTTGTTATCCCCAAAGACAGAGACAGAGAGAATGCATGAGGATAAAAAAAAAAAAAAAACTCTGTTGATAGTTCTGCATCAAGAAGTGTGTAGAAAAATAGTCATTTTCTTAAAACAAGAGCATCTATTCACACTACATGGTGCATAGAAGGAAGGTGACTTCATCTTCCATTGATCCATTCTGAATTTCTTTTAGTTAGTGGTGTAGCCACATTATGTTGGATCAGTTATTGTCTTGGCTTTGTTGTGGTCAGAAATTGTTTCAACAAGGCACACTCACACACACACATTCACAAATACTTCACAGGGCCAAAGAGTATGTAAATTATACAAGGATGTTATGCTCAATATTCACTTCATTAGGGTGACCACAAAATTATCCCAATGAAAATATTACATAGACATTATAACACACAAATTATCAAGACAACATACTACACAACGTGGGGTACCGATATAGAAAATAATGCCCAAGGTGAAAGCAAAGAACACATGACATCAGCCAGTTTCAGTTCCCCAAAATGACATAAGTTAATGTTCAGATGACAAAGCCCTCCAGCGCCTGGTCGTTCAGTGACCCTGTTCTAGAGTGAAAAACTCTGTGTATGGAGGAGGTTGAGGTGGATGGATGGGTCAACAATAATTTTGACTTAAACACAGGAGATCATTTCATAACCCTAACAACATGTTTATTACTGTAACCATGACAACAAAGATCCCCTAACTTTAACAAAGTACTTATTTTAATCCAAAGATGTTTCCCTAACCTTGAAGGCATGACAATCTGATTTGGCCATTAAGGGTCAGTGGGCCTTAAACCAACATTATCCAACAATTTTACCTTTATAACAGCTCAGGGAGAATGGCGCCTCTTTCATTCCTGCTCTGTGCCCTGATACAGATGGGTATCATTAGGATTTTATTGATACTGTCAAAGCTGCTGTAATCAACATTTTATAATAACATCATGACAGTGTGAACCTACAAAAAATTATCATCCGCAGCTCCCCTCAGCTCCACAGATCTTTATAGTGAGTTTCAGCACATTGTTAAGCAGTTTAGCCAACAACTAAACTGTTTTGGTTCACTGTCACTTCCATAGTGCTGTTAGTAGAGCATTTTGCAGCTAAAGAGCCAGATATTTCCCTCACGAGTTGGTAATAACCAAAAAAGGATGCACACAAGTATATATCAGACTTATATTCACCAGGTGGCCAGAAACATCATATTAAATAATGATGATTTGTCATTGTTGTGTTCACAATTTGTTTCCCTGTGTTTTATTTTATGTGGCCATTATATAAACAAAAGTGTTATAATTGTGTGAAATGCTAGTTTTTTTTTTCCTATATTGTTGATCAGAAGAAATAAATCAGCAAATCAAAATACTGTAAGCCATGTAATATTTTTAAGGAAGAAGCAACTGTAATCAATCAGTGCCTGTGGTGTGACTATGCAGAACAAACATCTATTAAATAATAATCTATTAAATAAATAATCTGTCTATTAAAACTGCTAAAATGAATTCAACTTAATGTGACCTTCCCTTTTTACCAGTGATTTTGCTGCTCCAAAGTTTATCTTTTAGAAACACATGGACTTGATCTCTCCCTCCCTCACATTTCTCCTCTCTCTCCCTCCCTTCTATCACGAGATAGCCAGCACACTGCAGGCAGCTGTGGCTGCAGGTGTGGAGTGAAGCAAAATATGGCATTAGTCTTCTCTGCTCTCAGAAAGCAGGGTAAAAAGTGTATATGCTGTAAACTGTATACTGTATATATACAGGGTAAATTGATCTGTCCTTCCTCTGTTTCCTAGGTTACCGAAACAAGGACGGGCCCTCTCGGCTGCAGTAACTACGACAGCTTGGATTCAGTTAGCTCTGTGCTGGTGCACAGCCCAGAAAATAAGATCCACCTAAAGGGTAAGGCTGGGTAACACACACACACACACACACACTTACGTTCTTTCCCATATATTCATCTTAAATAAATGCACACACACAAGTCACAGACCTGAATAAAAGGTCCACTGAGAGGATAGGATTTTGAACACACACACTGCCACCGTTTCTTTTCACCACACTGCCAAGCTTCTCACCTCCTGTGTGTAGTAGCTGGGCACGATGACCCTTTACTTTACGCTGCAGTAGTTTATATGTCTGTTCTGCCTGAGTGGCTCTCAGTCTCCTGGGGAATTTGTTATCTTACCAGGCTGTAGATGGACCATGTCTGGTCACACTGACCCCAATCTAACTCCTCCAACCACACCTGGAACACTCAGTGCACAACTAAAGCTCAAATGGTAATCCATGGACTAGTTTTCTTGTTTGATAAAACTTATATTGATGGAATAGGAGTCCTCTCTTTCACGTTCAGTCATGCTAAATCTGATGGTAAACAAGACACATGCCCTTATTTTCAAGATAACAGAACAGTTGTTTCTCCTCAGGTAAATGCGATTTGTTTGTGTGGAGGCTGATGGATCTCAGTGACGTTCTGTAATGAGTTTTAGGATAGAAGTAGCAGGTAGTCTTACCACCACACAGAGGCTTTTAGTAAAGAATTACATTTACTCCATTATATGTAGGCCTAATGTAAATAAAAAATCTGGTAGTTTTGAATCTGGATCTTATTTTCTCATGTTTATGTGTGTAAATGATTGATAGGGACAAAAATCTTTGGAATCGATGTGTGTCTGACAACATTATGGATAGCATTCCAAAACAGACATACCTTTTTTTAAATCACAGAATAAGATCATTTTGATTTAACCAGAAACATTGCTATATATATATACAGTTGTTTTTACGCTACAGAACATGGGAATTGCTGCAATACTGCTGACTCAATCTATTAGTCTGTTTGTGTTATTTTGTGACTTTCAGTGGTGGAAGAAGTATTCAGATCCTGTACATAAGTAAAAGTAATGTAAATATCTGATGGTGTGTCCAGTGTGTATCTCTGTGACTGTCTTAACCATTTAATTAACCACGCTCATTCATGTGGCCTGATGAAGAGATGGTCCTTGTCAGATAAAAGTGAAGAAGTGAAAACATCTGTTTTTACATTTAATAGAAAATTAATGATAATTAGCCAAAATGAGTCATCTGATGTAAGACATTTTATAGAAAATACAGAGGCCAGGTGTATGTTCATTTATTTACCTTTACCCAAAACCATCTGTGGTTAAAATGACGTCACTCAGATAAGATACAGATAAGATAAAAGAAGAGGGAGAAAGATGGCAGAGTGCTAAGCTACTCGCTACTAAAGTCATTAAAGTGCTGTAGTTAATTTGATTACTGTTTTACCTCTACAGTACTTTTACCTGAGTACAGTTTTTGGCCACTTCTGCCAGTAGCTTTGCATATACCACTGTGGGTTTACAGTATTCTCAGTTTCATATTGAATAAAAATTATATATGTTCCCTCAGATATGTTTGAATGTCCCTAAGTAGTCTTTCAGAACCTTGGAAAACACAAATATAGAAAAAAAATAACATATGAACAGCCAACAAATTTGGAGTTACCTCCAATTTTACATTATTTTGTAATTGCTGTCATCATGGTTTTCCGGGACTGGAGATGAAGTCTGCTTTTGTAGTTTTCATAGTGGCTATGACTGCTCATGCTAATTATCTTTTTCTTATTTTTTCAAAAAACACAGCTCATTACCTCTGAGGCAGTGTTGTCTGGATTGAATTACTAATACAGGTGTTAATAATTCAGTGGCAGATACTACTTCTACTTTTATTACTACACTTAAAATGATGATCAGAGCTTTCTTGAAGATTCTCAGGGACATGAGCACTTACTGTAACAGAACAAGCTTGTGGGCAGACAGTCTAATGGACAAAAAGATTAAAAGAGCATAAAGAAGAGAATATCAAAATACCATTATCCTCCTTGGCCATCCAGCCTTGTCCTTTCCTTTAAGAACTATCATATAAGGAATAATCACTAGCACTGATCTGTAGCCTCTTCCAAAAAGGAGACAAAGGGGCACCAAACTTTCTAGTCATATAAAGTTTGTCCTTGAGACTGTACCTAATCCAAAGTGTGAAGTGTCACACATTTCATTGAGCCAATGCTTCTCAGTGGGTACTTCAGATTTCTCCAAAACTGAGGTATAATTTGCTTTTCTATTGTTAGGCCAAAGGCAATTGTGTTGTTGGAATGCAGTCAGTGTGCCCTGTGCTTCTGAAATGATGAGTATTATCAGCAAGGGATCTGGCTGCATTGTGGCATCTAAAAAAAAGTAGTGTGCAGCAGTGACTCTGTGTAAAACCTTGAATTGGATTAAGCATTGTGAGGCATTTTTATAACATGCATGTATTAATACTGTACACCCAAAACACTTTTGAACCTTTTGCAAGCACTGGTTTACCGTAGGACCGTTTGGAGTGTGACCTACATCCAGTAGTTATAGTTACGTAGTAATAGTGTAAATCATAATGTAAATAATAGTCTAAATAATTGTAAACAATTTTGTGGCTTCAATAAAAAATTTACCGTTGGTTACCATTAATGCCTATTGTCGCTAATTTGCATCATACCTGAATGTATATCTATTTTATGTGCTATAGACAAATTAACAATCTCTACTTAATTTAGCATCAGCTTGAAAGCAAAAACACAAATAATTAATTTTTTTATACAATTGTAAATAATTCAGGCATCAAGGGGTTAAACCCACAACACACTACGTGACAGACACACATTGGGTCCCATGCAAAAACATCACCATCTATTCTACTCTATTCTAAGTTCATGAAAATTCACAAAAATTTGACATATCACCCCGGACAGATCGCCTGTCCATTCGAAGGCCAACATATATATGGCCATGCTTTGAAAAAAAGTGGAGAAAGACAGGAAAGGGGATGACATGCAGCCAAGGACCCAGGCTGTATTTGAATCCATGTCACTGTGATAAGGACTCAGCTTTAAATCTATTATATGTTCTTAACCTGACAAGCTACAGGTACCCAAGAAATGTTGGTGGCCCAATAAATGTATAATGTAAGACTGTGTGAGTGCAGTTCAAACAGATGTCCAGTGCAAACACGTGCAAACAACAACAGTTGTGATTAGATTCTGAGCACAGAAAAAGCACTAAAACTGGCATCTCTCATGATTAATAACCAGTGTGGTTCAAAATTGACACATAATAATGTTTGTGTAGGATGCCATCAGTTATATTAAGAAGCCAGTTGGGAAAATATACAACACAATGAGTTTAGACATGAGGGTACATTAAGGTGTTGGTTGTAGGTTAATGTATCTTTGCTGAAACTGAATTTCTCCACAGTATAAACCCCCCATAATTTGCCAGTAATAGAGAGAGTTCTCCCTTTAAAGACAGCAATGACTCTTAGATAGTGGTGTCAGGAGAGAAAAAAACACTCATCTGCAGACCTAAATTTTCCTTTCTATTTACTAATGGTGTAATGTATGATGTGTTTGTTTTATGATGATTTTTAAATGGAAATGGATAAAGTGCAACCACAGCAATGTCCTAGGGTAAACTCTTCTTCTAATTTCAACCAATTAGCCTGATGGGTCCCATTTAACTGGAATTTCAGAACTCTTTTTCCTGGGAGCCCAATCAACACAAATTAGGTCATGCAAGTTGCTTTTGTTTTTTGTAGCACCTACTGAAATCTATGTTACACTACCTAGTATAGAATAAAACTCCAAAACTCCATCAAGTAATCCCATGAGGAGAGTCTTCTAGAAATGAATGTTGGCTTCTTCATAGAGATGAGTGCTTCCCAGTAATTCCAACGTTCCTCCTGTTCTTAGATGTAAACCTCAGCACTGTAACAGGATGAACCACTCTACCTACACAGCTTCTTGATGTTTGAGCCTCTACACCACTGATAAATCATAAAAAGGAAAAAAAAAACAAAAAAAAAACAAACAAACAACAACAACAACAACAACAAAAAACAGTATGAGAGTTATAGGATAGAAGTGTTGCATTGTATTCTCTATTCCCCACATGGTTCAATACTCCACTGTTCTTACTCTTTCTGATCTGTCTCTGATTACAAGCCCCTGTGTACCTTTACACTTTGCCTGGGTGCTTGTGTGTGTGTACATAGGCAATGCACCTCTGTGAAATGACAACCACTGCTTGGTGCCAACAGTGCAGTGGCTACCCTTCCCTCATCATGAATGGTTGACAAAAAAGCCAGACTTTAGCCTTGAGTTAGAGCAATGCTTTGAAGTGGAGTTGCAAAATCATTATTACTTTTATTGAATGTTTTTGCAAGGCTTTTTGCCTTCCAAATGAAACCTCTTTGGTTATTAGTTGTGCAGTTCCATTGTGTATGTGAATGTGTGTGTGTGTGTTTGTGTATGAGAGTGTGGGTGGTGTACTTGAGTATGAGTGCATCAACAACATATCAAGAGTCCAGGAAAAGCGAGTGAGTGGGGAGGGACAGGGACACAAAATATAAAAACTACTGCATCAGTTGGCTTGGACAGCCTTTAATTTACATACTATCCACTCACAAAAGTATATACAAGGACTCAGTGGACAAAATTCTATAGAACACAACACCCTGAGGCAAGTATATTACTGGTCACTGAAATAAAGAATAAGAGTGTACAGGATCCATGCCCTACATATGATTCATCCCCAGTGGTTAAAGAAGAATTACCAGGACCTGTGGTGATGCTATTCCCTGGGAAAGTCCCCAAAACTACCATTCAAAAGGCTTCACCCCCAGATTAAGAACACTTCACAGATTTGACACTGTCTGTTTTTTCTTAAGTATTTTAACTAAGCTACTGTCACCATTTCAAAACATGCTATGAAACATAAAGACCCACTCTTCTGGGTTCATTAAGGTTAAGGCCTTATCAGTAATGTCATTGACATGACATTGAGATCTGGGAATGCAGCAACATCTCTAAAAAGAAGTTTGACCAGGCAAACACAAGCATGTACACCCATCATCAGTCCCCAGGTCAGAAGATTCTGCAGTGATGTCTCAATGAAGCCTCTTCCTTTATCATCAACCCTGTGGTTCTCTTGGTGAGAGAGAAGGAGGTAAGAAAGAAAGAAAAGAAAATGGCTATAGGTGTGAGGGTTTGATAACTCAGACAAATGGGAGAGAAAGGGGTTTATATGAGTGTATGCACAGAAAAAAAGGATTAGTTGAGTTTGAGGTGTTTGTTTTTGAACCAAATTATGATAACTTTGTTATGATTAGTGATAGAAATTATTCCAAAACGAGGACAGTGAGACTAAGTAAACTGAAATTTTCCCTTCAAATTTAACATACCCTAAACCCCATATTACTACCAAAGAAACTTAAAAGCCAGTCTCTTAGTTTAAAACTGATCTTTTCGTCTTTTTTTTGTTTGGTTTGCAACATACAGAAAGCACAGTGCAGTTCTCTGGAGAACATAATGGCTTACCTCTCACACCACCCTTACACTGCCCATAACAAGATTTTCAACCTCAGTCACAGAACACATGTTGTTTTTGTAATTATGTATCTGTTTGTTGGGCAGGTTGGGAATGGGGCTATCAGTATCCTTTCCATCATCAGAGCTGGCTGCTGTCTGACCTTCACTAAAACTGCAAACGCAGATTTCTTCCTGCAGATTCTCAAAAGCCATGAAAACAGTTCAGGTTTTTCCACTTGACTGACCGGAACTATTGTAGCAGCTGTCCCACCACATACTGGGGAAGAGGTGGGATGCACTCTGGACAGGTCTTTCAGATATAGACAGAAAGCCATTCACACAACTGTTCACTTCAATTTTCTAGATCAATCTAATACAACTGTTTCTGAAATATGGCCTAAAACTGGACAACCATCAGAAATGGGGAACCCATGCACACACTGAGAGACACTGTGTTTGTAGCTTTTGTTTTTGTACTCCTTTTGTATGTATGTTTTGTATGTATCTTCAGAATCCTGTTTATATGAGTCTTGCTCCCAATACATCACACAAAGTAGTTTCTCAGTGTACGGGCTTTAGCAGAGGGACTCCAGGAATAGCTCTGACAGAGCACCCCAACATGCCTTTAGAACTCTGCTGGACTTCCATCAATAGCAGTAGCAGGGCCTAGGGACAGATGCTGTGTGACACTTGTGAGTTCCTGCAGGCTGAGAGATCTGTCAAGAGCCACACTCTGCTCAGGCCTGAGTCGGGGCAGTCACTGAAAAAAAGCCTCAGCACACCACCTGTCACTGTGCAGCGCAGCATATGAAGTTTTTGCCAAATTTCCTATCTGTGCGTCCTCTGACATCACAGCCCTAAGTGGCAGTCTCAAATGTAAGAGAGGGAGAGTTCCAGATGAAACTTTCCCTTTGGTACTTGCAAGGCATTTTGTCCTTGTAACTGAAAGTCCTGTAGGCTCTTACTCACTCAACACCAAGCAGCCCTTATCTATTCCCAACCTTTATGCCCTGCATTTTGCATGCATCCACCAGGTAGCTGAATCTCTGTGTGAAAGAACACAACACTGCCCGAAGAGTGCACAGAGCAACCCAGGACTCCAGCTAAGGAAAATTTGCATTTCATTTCTTGCAACAAGTCTGCAGAAAGATAAGCATAAAGAGAGACACAGAGCGTGAGATACAGCAGCATCTTTGGCATCCGGTATGTAATGTACTGTATATTGAAGCTGGTTCACTGCCAACCTAAAGCTTTGAAAGCGGGAGCACAGTCCAAGGGAACCAACATCGTCTCCTCTACAGCCAAGAGTGCATTCCAATGTAGTGGACCAAGCACTCAACAAAGCAAAGGCTTGGAGAGAACACACACATACATACACTCAGACACACACTGATAACAGAGGGGTGGTGATCATGGGGGAGGCTTAAGAGCTTCAAATTTCCCAAAATGGAAAGTGTGGTCTCTGATGGAGATTGAGAGATAGAAAGAGAGGGAACCATGGGTATGCTATTTCTGGTCTTCTGGGGTGATCTAAATCTGTGGCTGGGTGGAAGCAAAGCTTTATGGGTAATGACCCTAAAAGCCCCCATCAAAAGGAGATACTCACAGGTTTTTTTCCAGAAATTCATAGTGGAGAGTGGAAACAGATGCCTAGAAGAGATAAAAATAAATAGAAAAAAACAACTAAGATCACCTCTGCCAACCAAAAACACAAATTATAAGGGTCAACTCAAGATAAGTCAGATGGAGCTTTTCATCCATAATCGCAACATCTTTTTTATCATCAGAAGGCAGTCCAAAGTTTGACACTTTGTTCTATATTCTTGTGTAATTAAACTTTGTACAATTCACAACATGGAATAATGATATGCAAAGCAGTTCTTTTCAGTTTCCCGAATCACTAGAATCAGTTCATTTAAAAGATTTGTTCAAAAGATTTGTTCATCAAATTGTTCTGTGAATGACCTGAATGACTGACCTGACCTCTGACTATGTAGTCCTACTCACTCACAGATCCCTGGCCTCTGGGACCAGAAGTGCAGTGCTTTGTCAAACACTACAAACTCAGTTTAGAATTCTTGATATTTTAAAGATTTCCTCGCTGAATAACAGCGATGAACCCTAGTTTTAATTACTCTTAAGTCTTTTTAACTGATCTACCGGTAGGCATCTCTCTTGAACTTGCTGGGCCTGATTCCAGCAGCTTGAGCCTTGACTATCACTCAGCTGCAGCAGCAGCATTCTTCTTTTATACAGGCCAGCCTAACATTTTAAGTATGTGTTTACCGGGGAAGACCATTAAAACAACAGATAACTTGAAGATGGATATTTCTGTTCATGTGTCTTTGTAAGCTTTGTAACCACGTGAGGAATAAGGCCATTGAATAGGCCATTAATTATGTTGAGCTAACTCACGGCAACATTAGCCATTGGCTCAGAGAAAAGAAAGACCTCCATGTGAGTCTGTCCCTGAGAACAAATCACTCATTCAATGACTGGACCCTTGCACATTTGCTTGTGTTACCCATTAAATGAGGACAGTTTCTATCCAGGTGCCAGATGAAATTATTTTTATTGCAGATATAAGAGAAAAGACAGTCCTGTGTAAGTATCGACTTCTCTCTGCGTTTTCCTGACTGTTCTGCGTTTTTGTTTTTTTTTTTGTTGTTGTTTTTTTTACAGCAGCAGTCACTCCTAGCCAATACTGTCATCTATTGACAGAAAAGGGTACTGACCTGCAATTATTTTAGATTTCAGCAGGTGACTTTTCCCCTGCTTTACAGTGACATAAGCATTTTATAATAAGAATAATTCTGTAAACAGTATTAACTCCTTAAACCGTCCACATTCACAACTGACTGACAGCTCATCTTAACCAAAAAAAGAATGGTTTGAATGATTTGTTATTTTCAGTGTATATTTTGCAAACAACATAAGACGGAGGATTGATAATTGATTGAGTGATAAAAATGATTGCGTTAATACTCCATAGAGTGGGATGTAAATCATTAAATTACATGGATGTTAGATTGATAGTAAGGTAGCATGAAACGTTATATTCAGAATGGAGTTTTGTCCAAGAGGTTGATGAGCATCCGCTGAACTTTTCTGACCACTGTGTGTCTCAGTTGTAAAACAAAAGTAGCACTGATACCACCTAATATACCATTGATGGTTGGGAATAAAAAGTACTGGGAACAGTAAGAGACAGTAGGCTGAGCAATTAGGAGACTGTAACATTTTAGTTTGCAGTGTTTAACATGTGCTAGTTAGTAGTCCTTTACTGGCACATTGAAGATTACTTTTCATATTCTGTGACAAACTACTGTACAGTATTACCCAGTAGAAACCAAAACCTTTGTAGTTATAATAAAGCTAAGCAGCAGTTACTTTGTAAGTGTATAGAAAACCATAGCTACAATGAAAAAGTACTACTGCAGAAGCTGACATGTCATCATTACTTGCTTCATCCATATTCATGGTATTCACCAAAGCTCTCTTTTCTTTTTCTTTTTTTCTACCTTAACAGTTGTAATCTCTGCTGGTAAAATCATTTTTCACCATTCACTACTCTCTGTGTGAGCTAAAAACTACCCCTTGACTCAATTGTGGATTCACCTCTTTTGTCAAGCCCACTATTTATGAGAAATAATGTTTAACAAAGGCCACTACAAAACAGGAATATTGAATACACACCAAAAAAATTACCATCCTTATCTAAACAGTGGAGTGAATTACATGACATAATGTTGAGAGGCTCTTTCCTAAAGCTGGATTTTCTCTCGATTAAGAGAGCTGAATACATGGTAGAGAGGCAGCCTTGCTGCCAATTTGTTCCAGAGGCCAACTGTGGTGCCTCAACAAAAAAATTACCTGCAGCCCAAAAAGCAGCTGCCCATAAGATCACTGTTATATAAACAGATGTTGTTTGTTTGATTAGTACTAAGATTTGTCAATTTTCACAGAAATTCTTGAAAATAAATTTTTATGTGTGTAACATCAGTCCCATCAGTCGGGTAGGGTTAGCAATTGTAATCTAATGGGAATATCTCCTCCCCACACAGCTCTGGCTCTAGAATTGGAATAGAAAGTGGATCAGTGCGGTCCATTCCACCTAATCATGGTGTTTATGCTCATATATAACAGGATCTGTTTGGTAGGTGGGCAGCATTAGTTGTGTTTCACAGAGCCAGATGGGCAGTATTGTTTTGTTGGTCTGATGTTAGTCAGGCTAGGGGGAGAGTTGTGAGTAGCGCTGTCTGCAGCTACTGGGCTAGCTCTGAGAAATTGTCTTGTCCGCTCTGCATGTTAGCTTCACTGCTGCTAATGAAACACACAATTTAAGTGCCCCACTCTGTATTGTGCTATTTGTCTTCACAACATTTGTGAAGGGTGTTATAGACACGAAGACCTGAAAACAAAAGTTTGTGAGCCCAGTAGGGTTGATGCATAATTTGAAATGCTATGCCAGATGAAGTTACTTTCTGTGTCAGCTAAACTACAAATCTACAAGCCTCTGTTATGTAACTATAGTTCTGTAAATCTAAACCACTAACTCTTGCTAGTTTTACTCTGTTATGTCGGTGTGTTTGTGTGCATGGCATTCCTTTGATGACGCTTTGTATGACATTTGTCTTGTTCCAGCTATGAAAAAGGCAGATGCAAACGATTCCACCATTTTCCTCCTTGGCCAGTTGTTACTGTGGGTGTCCTTGGTGTGTCTATGAGTCTGGGGAGGAGTGTTTGTTTTCCTGCTGAATTTGAATATCAACAGTCTTTCTTCAGGATGCCCTACTCTGTCTTTTAAGTCTTTGGCATAAATAACAATTAAAGTTTGTTAGGCATTAGAAAATTGTATTGACAGCATTTAAATAAAAAAATTAAATTATGCCAACATATTAAGTTTGTTTTTTATTTCAATGAAACTTAGTGATTCCTGATAAATCGGATTCATTACAAAACAGTTCTGCTAACTTGTGAGTTACAGATTTTAAGAAGAAGTTTAAATTCTTTGTCATTTTCCGATAATAATCACGAGTTTAGTTTACAAAATGTGTTTACCAAAGACATTGATTTAAGTTATTTAGAACACTGTGTCATGTTACACAATGAATGTGGAATAACAACATTCAATATTTTGACTAGGCTACTTCATTAAATACAAATATTAGTAAAAGTGAAAACAAGCCTGGTTTTTGTAAAGCTGATATATATTTTAGAAAACATTCACCCAGTGCTGTGCTCGCTTCATTACCTGGCTGGTGAAAAGACTTTCAGCTTCCATTCGAGTGTTCAACAATGTGACTCCATTTCAGCTAATGCCCCTTTCGGAGTTGATGTGTATCTTGACACTTCAGAAAGAGTCAGGTTGAAGGTATTTTTCCACCAAAATAAGCCTGCAGTATCATTCCCAACTCAGCAACACGCACACTGGCTTAACTGTATCATTGGGGCTTGTGTGGTGTCAAATGGTATAAAATGCCAAATAGAGGTTAATATTCACCCGAGAAAATTAATGACAATGAATGTAACTGGCATTTTGAGTACTAATGCACCGCTGCAGTAATGTGTGTCAAAAGTAAAAAGCCACAAGGTGAAAGGAGGAGGAGTCACTGACAACCATACTTTTTTTCCCCCTCCATTCTCTAATACACTGATCAGCATCACATATGACATACTGTAAACACCATACAGCCATAACATTAAAACTGGCTCCTGGTTTTAATCTTGTGGTTGATCACCACATCACTATTAGAATACTGTTTGAAAATACTCAAAAGGAAGGTTAATGTAAAGTCATGTGAAGTTATTTATTGTAAAAGCGCCATATAGCATACAGGGCGACCATATAGGTTGTTTGTTCCTATTCTCTGATACGACCCATAGGAGTATCACCTGAAATTGCGCCCCTACAGCAACAGATGTATCTGACCTTAATTCTTATGGTTACAGTCATAAACTTATTGTTAAGCTTATGGGATGATCATGGTTTGGATAGGTTTAGGAATAAAAACTACTTGGTTAAGTTAAAGAAGAGATTGTGGTTTGGGTTAAAATAATGAGTTCCTTTAGGTTAGAGGACCATTGTCACCATTGTTATAATCATGAACACAAGGTTAAGGTTGCAGAAGGGTCATGGATCAAACAAAGAATGATTACCATTGGTTTCAAATGGGAAATAAACAACAGTCTCCTGTGTGTTGTATATCCACTCATCCACCACTCTTAATTCTGTGTCAACTAACTTCTTTCTTTGCCCCTGGCAATATTACTACGGCTAGCAGTTTGTCAAGTGAAAAGGGTATTGAGACAGTTATGCAAGTTAACTTATGGTGAAATAAAAAGGTGGGTCTGTTTTTTGTTGTTGTTTTTCAGGAGGTGAAAAAGAACAGAATCAAGGATGCTCACTGCAGTTTGTTTTACTTTAAAGCAGCTGTACACCATTATATATTCAACCTGATGTTCTGATGTGCATGAAAAGAGCTCAAGAGAGTGTGATGCTTAATACCCAGCCTTTTTGGAGAATATTTCATTACTACTGCTATTATTGCTGTGGCAAAAAGGACACAAGCCCTTACAAAACCACACTGACATTGACTGAGAAGAAAGAAAGAAAGAACAACAGACAGAGAGGTGGTAGATCGAGAAATAGTGGGATAGTGATTGGTGATGGGAAGAGTGTTTAGCTGTGTCCCAAACTGAAGAAACCCTTGCCAGAATTGCAACTGGTACATATATACACGCCCCCACACACGCATAAAAACCTCAAAGTACCTGCCAAAGCATGGGAGAGGAAAAATGTGACTAATTACATCTCTTTCCAAGCAATTGAAAGAGTAAATACCAAAGAAGAGACATGCATATTCATAGCAGGGCACAGCGGGATCACCTCCGATGTTGAAAATCATCCAGAATGAGGCTGTGAAGTGGAAAGAGGGAGCTTTTGACACAACAAATTGGTGATTATTAGACAGACAGACAAGGAGAAAGACATGGAAGCTGCATGTTTCTAACCAATGATGATGTACTTTTAAAATCAAACAGCAACTTTTGATTTGATTTAATACACTGTGTAGTCATGAAACTTTGGCACCATGATTAGCATACTGGTATATTTTTCACATAATTTAAATAATGAATGTTACCTGGACATGGAGATGAATAGTATTTCCCACAGCTTGAGAAATTTTGTGTCACTGGACTCAGAAAGTTGGGTCCTGAATTAAGCTAGTACATCACAAATCTCATAGTGTAATTATATAAAAACAAAATCCATTTCATAGAATATGATGTATGTAATAACCACTTTTTAAACTGTACTGTATGTTATTTCAGGAAATTACTTTGTTACAGCAGCTACATCTCATCGGACAAGCACACACACAACAGTACACACTGCAACCAACATATCCAAAAATCTAAAGATGCAGAAGAAGAAAAAGAAGAAAGCTTTTACAGTTATTGTATTGAAATACAATGAAATTTGGAGAGCTACTTCCATATGGTTCCACAAAGTAAAAAAAAAAAGGAAAAAAAAGACGGAAAAGTAAATTAAACAAAAATAAATAATTAAAATAAACAGATAAATATGAAGGTGTCTTGAAAACAACTGTACTTTACATGTGTGCATAAGGAGTATATGCGTGCATAACATGCATTACTAAGTATTTTACACTACAGGTCACACATCTAAAGCACTTGGGACAGTCCAGGGCAATTTGGGGTTCAGTATCTTGCCCAAGGACACTTTGGCATGTGGATTGGAGGAGCCAGGGATCAAACCACTGACCCTCTGATCAAGTCAAGTCAAATTTTATTTATATAGCGCCAATTCACAACAGAAGTTATCTCGAGGCACTGTACATATAAAGCAGGTCTAGACCATACTCTTTATCTTATAAAATTTACAGAGAGAAACCCAACAGATCCACCATGAGCAAGCACTAGGCGACTGTGGCAAGGAAAAACTTCCTTTTAAGAGGCAGAAAACCTCGAGCAGAACCAGACTCAAGGTGGGCGGCCATCTGCCTCGACCGGTTGGGTTTAGACAGGGGTGGGGTGGGGGGGGGGATGGGGTAAGAGAAGGACAACATTGCAGATACACAGACTAAGTCAAAATGTAAATAGTAGTAGTAGTAGCAATAATAATAATAATAATAATAATAATAATTACTATTACAGCTAAAGGAATAATAATGACGAACAGTGAAACATTAATAGCACTAACACTATCACTTAACACTAGTAAATGTTTAATCTGATTAGTGGGTGACCAGCACTACCTCCTGAGCTTGCTTCCACACACCTTGCCCAAGCCAGTGCTTGTTTATTCATCATCACAATATTTAATATTCTCACCTTTCTCATTCACACATCTGACTCATTTTCAGTTTGAACCACAAACCAAAACCATGACAACGTCACAGTGAACCAGAATGAATAACCCCAGGACCTCGAAAGCAGCTAAATAGAATTCAGGCATCCTTAAATTAATTAATTATTCCTTTGTTTTGCCTACAGTGACATGCCAAAATGTCTTCAGCACTCCACACAAATCTCACCATTTAATGTATTGAATACATTTTTACAGTGCTAAGTTGGTCATATACAGTTGCAATCAAAATTATTCAACCCCCATTGCATTTTAGGTTTATTGGCAAAATGTAAAATTTTTCAGGTGTTTGCAATAAACAAATTACACAAAAACAGTTTAAACAGTTAAATAAAACTAATATTTTTTTTATCCAAATTCAACACTAAATCCTACTTTCAATGACTTTTGCAGTCTCAACATTACTCAACCCCCTGAATAGAATTCCTCGTAAGAGCACACGTTTGCAAATCAGGTGTGGTCTATAAAATAAAATAAAATACCTCAAATACCTGGACTGTTGACGGCAACGTTTGATTGCATGTTAGAAAAAGTCAAGAGAATTGTCCAGAAAGTTCAGAGAAGAGTTCATTGCCTTGCACAAACAAGGAAAAGGATACAAAAAGATAGCAAAGGCACTGAATGTTCCTAGAGATACAGTTGGAAGCATAGTTTGCAAGTTTAAAGTTAAAGGAACAGTGGCTACACTACTTGAATATGGCAGAAAGAGGAAGCTATCAATGGCTGCCACCAGAGTTCTGAGGAGGCACGTGGTCAAAAACCCTCGACTGACTGCAAAAGACCTGCAGCAAGACTTGGTGGCAGCAGGTACTGAGGTTTCAGTTTCCACAGTAAGGCGCACAATAAATGCTGAAGGGTTCCATGCCCAGACTCGAAGATGTACACCACTACTGACCCAAAAGCACAAGAAAAGTCGGTTCCAATTTGCTCAAAACTATATAAATAAGCCAAAGAGGTTTTGGGATTCTGTTCTATGGAGTGATGCAACAAAACTGGAACTTTTCGGGCCTATGGATCAGCGTTATGTCTGGAGGAGGAAGAATGAAGCATATGCTGAAAAGAACACCCTTCCTACAGTGAAGCATGGCAGTGGCTCAGTGATGCTCTCGGGTTGCTTTGCTTCCTCTGGCACTGGAAACCTGCAACGTGTGGAGGGCAAGACGGATTCAATCAAGTATCAGGAAAAAAAAAACATACAAGGGTTGTTAATGTACTAAAAAAAGTTCCAAATACAGTATAGTATATATACAGATGCCTCCTGTTTATCATTACAGTTTAATACAAAACAATATTTGTCTCAATTTATTTGCTATTATTTGTCTATTCTTGAGACAAAGAGAAGCAAGCTGTAGCTGTTACCTAGCACTGTACAGGTGTGTGTGTGCTATTGTGTGACAACTCAAATTCTATTCATTTAAGAAGAATTCCAGTTCTTTCTTTTATTTTCCAGTTTCCTCTTGTTTGTTAAGCCTCGAAGTCGCCCTCATCTTTTGTCTTTGTCTTGGCTTTATATACAGTAGTCTGAACACACAAAACTGTAGCCAGTGTCATGTGTTGAAAAAAAAAAAGAAAAATCTGTGTGGATATGTGCAAATTATTTTCAATGGGAAAGCTAAATTAGCTAACATTCAGAGCAGGAAACCCATTGGTCAGTGTTCAACATCCACCATCTACATGAATATTAAATTATGCATGCTTTTAAACCAAAAAAAAAAAAAAAAAGATGGACCAATGGTAGATGGTTCAATGGCATCTTGACCTGTAGTTAAAAAATGCTTTAAGCATGTCCATTACACAGCAGGAAAAAAAATAATAAATAAAACATAATAGGAAACAACTTGTACATGGCAGGTTGTTTATGGTGACTGTAGACTAGGTGACAGCTGCTACTGATAGCTCCCCAAACTGCTAAAATGTGCCTCTGGGCAGGCTTCTAAACTTATTGTGTATGCACGTACAGTACCTGTAGCAAGAGCTGCCATTGAAACTGATATGTGGAGAGCTGCTTTGGAGAAAACAACCTATTTCCTTGTCCCTGTGAAAATACCAGGGCAACTATACATAGCTTCACCAATCAGGCACAGAATTTAGAGCCATTTGAAATGTGGTTAAGTGACTGTTCTTTTCAATCAAGACCCCCCGACACACACACAATAGAAACAGCCAGATGATGACCCGTTGTCTTTGCACGTGTCATTTCTATTGGCTTCAGCCATGATAAGACATGTTATTAGTGTCAGTATCTCTATGCAGTATTCAGTGATGGTATGTAGGCTGTACTGCAGCTGAGCAATTCAATAGCTATGTTCTGATATGTACATTGGAGCTTGAAATAGAGCTGTCACTTTGGTCTCATGGACTGAATGCATCATCTTACGTTTTAAAAAATGTTTGTTAAAGGAATATTCAGTTGCAATTTGTGAAAATATACCTTTTAAATCAAGACTTTTATCAGCAGCATTTGCTTTTAAGTAAATATAATTTTCAACACCCTGTGTTAAAAAATAAATTATATGGTAGATACAAATTCTATGTTAAGAATTTCCTTGTCATTTACTATATTGAAAATGTCATGTTATGTGCAAAGGTTGAAATGCAATGCCACATTCTCAACATTTTCACTTTCAGCCTCACAAAAATATCATGTGGAACCAGCTTGTAAACACAGCTATTTTGAAAATGAAGAAATACTTCACCACGTGTTTCTCTTTTTTCCAGGCTTGCAAGATGTCCTGCCAGAGTTCCTGCGTGGGCGTTTTGTGGAGGCAGCCCTCAGCTATGTGGCATGCAACTCAGAGGGCGAGTTGCTCTGCCGCAACAATGATTGCTGGTGCCGGTGCTCTCCCCGCTTCCCAGAATGCAACTGTCCCTTTGCTGACATCAAGGTCATGGAAGAGAACTTGGAGAAGAGCAAAGAGGCCTGGAGCAGCTTCAACCAAGAGTTCATGGAATCAGGTATGGGCTGTGATGGTTTATATGGTTAGGCTGGCAGTGAGGTGGGCACACTGCTCATGATGAAGTTGTGCTGAATGACATTTTAGTTTGGTGACAAAGGGAATCCATTAGGTTTTTGTTGGAAGGACTTTCAAAAACCTTACTAGTGGATGTGTCAGTAATGAATGAGCACAATGAAACTTTGTAATACTTGTATAGACAGCTTTAGAATAAAAAACATAGAAATTAAGGCTGTATTAAAGCTACTATAGACTGATTTTTGGATGTAATTTTAGCTTTTTTTCAAATTATTATGATGTAGAAGTTTTTTTTCCCACCCAAATGTAGCTAATTTGTATTTTTTAAACAAAATTTCAGCAAAATCAGCAAATGAAAATCAGAAATAATGCACGCCTCCATCCACTGTCATTGTGCAAATATTAGGAGTCGGTTGTTAAGATAAACAGCTGGTGGTAATAATGTAATTACGAGAGCACCAGTCAAACCTAAAATTGTTAAAGCAATGTAGGAAACATGATGGAAATATGACATTTGTTGTTAATATTAGGGAAGTAGCACTGAAAAAGTGCTGCTTGATTAAAATTTCCCTCCTTTGTATCCTATGTATTTACATGAGGCTCAGTTGATAAAATATTTATTATACATTTATATGAATGCTCTCTCATTATTACAGTTTTCTTTTTGGCTCAGACAGGCTTAGGAGGTACTGAAGGTGTTGTGGTGAATAAAAAAGATGAGGCTTGGACAGCTGGACTGGGACTGTGTTGCATAAGATTGCTCCAGTTCCAGTTCCACGTGTAATTGGTAAGATGGTGATGATTTATAGCTCCATGCTGGATTGCAGTTTATTCTCAATAACACTCCATTTATACAGTGTGTACCTGTGAAGAAGTGTTGTTCTAACTATGCTTATAATCACTCCTGATATTTACTGAGAAACAGAGTGCAGTCATCGAGGATGTGTGATAATCTGCTTGGATGACAGAACAGTTTCTGCTCTTTTTCTTCATAAAGGCAAAACACATTAGATGTAAGCCTGTTATGTGAGCTTCTAATAATTTCAGTATGCTGTATATTACATATTTTATGTTGTGTCTGAGAGGACATTTAGTGTTGCATGACTAAAACTTTGGCAGTGCTGCTGGAGTAAAGAGCGGTGCTGTTACCTACATTTTAAGGATACTTTGTCAAGTAAACTCTAAATAATCTAGTGTCTGAAATAGATTAATTACAACATGTGGCCGGTATGCAACATTTTAGTGTTGTGTCTCTCTTTCAAAGGGAGATGTTTGTTTACAACATTCATTGGACAGTGGCCACAAGTAACAATTATGGGACAACGGTAAATACTCAAACCAAGTATAACAGTACCGCAAGTAGAAAAGAGTCATAGAGTTAGTGAACTAACTCTGTACTGTCAGTTATAGAGCAATATTAACATGATGTTTGCTACATTAGTGAACATTAGCCACCACAGGGTAGTAGTCATGTAGACCACGTAAGGCTGTGACAGCAAAACATCTGCGTGTACTGAGCAGAGTGTGGGTACATTTATTCTCATTTCTACAAGGAATACTGTGTTATTTTAAGAAAAATATATTAACTGCTGAGATCTAGGAATGCAGCACCATCTCTTATAAATAGTATAGCTTAACAAGAGAAACAATCAGACAGGTTACATACAAACCCCCATGGAAGCCAAACTTGTTAGAAGAGAAAACAAAGGTGACCTGTAAAGTTACTAGAAAAAACGTATTGGATCAGTTTTGACCTGCAATGCGTGCTGTAGCTGTGTGCAGACAGTTTATTATTACCATCATGTTTCTTGCTCTGTTGGACTTCATTGTAGCAATCCCTCAGCTTCAAGCCAAAGCACTGGGCTTTTGGTCATTTATTTTATTGTAAGCTTGTTGGGGAATTTGCACCTTTAAAGTACAATATTAACTAAGCATTATTTCTTAATGTTGCGGTGGTGTAATGTAGATGAGCCATGTGTCAAAATATAGATTTATCACTGATATTCCTTTTATATTTAGCTTATATTGAGCGTGGTGTCAACAGGGGTCCAGAAATTGTCGGTTGACCTGGCCTTTGTCTCAGCCAATTTCCTTTTACTACTCTGTCATAACTAATGGGAATGATGACCCAACTATGCATATAAAACACAAGCTATAACAAATCAGAATGATCCTTTAAGGCTAATGTAAGATCCTCACACTATTACTATTTGATTATCTGATATGACAAACCCTAACTCCTTTGTTGTCTACTCTTAAAGACAATATCACTTAATCAGTTTTGTTGTCTGCCTCAATGTTGAGTGATACCAGTAGCAATACTGGGAATAGTAGTTGTATGAATACAAGTAGTAATAGTAGTAAGGTACTGTATACTGGTGGAATAGAGAAAAGAAGGAATATAAATTCAATATTATAAATATTGAAAGTTATAATTTAGGAAGAAGACTGACTGAATTTCTGATGAAAAACTGTGGAGGCCTGTTTCCCCTGAAATTAAAAAGATAACTTCACAGCTGTGTGACTCAGTTCCACTGAGCTAAGCTGTCTTATGAAAGCTGATAATTAAAGAAACTTTGAATGGGAATTCAATATTGTCTCAGCTCATTCATTCTCTAAAAACACAAGACTTACGCCTTAAACTATTGCTCAGTGGAACTCAGCCTGTTATCCGTTTTTGACTTTTTTAAACTGCTGTACTATTAAACATAATGTAGTGATGAGTGACAAAGTTTAGAACCAGCAGTGTGAAAGCTGTGTCTTAGCATGCAGAGCCATGGTGACGGAGGCCCTGTCAGGTGTATAATCTCATTCTTGTTAAATCAATTTTCAGGAAGCTGGGCCGCTTTATCAAAGCTAGTCATCACAGACAATGAGACACAGGTGTGTGATGTAATGGCAGCAATGATGAAGAACAAGTCGGGCGTCACTTCCTAAATTAGCTTTTTTTTTTTTTTTTTTTTGATACATCTCAACACATCACCAGCTCACTTCTTAATGACTTGGAAGGTGTAGGCAGGATTTAATTGGAGACAGGTTTCTGGCAGCTTTTCCTAAACTTTGTGAGTGTGTTGTGTCTCCCTGGAGAGTTAAGGTGATTGTGTATATGCTGCCATTTATTTAGAAACAGCATTTCCGTGCATTCACTTAGCCTCGTTTCTGCCACACTTGACTTTGCAAAGTTGTTTTTTTTTTTTTTTGGCTGCACATTAAATCTTTCTAAAGATGCACTGACAGTATTGAAAACAGAGGGGGAGGACAAGCATTTGCGAGGCTTTTCTTGTTCTGCTGATATTATGTTTTTTGTCAGGAGCTTAATTTTGTGCTGTTTGTCATAAAAAATGAGGCCTTTAGTTCTTTTAGTGACTGTGTTTGAGTAACGAGCTAAAAATATCATAAAAGGCTTCCTGGTTAGCCGCGCACACAGAAGGACAGACAGTGCAGAGAGGCATATACTGTACACCCACAGGCATGTATCCAGGGGATCATCAAAGTTTCATCTAATTTTAAGGAACACGCACATTCCACTTACACATTCACACAAGCACTCACCTCACACAGGGCAAGTTAGAATAAAACATGAATGCAGAGAGATGACAGGAGGGTAATCTACATGGCAAATAGTGTTTGACTTTCAGAGCTCTACGTTAGCATTCATTGTCTCTCCCTCCTTCTCTCTCTCTGTATTTCTATCTCTCTCCCTCTCTTACTCTAAGACACACATGAAGTGGTTTTTAGCTTCTGGGTGTTCCTAGGAAGTTGGGCTGACTCTCGTCTGCTGGGATGGGCTGATAAAATTATTGTGGTGAGAGGAAAACAACTGGGAGGATTGTGTGTGTATGAGATTATGCATGTGTGTGTCAGAGAGACATAAGGAGGACAAGGAAGAGACTAAATCATTTTGTGTGTCTGTGTGCAGGAGAAAAGAGGAGAATAATACCCTCAAACCCAAGCCACTCACTATTTCCCAACTAAAGACCTAAAGCTAGCTCGATAGCTAGCTACACAAACTACACAAATCACAAGGGCTCTCTGCTCTAAGGTTATTTTTTTTCTTTTTGGATAGATCTCATGTACAGTCAAGATATCCTAGGAATGTGCTGAAGAAAGCTGAGTCTGGAACATCACAATTTTGACTGTGGAATTGAGACACAGCTAGCCTTAGTGCCAGCATTAGTCTTTAATACTGGGTTCAGCACAATGTGTGAATAAACAGTGCCAGTTCCTAAACACAGAGTGTCGTGAGCCGAGTCCCGTTAGTCACAGGAGATCAAACATTGGAGTGTCTAAGCTCATCAGTTCTCTAATCGACATTAAAAGTTTCTTTAAAAAATTTAGGATGTAGGTGTCCCACTCGCGCATACAGTCATCATTCTTGTTTTTTTTCTGACTGTTAAACTTAAGGTTTGGCCAAATCAAAAATGTGTTGGCGAAAATACACCATACAGTGACAATCGCCTGTCCACCTGAAAAGATGGGGCTGGTGAGCTAACCATTACATACAGATAATAATAGATCCATTTCTCTCCACTCTTGTGTTTATTTGTTCACCATGCTGTCGTTTTGCTAATGGTCAGTAAAAGTTCATTTCACCATTCAATCAAGACAAATTTTCACACACTCACTCCTGGCTGTGACCAGAGATGCATGCACCTACAGCTTCCTTTGCCTGAGTATACATACAAGCCAAGGCTCATGCAACAAGCAGAGAGTGACCCAACCCACAGTAGCCCTGTAATGGCACGAACACAAATAAGTATCTACTGGTATCACCCACACCCTGAGGTCTGTCTGTTCATAGCAGAGGATGGAGTACAGTGTGGAGGAATATATTTTTAAACTGGCCCCAAGTACCTTCCTTTTAGTACGTTTAATACAGTGGAAATATATAACAAGTGTTCAGTATGTACTGTGCAAAAAGTAACCTGTGTTTACACTCATCCGAGAAGGACCTATTGGAAAATTATATTCAAATTCAAATCATAACTTTTGTAGGAGTCAAAGTTTTGCTTTGCGAATTCTAATATCGAGTTATCCCATCTAGTGGGCCCGGGTTGGGATGGAGACTGGATAAAGGCCCAGGATGCTACCTGGAAGGTGTGGATAGAGCAGAGGACAGTCTTTAATTACTTCCAAGTCCTGGCAGCTACAGACAGTGTCCATCCCTTTCTTATATGTCATCAGAGAATTTTCAGTTTATCTTAGAACTTTATTTTTAGTCAAGTCAGCATTTTGAGTATTGTGTTCATTTATACATTTTAATAAATAGTTCTTCATTTTTGACATCCTTGTGATGGATTATTGGATTGGATTATTTTGTAGCGGCCAAAAACATTTCTTTGCTCAGCCACCAGTGGTTATCAACAGAACAATAGACCAGGAATAACCACTACAACCTCATAAGCAAAGGCAGTAGAAGTGGTGTGGTTTCTCACTGTCATGGTATTGGATGGAGCAACAGACACAAGAGACTGTTGTTTCTCTCACTGGTTTCTTCAGTTTTACAATAACCCCAATCTTTTCAAACTAACCAACAGGTTTTTGTGCCTGAACTTAACCAAACCTTAAAGAATAATCACTTGACCTAATTTTTGAATTTTACAATTCATTATACCGATGAGATTTGATTTAAGGAAACACACACACATGTTGACTGTATTGATTTGTGTGCAAACACATTAAGTGAGTGTTGAGTGTCCTGTGCTTATATTCCTTCACATCAGTGACTTGCAGCATTATTTAACTATTATCCTCTTTGTTACAACTAATAAAGTTTTCATATATCATAGATGAATCCCTTGCCATCCAGATTCATAAATGTTTACACCTCTATTTATCTCTCTCTCAGTACACATCTTCTGTTACTTATTTTTTTTCATCTTCTCTTCTGCATCATAGTATTCCTTCTTGTAGTTCTGCAATGCAGCACAAGTCTCTAACTGTCTCTCTTCCTCCATTAGCAAGTTAATTAAAGCCTCCTGCAAGCTGACAGAATTGTTTGATACTTGGTACCACCTGCAATAGTCCTGGCATGGTTTCCACTCAACACTATCAGGACCCCGCTGTTAATCTCTGCCCATTTCACCTTATTGCTGTCATAAAACATGCTGTCTCTGGGTACAGACAGCACATGCACTTCCTGGATTTATCAAAACAACAAAGAAGGAGGGATTATTTAGTCCCACTACAGATTTCGCTTCAGCTCAAGATCTGGCAACACTTCCTCTATCTTCTTCATTTCATTCCCTCATTTATTATTGGTGGCTAGAGGCCTGTGTTTGGCACAGACAGCTTTTGCTCTCTTTATTCCTTTCTTTTTATTCCATTGTCCTTTTTTTCTCTTGGCCCATCTCTTCATCATTGGTTCCATCTTTTTTTTTACAGTAGGAACCTAAACCATATCTTTCTTCCAGTATGCTGAAGAGAAGCATTATTAATACTGTGTCTCATAGTACCCTTTGAGGAAACATAAGCATGTGGATTAAGGGTTTAATTGAATCCAGCGTGCTCATCTGCCAGATTCTGAGCATGAGAGCCTTTACGCTATGGTGTTGTTTTAGAAAGCCAATTGTGCCATGTGATTTCATCTTTTTAGAGATTTATTCATTCACCATCAGCCATCGCCAGAATGAGTTTAATGAAGAACCTATCAAAATGAATTGGTTAAAACTGCTCCTACTCAGTATTAGACCACAAAGCCATACAAGAAACTAGATCAGTATAAACTGATCACATAATTACAATAATTTTGCAACAGACTTATGTCTGTAATAATAAACTAAATTGTTGGAAGAGAAACCCAGAGAATCAATGAAGGAAATTGGCTGTATTTTCAAAAATTAGTGTCAGAATTACTAATGCACCCAAGTTTGGAGTTACAAACTGACTCTAAGGGCAGAATGGGGCATCTGTATAACCATATCTCTTCATTATCTACAAATGATAAACAAACACCTATAATTCCATTTAATGTCATTGAAGCTGATTCTGTTTGCAAGCCAGTTTGGAACCACATGCCATGCTACTGTAAATATGGGTAGGCTCTCAAAATCAAACAGATAAAAGGGGTATAAAAGTAGTTTTCATTGCATAAAGCAATACATATAACTGTTTTTATTGAAATGGGTCATGGTGGTCTGGATAGTGTCTGCATGGATGGTGAAGCAATTTGTCAGGTCACTGCAATTAACCTGGGGAATTATGAATTGTCCAATATTGACATTATTGTCTGATGATAGGGCTTGTGCCTGCTTTGCTGTAATTCTTGCTTTTTTGTACTGTATTTTGTGCGGCCTGACCATCAGCGGTGAAATGAGGACGTGGAGGTGAAAGGGACCAATCCACATCTTGGGTAAAATCTTTCCCATTCACAGGAAGCTTAAGCCAGTTTTCTATTTTTTTAATTCTAATAGTGGTAAGGATGATGAGCAGGCAAAAGCTGGAAAATTGCTCCCCAAGTTGATGTAATTTTTTATTTTTTTATTTTTTGTATGTGTATGTGTGTGGTCGTGTAGTTTACATACAAACATCTATCACAACTTTAGTTCTGTGGATTGTCTTGGCCATAGGCTCTTGACATGCGTATGTGAGCTCACATGTCAGTAGTTGACATATCTCTCTACCAAAGTTTTAATCAGCATTTATGAATTTGAAACAAAACTTTTATTCTAAAACTGCAATTTGAGCAACATATTAAAGACCAAGCTAACTCTCCAAATGATCGGTTCCTACAGATGCCTCAGTACAATTACACACATATACACACACACATTTCAAATATTAATTCACTCATTAATGATTTTATGAAGCCTTCAGTGAAGGTCGCCTTCACCCCATCATGATGTTATTCAGCTACTGAGTGATAAAAGATTAGCTAGACTAGAGAATCATCATAGAGCTACAAAAAGAATACTGGCCATTACTGAAACGTAAAGAGAAACCTAGATGAATTAAAAAGCTTTCATATATATACTGTATATATATATATATATATATAAATATATATATACACAGTATATATATACAGAGAGTATGTTGAATTGTAGCATTACTTCTACTTTCCAGGCTTTTTCCTATTATAGTAGCTCATCATCAAAATGAAATAATGTATTTTCTTCAGGAAAATGCAACAGCATATGGCCAAACACTGTGACTTTTTAATGTTTTACCTTTTCTTTGGAATTCTGTTTGTGTATGTTAGAGGATTAAAGTTCCTTTTCCACAATTAGCTTCAGTTAAGTATTGGGAATGCATTGACATCACTAACTGGTTTTAAACACATTTATTCTGAAGAAGAAATGATGGCAAAATAATAAAACTAAACCCTACTGCGTCATAAACATTGATTATAGTTTGAAACCAGCATTCTGGCTACAGACTAATATACTCACTGTGGTTGTCGGAACACAGCAGGTGCAACTTTTCAGTTTTACTCTAATAAATTGGAACACTTTAAATAACAAGGGGTATTTGACACCGAATGTTAGTTGGAACTTTTGTCCTGACAGTGGGACTAGGGTTATATACTCTCATCTTTTTCTAGCACTACCTACCATCAAGCTAAACTTTACAGTTAGACTCAAGAATTAATAAGATCTCAAGGCCATCATTCAAAGTTGCTACTACATTTACTGAACTCCCAGAGGATGGACCATTTCCATGTTCCTATTTGAACAACAGCCACTAGCAGCTGTTTCACCATCTATTTAAGTGTCTAAAGCCCAGATGGCCTGGCTGTTTATCTGCTTCAGCTGATTGCCTGCAAGTATAAACTTGCATATTTGAAGAGAAACACAACGTGTTGTTTGTTCTCTATTTTGTCTCTATTTATTTGTGTAACACACTACCCTTATAAGATCTTTCAGTTATATGGCCATGTGTCATTTTCTGTTTCATTAATGTTGACATTTGGTTGGATTTTTGAGGAACTGAAGTTTATTCAGATGAGTGTGATCAGTCAGCTTAGACAGTAGGGTCTTATATCCTGCTTCTCTACATTCCCTCTCTGGTTTCACGCCCTCTTGTTTCTCTTTAAAATCTACAAACGGGAAGCAGCTAGTGGTCACTGTTAGAATGTTGCACAGTTCAGCAGGAATAAAAGCAGTTACAGGATTTGTCTGTGGAGGACTAAGTGCTTCAGGAGTGTGTGTTTGGTTTGTTAAGGCATACACACCAACTAATGTGCTGAGAATGTGCTCAGAATTGCATAAACTGCATAAAAACTTTATTTTATCAAATAATAATTAAAATATGTATAAGTACAATTTATAAATTGTAGACAATCAATCAAAGAGGTAAAATCATGTGAGAATATTTATCTGGTGCTAAGAATAGGTGACCACTGCAAAAATGAGAAAATAGCATAGGGTGTGTTTTGACAAAACAGCTATAGAATATAGGTTTTGGTGGAGTTGCTTGGTTAACAAACATTGGTGTTGTTGCATTTCTTGTGCAAAAGATTCATAATGCCCTCGCAAAAACTATAAATCCCATCAGCACCATATCAAGTTGCGTCGCAGAATAATGAAGGAGAAATCAAGCATGATCAGCAGCAGAGTTGTCACTCCTGACAAAACCATTTTATTAGTGCTGCTGATCTTTATTTGTTCATGTTAGAGAGGCTGTCTGAATTCCATCCAAACCCTCTGGCAAAAGAGATCAGACAAATTTCTATATAACACTAAATAAATATATATAGGAAGCTATCTAAAAATATATTGTCATATTGAGAGGACAGTGATTAGGAGAGTTGTGTAAATGTAACTAAAAAAAATAAAAAAAATGGAGGACCAGAACATGAAAAATTTGATAAATTAAATGGATGATCATCATACAAGGTTACCCTATTGCCAGCAGGTGGCACTTGTACGACTAAGGAAATGACTTCTGTTGGCTTTAGGGTATTGTTCTGGGTAAGAGACTTTTTGTGTCTTTGGATGTTAAGTATAAGATACCAATTTCATGTACAAGGAACGCATAACCGCTACTTAGCGGACATTTCATAGGGAACGCCATCAGCCATTTTGCCACACCAATGCACAAGATCTACAAAACATGTCAATTTTCACTACACCTCATCTGCAAAGTTTCACAAAATTATATCTACAATTAACATTGCAATAATAGGTCCTCACACCAGTTGGTGCTTGCCCCTAAAAGTACACCTCCTGGAGGTTGGGGTTGCAATAGCATCCTCAGCATGCCAACTCTCATGGCTATAGCTAAGTGACATCTGTGTGTGGAACTTTAGGACCAGCTGTGTGTTATGTGCATTACGCATTAGTAAACAGTGGTCAATTGAAAATTTCTTCAGTTCTCACACTGACATTTCACACACAATCGCTATATGGTGGTATGGTGGTATTTCACAGCTAATCAGTCTCATTTTGATACATTATTCCCCAGTGCTCATCAATAAAGTCTGCAAACACAGAACTTGATATTGATATTAATATTGTCCTGGCTCTCTGATATGGACATTTGCACCAGCAATTCGCCTATGAATAAAATGGTATGGTTAGTACATTAAATGAAATTGAATAGTTAATCGTGCAGTGATGTTATTCGATGCATATTAACAGATGGACATGATTAAAAATTGATCTGCTGGAAAAATATATATATCAGGACACATGGCTGAAGAGGAAAGACAGGAGGACAGAAAGTGTGGATAGTCACCTCTTTGTCTGTGTGTCCGGAAAAGCATGATCTCCAAAAACTTCACCGCTGGCATCAGCAAACCAGCACAGATGTCTCCGGAGGAGGTTTTGATGGAGCGAATGAGAGGTTGGTGACAATGAGGATTACACAGAAAGACAGAGGCGACAGATTTGGAGTGACAAATCAACAGACATAGATAGGTACAGTTTGATTTTTGACAGAAACAAAAGAGTTCGAAGGGAGGGAAGATGACAAAAGCAAAATGCAGAAGCAAATGCCTAAAAAGTTAGCCTATCAGTGGCACCTAACATGCTATTTGCCTTCCTTACTATACCACATCCAAGTTTATAAATAGCCTAAGGGCATGAGCCCCAAGCTGACAAGAAGGCAGGCAGCAGCAGTTCATCTCAAAAATGTTGTCTGGTGAGAGGAGGGATGCCTTGGCTCTGCAAGGCATAACCCAGTAGCTAAGGAATCCCCTGCAACACGTGTACAGGGAAAAAAGATGAGCAGGAAGAGGGGAGGAGTAAATCAAGGTAGAAAGAGGAAAAGTGGAGAAGAGGAGAAGGACGTACATGAAAGCAAAGGTAAAAAAGAGAGACTGAAAGGAGGAGAGCAGATGATGAGAAAGAGGGAATCAGAAGAGGTAGAGAGGAGAAGAAATGAGTGGACAGAGGCTCTAGGTAAACTATATATATATATATATATATATATAATTTATTTTTTATTTTTTTTCACCTAAGTAGGATGAAGGTAGATGAAACAGGCAAATTCTAAAGACCAGAATTTCCTTGTTTGAGATTTTGACAGAACTGTACTTTCAGATTTGTTTAAATCGCTAATTGGTTTTGTAAAGCAGCTTGAGAGAGTTTTTTTTTTTGTTGTTTTTTTCACAGAGGAGATTCTTTGCTGTAGGATAGACATGAAGCACTCAAACACAAAATACACACACTCAGCCTCTGCCTTTTTAGTCTTTGATCCCCAACTTGCCTTCCAAGTCTTGAGGAAAACTTCCCCTTTTTCCTGAAGATAGAGATAAGAGGAGAAGGAGGAGGGTGCCATCCATCCCTTTGGGATGTCTGTCAGTAATGAACGCCTATCGCTTTGTTCACTTCACTCCTTGACACGGAGATGACCAGAAGTTTAACTAAGGTGGTAGTATAGAGGCAAGCGAGGATACATCATTTACCAGGTAAGCGCTGTGTTGGAAACTATCACTACCACACCAAAACATGAGTGACTCAAGCATGTCGATTTAACCCAGGATAGTTTATCATGTTAGTAATTGGTAAACATGCATTTGGTAAAACATTGGTGATAACAGGTTATTTTTGTGCTCTTTATTTCTTTTAGCTGCAGGAATGAATATGGATGCTGGGTTTATATTTTAATATATTTAAACATGTACCTTTGCTTTTTGGCACTCATACCTTAAAGTTTTGTGTCTGTATTTGGGACAACCAGTTGTTAACTGTATCATGTGCAAGAATAATGTGTTTTGATCTATAACATAATTTTGCCAAACAAAACTCAGCTGTGTATATTTATACGATGACAACGCGGTGTGATACAAGTATCGCTATTATGTCATAGAATAACCTGCCCAGTGTTTTAATTTTATACTAATATATGAGCAGGAACAATGGATTAATTAGAATTACATAAACTTGCTATTTTCACAGGATGAACTATCAGCCTAACATTGCACCTGAAATGGACAGTTTGACTCAGTCAGTCACATTACTGTGAGCAAATGATGGTCAAGATGGACAAATCAGATTAAGCGAGAATATACTATTGAGCTACAGGAATTCTGTTGAAAAGCTTCACATTGTAAAGACTTTGTACCACTCTTTGTTGCTGTCATGTGTTTACAGCTGCTGGCCTATGGCTGACAGAGGCTTTACTATGCCATGCCAACATGTACTCTCTAGAGACTCAATTAGGAACACAGACACACAGCCTATCAAATGTCATCACAGTGTGTGTGCATGTGTGCGTGCATGCTGCAAGTGTGTGTGTGTGCAAGCATCCTTGTGCAATTGTGCAAGTGTTTTTTGGCACTGTGTGGGTGTGTAAAACAGTCACAGCTGCATACAACCATGTAGAGGTAGACCTTCCACTTAATGAGCTGCTCATTAACGAGCTTCCACAGCCAAAGACGGCTTTTTTTTTTTTTTTTCAGGTCCTTGTAAAGCTCATCCTCCTGAGGATGTCATTTTTATACTGTCTGTATAGTCTGTATAGTCCTTATAGCACGTAGTAGCCCTTTGCCTGATCTGAGGAAGAAGCAAATGAGCAACTCTAATTAAGTAGCGTAATTAGCAAACATCTTTCAAGGTGTCTTTTGACTAATGCACCTGCAACAGACTGTGCTTAACATCTGTATGAATGTGTTTTGAAAGTATTTAACTAATTCTATCTCAATAAATAGAAAAATGGTGACCTTTATGTGATGTCTCCTAGGTGATTGACAAAGCCAGAGGCCAGGCTGTTAAGAAGTAGAGTGTAATTCATACATGTTTTGCAACAGTAGTCAGTGTAGCAGACCATATATAATGGTACTGATTTTCTAGCATTTCTATAAATTGTAAATATATATTAGGATTATTTTCATCAGAAGGTACCCATCACCTATTAAGGTATCAGATCAACTTTAAATAGTTCATTTCTGTTTTAAATGTTTATTATGCACAACCCCAAGGCCTTTGACAAGATATCACTTAAAAGTTTGGGTACATGCATCTATCTATGAATAACCACCCACTACATGTGAAAACACCAAAATGTTCTTTTTTTCTTCAATACACCACTCATAGGTATAAGTATTCTACATGTCCAGTGGGTATACCAACATAGGTGAACAACTAATGATTACTTTTGTGAACAAAATTTTTATTTTGTACATGCCTCAGAAAAAAGACAGGCATAAATAATTCAGATGATCTGTATACATGTCTCTTGCCACTGTCTCTCATCGCCCATCCCCATGGCAGCGCCCTCTTTGATAACCAAATAACCACACTGTATTTTACTGAGAAAGGTATAATGTATGGTGTTCCCACTCATATTTTGCACTGCGAATCTCTGACAACATCTGCAAGGTGGAGAGTTTGCCTTATTAATTTGGGTAGTAGGCAGTTCTGGTAGCAAATGTCATGGAAATGCCACTTTTCATGCTGTGACTGTGAGGTGGCAGCCATCTTGGACAAAAAGGTTTAATGGCATCTGTTAAGACCTCCCAGCAACACCTTATGCCATCTTTCATTTAATTCTGAGAATCATCATTTAGAAGCAGCACACTCAGTTATGTTGTATGGCTTACCGATAAAACTTTGGATACCCAACCCCAAAAGTTCAACGGAGGAACACCCCACATCATGTCTTTATACCTTCCCAGAGAATTGTTGACACATGTTACATTTTTCTCTTTGTCTCATGGGAAACCGTGACAGATATATAGTGAAATCCTCTAAAGTGGATCATTTGGTGGTTTGGGTTTTTAGAGGAGCAGAAGGTATTTTCCTGCACTTTGTCCCAGAACATACTTTTTTCCTTTAGTCAAACCTATGTTCCACACTTAGACACTATAGACAGGTTCTTCTGATGCCCAGACAGTATTTTTAGAGTATATTAATGACACAAATTTCTGGTGGGGACAGAGTTCACTCAGTCCATTAAAAGACGAAAAGAAGCATAGCCTCTAACAGTACATTATGTGACGAAGCACTGACCTCAGCTAAATAGATAAAATATGTAATGACATGAGGCTGAGTTATAGTGTTATTTTAGGTCCCCATCCAAATTTTCCACTCAACTCAGGGAATTTCTAATTGTGTTGGCAATACCAGGTCCATAATCTATAGGGTACATCAAATTTTCCCCAAATGTCTCCATGAGCCTAAAGAGCATTTTATTAAGCCAAGTGTAGCTGAAAGAATTATATGGTATGGCGATTTTAAAATTAGAGAGGAAAGCCCACCTTTGCGTTTAGATCTGTAACATTGAGAATTTGAATTTAGGACAGCTGTTGTTCTTATATTAATTTATCAATTCTATCACAATAATAAAATGGGGGAGAGATAGAAATCATTGTACTTAGTGACATTAATTGTGTACATTCATTTTATTGTGGATATTCCAGTCTGTGATGAAGCAGGAAGTTTTGTCAAAATTATGCGATCGTGTTCATCTTTGTCTGTCACTCTGCTCTGGAGTGATATACATTTGAATTCTTAAATATGTAATTTTAGTAATAAGGGGATATTAATCTTTTATATTTTATCATTTTAGAGGTCTATTTAACAGCATCAAATCAGATTGTACAATTTATTTTATATCCTGATTGGCTTTTTTGAAGTCCTCCTCAAATACTGCTAGGTAAGAGTTTGATATGTCTGTTAAGTAAATTATAATGTTATCTGCAAAGGGCCAGTATAGTATGAGATGTTTGTCTGATTTGGATAGAGGGATGTGAGTTCTGTTTCATGAGCCAGTAGTTCAATGGAGGGAATGAACTGATGGGACAGTTCTGACCTTAGTTCTGTCTCTGCACTATTATAAATTGGAAAAGGATTTGAATTAAGTCCTTTCACAACCATAGCTGAGGGTTTGGAACAGATGTTTATCTAAATATTTGTTTCTGTTTATTATTTTTCAAAGTTACATATCATTTAGATTATTAGTACACACTGCATCAAAAAAAAAAGTTAATCAGTTGCACCTGTAATCAAGACCAGGAATAAAACATAATAGTATAATATTTGAGCTCTTGTCCTCAGAGCTCTGACTGAATTCTGAAGCCTGGGAGCTCTGGGATAAGTGGAGGTCTTCGTTCTTTATTCTATTATTTTCATGCATATACATCTTTGATTTCCTACATACTGAAGCATGATTATGTTGATTTGGGCTTCTTTTTTAAACATAGACCCAACCCGTAGGGTAGCTAAGATATTACTTTTTCAAGATATGACATGCTGACTGTGGCCTTTGCTAGAATGTTTTCTTTGTTTGTTTGTTTTTTCCTTTTTCAACTGCGTCCATTTTTCTTTTCTCTACACTCTCGCAACCACATGCACCACATTTACCCACCAACTGTGTTGATGCATGCGTGCAACTAATTGAGTGTATGGTCAGGCAGAGGTCATACTGTTGCTGTGGCCAGCAGGGGCCGGCTGTTTACAGTACTGAGTGACAGACACTATCCTGTATTGTTTACCTCTAATTTAATTATTTCATTTTGCATTTTAAAGGGGCTATTTGTTAGTTTTCTGCCTCCAAACGTGTTTTTTTGCCAGGAGGTGGTTGCTTGTTTACAATACAAGAGGTTGGGCAATATGCCCTCTGAGCAGCCATACTTGTATAGGGGCTCGGAGGCCAGAGTGAGTCACTATCAAAGGTGATGAGATAGCAGTGCTACTATTGGAAAAAGCTATATGGAGCCCCATGTGATGCTGAGTACAGCCAGCAAAACTCCTATAAATAGCTCCCTTAACATTGCCTGATTGTCACTGAATTCCTATTGTGTCCTGTGTATTGTAACAGAAGATTTCACTTGAGAATGTGCATGTCAACAGAGGCACCTAAACGTAAGAAGTAGACCTTCAACAAGACATCTACATTTACTGGGTCCATTACATCATGAGGTAAACTATTCATGATGAATGTTCAAGCTGAAGACAGCATGAGCAGTTAATATCTCAGCCACCCGGGGTGTTACAGATTTTACTAATGAAGCAGCTAATTCAATAAACAATTTATATCTGTTTAGATGAGTCAGTAGCTTAGGTTAGTTATGGTGGCACTAGATGACATTGGATATTTATAGACCCTCATTACCACCCTAGCAGTTACATCTTATTGGCTGGAGATAATTGGGACCAAATTGAGATTTTAATTATTTCTGTATAAAAGAAGTTGGGCGGGAGGAGGGAGGAAAAGTCTATTTCAGTTTTCAGCATGTTGGTTTCTAAGACCAGTGTTACTGCCGGCTAAACTCTCACAGCTACTCTCTATCCTCTCCTCATTCTCCTAGCCAATCTCTTTAATCTGTCTCTCGTGCTCCTGACCTCCAGACCCCTACAGGGAACAAAGAAATTCCCATTGGTTTAGTACAGAGAACTCAGAGTGCAGTTTGCTCTTGCAAACATCATCCACCCCTACTTCACCCTGGGCTCCAAATATCTGACACATCTTGTTGACAGGCTCTCAACACCCCTTTACCCCACATACCAGAGAACAAAGATAGTGTAGCTCACTACAAGCCTGTGGCCATCATGAGAGATATTTGCACCTGTAACAGCACAGGACATCAGTCCACGATCGAGGCCATCAATAAATAAGCTAGCCTTTGCATCCTATAAGACTGATCACAAAATAACATCCAAGCTATTGAATCTCATTCACATATAAATAAGGTAATGAAAAACAAAACTCATCAAATTTAAACTGCAAGTTAGAGCGAGAGAAATATCACCTCTGTGTGTTCAGAAATAGTCATAAAGACAGCTTGTGGGGAATCACAAGGTGAAGCTCCCAAGATTGAAAACAAAATGACTTTCTTAAGGCTGAAAGAGGATAAAATCATAATTCCTTCAGCTTAGTCAGTCAAGTGAAGACAGTACATCAGAGAACACTGAAATAAGCAATGAAAAGAAAATGTTTATACTGCATGACTAACCTAGACCTTTGACATTAAAAAAACCATAATGTAATATTTTAATGTCAAATTATAATATAACTATCATTTTGTTGTCACATCAACCAACTTACTTAAGCTTTTGAATGCTTGAATGAATTGGTTGATTTCAGAAGTAAAAGCGCATTGGCAGGCAAATAAAATGACTGATGTCTAAAATATACCAAAGGCAACATTTTCTGGAGGAAGTGTTGTTTATCTTATGGTATTTTAACGTCACTGGGAAAGCACAAAATGACATGACTCTGTTTGGAGTTAGTGTTGTGAAAATGTGAAACAGAGGAAATGTTGAATTGCATTAACTGGGGAAGAAAATTTAAACAAAGGCCTGCTATTATGTCAGCATAGCCTGGTTCTTCTATCAGTAAGTATTTCAATAGTTTTAAGACATTTTCTGGTGACACCAAAACATTGTGCAAACTGAAATCTCAACCTGAAGGATACAAAGTAAATCTGGGGATAACCAAAGCTGCACCAGCCCATCCACCTTCGTCATGTGCATCCCAAGAGCTGTAAGTAGTTATCTGATTTACCCGCATCCTCTATCATCTCGTCTAAATTGGCCATTCTGACATCTCACTGGGTCAGTACGCAGGGAGATCAGCAGTTTCAGAAAACACTCAAACCAGCCCCCGCACCGCAATCATATACTTGATATATTTATATTTGAGATCAGAAAGTTGACAAACAGTTAGAAAGATAAGGGAAGAAGTTTACTACAGACATCCCCATTCGATATCTGTGTTGGGGATGACTGACCATCACTCCACCGAAAGTGCAGTTTAAAATCCAAAATATTAAATCTTTCTGTACAGCTTCAATGTAACTGATTTAAATTGCTGGCCTTCGCTTCAGCAGAGAGCCTCCTTACCATTTGGCTTCTTAACCTTCAAAGGAACCTGGTGATAATGCCAAAGGTGTAAAAATACAAACAGAGTGCTGCTATAACTGGATCATGGTAGCTTGAGTGAGTGCACCGTTAAACCCATCTGTCCACAGACAAAACATGGCCTGCAGCCCATCTGGGTTCCTTTCCTATTTAACCACATAAATATTTAAGACAATTCCCGCTTAATAGGTACAGCCATCAGACCTGCAAGGGCTTCCCTAATGGTGGCTCCAGTGCTTAGCAATGCCTTTACACTGCTTAAGTAGGAAGCAGCAGAGGCCCACTGTGAGGCTAGCTCTAGGCTTACATGCTGATTGTGCGAAACAAACATTATAGCAAAACAAAGGTTGCATTTCTTTGGCTTGTGTACAGATTTTTTAAAAGGACAGAATTTCTAAAGTCCCTTGGGGAAATAGAGCAATACAATTGCAATTCCTGTTGAACAGTGCATGCTAAAAATTGTTAGTCAAGGCTTATTATTTTAATACACCTCCTTGTTTAGTTAGTATACTGACCTACCAGCCAGGGTAGGTCAGTAATGAATAACTTAGTAACATGTCACTGTTATAGTAGTAAAGAAGTGGCTCATATGATATGTTTTCAGCCATATTAGAAATTGAAGTATATTGTTCTAAAACAGCCACACCTGAAGGAGTGAAAAGCTAAACTCAGTTACTACTTCAATGCAAATGTATATCCTAATAACCTTTCATCTCCCTTGTTATTGTTTAGCAGCAGAAGATTAATGTATAAAACCATGTAGGCAACAAGCCGCAGGCTTTCTGTATATCTGGTCCTATTGATATTATATTGCAACATATCACAATATATTATATATTGTAGCCCTGCAATAGATCACAATCTGTCCAGGGTATACCCCACCTTCCGCCTATCGTAGTAGTATAGATAATGGGTGAATGGATTATATATTATATATAGGTTGTGCACCTGCACCTCTGAACTTGCTAGAGGAGAGAGTTCTATTCGTTTTTTCATCATGGAATTGCTTTTGTATTGAGTGTAGTTTTAAGTGTTGTGTGCGCTTACTATTGTGCAGCCAAAGTTGCATTTTTTGCACCAGGGATGACTTGTGTGGTGTGTCTGCTCAAACAGACATGGCAACAAGAACATGCTACATCACCGGCTTTCTTCAGATGGTACTGGCAGACAGGCGGGATCCAAAGAAAAGAGGCATCATCTTTGTTGCTTTTAATAGCACTGACGAGCAATTTAACAAATTGCTGGAATATTACACCAGCTAACTGTTGGTTAATGTGATCTCCAAGCTGCTGACTGTGTTCTGCCAAAGATTGTCATGAAGACAAAAAGGCAAATCACTATGTAACATCACCTAAGTCACTGTGGTTAACCAGGAGCTTTTTAGGAAGAAGGACCACCTGCCCATACAATGATGATTAGCTGATCATAGTTCTCAAATACAGAACTACACAGAGTCTTATTTAACTTTTCTGCACATCAAATCAATGTTTTGAGTTCATTAACATAATAATTGTAAATCCATCCATCCATTATCTATCTATATAGCTATAGCAGGGGCTGAGCCTATCCCAGCTGACATTGGGCGAGATATGGGTATACCCTGTATGGATTGCCAGCCCACCATATAAGCAAACAACCATCTACAATCTATTTCAAAATTTAGGTCACCAATTAACCAATGCATGTCTTTGGACTGTGGGAGTGCTGAGTACCCAGAGAGAACCAACAGGCACAGTGGAGAACATGCAAACTCCATACAGAAAAGCTCTGTGATCCTAATTTAGAAAATCAGTAAAATCAACACGCCCAGATGTTATTTTTATATGTCAAATTTGTGATTTCAGATAACAATCAACAAACATTTCTGCTGTTGATCTCATTTCAGGTTAGATACAGCGTAAAAAATAGCCAGATAATTGATGTCAATGCTGACTATTCTTGCTCACCACCACTAAACAATTCAGTAGTATTTCAGTTTGGATCCAACAACAAAGTTGTCTTGTTGACAACAACTCTGTAACCCTACACCAGGAAATAGCTGGGTTTAGGAATTTGTGATGGGACCCACCCAGTAGACTAGAAACTTGTTACATCGTGTTATATTAAAGTCCCTGTGGTTAAACAAACTAGTTCATAATATGTTGTCTTACCACTAAAGTCTCTCTCCTCAAAGGCATTTCCAGTCACTGTACAAAGTTGATTTTTATTGTCAGATAGTTTTCTGAAAGCAGAAATTGTTGATGTGACATCCTTAATTCCATTGTCAAAGAAGTTGGGCTTCAAACTAAGACAGACAGATATTTCATTTCGTGATACTGCAGCCTCTCGGAAATTATTTGTGCTTTTGAGTTCATATAAAGCAGAGTTCTTTTGTTTTAACAGTATTAAGTAAATGTAACTGTGCATTTTCACCACCGGGAAAAGCATTGATGCATTTCCTATAGGCAGTTTGTTTTGTTTTGGTGACACCAACGCTGTTGTTTGGTTTGTGAGGTCAGTGTGTTAAATTGGTTCTGGTTTTCCTGGGAAACAGATTGATCGTGTTCGTTTTGCTGCTTATAAAGTCATTAAAGATGAAACCTTGTACACACAAAAGACATCCTAAATATTATGCCTTTCTATAATATAAAATGAAAATACATAGGGACAAGTATAGTAACTTTTTTTCAGTCCTTCCAACCTCCACTTCAATGCAAATGCAGCGTGCACACATACACACACACACCATACATACACAAACCAGTCCTGAGTGATCTCCCCACATCCTTCATTCAAATACCTCCAATTTATTCCCCAGCACCCTTGCAATCTGTGGGGCAGTAATATCCTGCAGGTCACATCTTTTAGACAATATCTCGACCATGGTGGATGGCTGGGGAAGGAACCAATAATGTTCTCCTGTTCTTCAGCAGCTGCTGTTAAAACGCCCTGAGCAACCTTCATCTTATTGACAGAAAGTATGCCTTACTGCGCCCTTAGTAGCTAACCATGAGGCTGTGGTTTCCAACAGCTCCCATATACATGTTAGTGACCATGGAGGTGTGAAGCAGAACATTGCTGAATAGATCATATGTGTTCTTGTCAACCCTCAACAGATAAAGAGAAAAAGAAAAAAATGAATGGAGGTTTCAGGGGAGGCAGAAAATGACTGACACCCTCACCCCCCTCATGTTCGCCTAAATCCATTATCCATTTCTGATCTCAGCAGCACAAGAAGGTACTTATCTTCAAACACAAAGGAAGGTGCGCTGGCCTCTCTAAGGTGTTTGTTTACACAGACCAGTATGTCATAAAGCTAAGAAAGACATTACATACACTGAATATGGCTGCCTAAAACTACCATTTTTTTCTGAGTAGTGTCATTACTTTGGAGTGGATCTGATGTAATGCTTTTGTTAACACTTAAATGCTATTCACAAGTTGTAAAATCCAGTGTATAGCACTCTCTGCAGAGTAGCTGGGCTAATAATACTGTTTCGACTTCAGTTTAATCTGACTACAATTTTTAAACATTTTTAAAACACTTGTATAGAGAGCAACCAACAGGCTCGCTTGAATATTTCTGAACAAAATCAACATCCAGTGAGCAGCAGTTCTGCAAATGAATGCCTGCGTTCCTAATAAAGTGCTTAGTGTTGGCCAATATTACATTATTACTTAGGAACAGGTTACAGTACTGTATTACTTTTTTGGTAATGAGCAGTGTAATGGTTTACAATTTGAAATTATGTAATTATTTTACAGTTACTGAACAGTAACTGTGCTTGGTCAAGGATATGGTTGAGGTGCAGGGGTAGGTAGTAACCACCAAAAGAGGAGAAATGTGACTCAGATGATTTCAAAATTGTCTGATCTAGACACTAATGGACACTATTCCACTACCAGACATGCATGCATCAGTGAAGCAACAGGCAAATTAGCTTTTCATCACTGGAACAAATGGAATCAAAAAGGATATCTCTGGTGCTGGTATGTTTGGGATTGATTTTGTCTGAACAACCTGGCATAAAGATGCTATGTATAGTCACTACAAAAACAAACCCACACAGATTCACACACTCACCAACACCTGGGACAGTAATGATAAGGCAACAGTGGTAGAGTTATACAATCAACAGCAGATATTGATGTTCTGTACATATAGGCTGTCAGGCCTTTTTATCCCATTCAGTGCTGTCTTCATGGTTCAAACTTCATGTTCCACAAGAGCAGTGAAATTTTCATTGTGTATGACTGATAAACGTCTGTTATGTGTGAACTGAGATATGCAAGTAGTATTTGCACTAAAATGTTTACAAATTGAAGCTGCTCAACAAGAGTCATATTCAGCCCATGGTGGATTCTAAACTCACAAAGACATCATACTTCTCTCTGGCTTTCATTACACCTCCTCTCTAAGGACTATTTTATCACACAGTTTCGTTTGAGATTTGTTTGAGATGTCACATGTAAATCTGTCACTATGTTTGGATTTGTATGTGTGTGGTGGTTATGTCTGACCTTCCTGAAATACACTTTAGCTTAATTCAGCTTGAGTCATGCCAGTGCAATGTTGTCTTTGTGGCTTTGTAGCACAAAGTTACAGATCCTCAGTTCAGAAAGCCAGACCTCCCCAGCAATGCCTGACATGGAAAGTAAATTGGTCTGTCACTTGGTCTATTTGTATTCTGAAATATGGCACTTAGTGATTCAGGGTGAAGAATTTGAATGAGTCTGTGTGTCCCGTCCACTCATCACAGAACAGACAGCAGAACAGCTACCAGGGTTAGCAAGAACAGACCACTTTTACTCAGGCAGAAGTACTTTTACATTTTTCACTTGCACCCTGTCTTTCAATTTTTAAGATTTTTTCTTTATTTATTTTGAATTTTCATTCAAAGAAAACAGCCAATCTTTATGATAGTTGTTGCAGTAAATGTGCTGACTTTCACCGATCAGTTGTCAGCTCAGTGTATATTGCTGTTTGCTGCTTTTTTTGTATGTTGTTTTGTACCACCAGAAGCGCCAGTCCGAAATTTTAAATTGTACCTACAGGCGCCAGTAGTGCGCTCTCTACCGATTCAGCATTATACAACATTGCTGGACCCATGAAGGACAGTTTAAAAAAAAAGAAGAAGAGAGAACTGATGCAGCAGAAACAGCATATTCAGAGAGTATCTTTAGATCCCTTCACTTTTGTTATGCTGCGGCCCATTTTTCTCATCCGTTTCACACTTAATATTCCATAATACGAAGCAAAATATTTTGTAAATGTATTAAAAGGAGAAACTGAAACAACCTAAACCTACCTAAGTTCCCTAAATGTATAGCCCTGTCTCTTTAAAATTAAGTAAACAACAATGCTGACTGTTGAAAACTAACTGCTGCAATGCCAACAAGGACATGTGATTAAGTAACATTTTACATTTGCTATTAATGTAAATGAGGATATGCTGTAGTTCATGTATTTGATAAATATGTTGAATGAACTGTAGGCATGTTGACAGTTTTTACTACATATGCTTGATATATATGAACTTGTCCTCCTTCGCTGCGGCCATATTTCCTTCCATTCAGAGCACGGTGTTCTAAAAAATATGATACTCCAGTTCAGGTCAGATTTGATCTATGACTGCATAAAGGTTAGCTGTTCAGTTTCTGAGTTAAACACTACTGAGATGTTACAACCTTTACAAATTAAAGGGATTTAAATGCAACAGCCTCTAAATATTTTATATCAAACAAACAAAAATAAAAGTAAATGAATGAAATTAATTTAAAGATTGACTAGATTTACTGGTTGAAAATATCAACATTATGACTTGTGATAGTAGTCAATTCTCCTGTATTATAAGTTACCAATGTGTCACAATAGCTGGGATATATCCAGTCACAAAACAAATTGTAATTGGTATGGAAAATTATAAACAAAATCATGTTATTTTTTTTTACTGTTGCCTTAATTCCTCTTAATTATAAAGTGTTGCCAATGAATTTGTGAGTTCAGTCAATATTAAGTACAAGGCTCCTGTCCGCGAAGGCCTTTCTTAGCCACTTATGAAACATGTGTCTGGAAAAATTGCAAGTCCTTAGGGATTATGACAATGAGTAAACAAAAGGTTTACTTTATTAGGCAATGTAATTAGAGTGCATCATTATGAATCACCAGTAAGACCAATTTCTATCTCTTTCCTCTTTACCTGATCCCTTTGACAGGACTTATTTCTGCTTGGTTAAGCATTAGAAAGCCATCGATCATGGGCACTTAAAAGAAGCTTTTAGTTTCAAGTACGTTTGCCTGCACATAGCCTACTGTACATCTCTGTAGTGTTCATGAGCACAAAATCAAGGAATGGGTGGGTTCTGATCTCACAAAACAGTGATAACTTCTGCTGTCACCTATATATTGGTTTTTATGTTCATTTATGTTCAAGGTAAGTAAGTCACTGAGCAGTGGCCGATCTTACTTTATAAAAGTACATCAAGCCTAGTTTTTAATACAGAGGATCCATAGAGACTGCTAGCAACATAAAATCTTCCCTGCTAACTATTATGTGAGCAGTTTCAGCCGTGTTTTCTGGATGGCCTCTAATGTGTTACAGACACTTTGAAGTGATGGAGATAGCAGCTCACTCGACAGCTCTGGATCCTCTGTTTTCCACCCCGTCTCTCCCAGCCAGCGTCACTGCAGAATAAAAGAGGGAGAGAGCTGCTGCATTCGCCTGAAGACATCCCAACTCCAACCTTATTGTCTGTCATGTCTGCAACTGAATTAAAGGCACAGAGGAAGAAGGATGATTATTGAAATTGTTGTTGCGAGAAATCATGTGGAATTTAATGAGAGGATCTTCACCAAGACGTAACTGACAGACAGGGGCACCACACAGAAAAAAGGTCTTAGGGAGACACTCTTCACTGCTACATATGGCAGGTTGTTGTAAACCCATCAATTTGAATTCCAGCTGTAGAGATGCTAAGACAGAGTTTATACAAGGGTTAGAAGTGATTTATGTATATGTGTTTGACAGACTATTTTGATTATACACAGCATTACAGAATCAGCCGATAAGGCACTGAAACTCCACAAGAATTATGTATAAGTCAACAGTTGCAATGTATACTCAAGATAATGTCAGAATGATTGAGAGCAGTGCAGTTTGTAATGTATGGAATAAATTAAATGATTGCTGGTATACAATGATTCAGTAATTTGAGGTATAAACTTCAGGCCGGGCATGAAACATACATACTTGAATATGTATGCTCACAGAGAATGGGGAAGATTATTTCAACAGGAATTCACAAACTGAAATTCACATCACACAAACAATAAGCCCTACTGAATCCACCATCCATTCAATCCGGCATAGCATATATTTACTGACTCATTTATTTCCTTTACCCTACCCACCATAGCACTGTTTGCCCATAGTGAAACTATAAAGCTCACAGTGAAACTGTGATCAATCTTTATAGATAGTTAATACGTTCACAATCTACATTTAAAGTTTGTGTAATTTGAATGGCTGCACATGGCGGTCCTCCAAACTGAATGAGAAAATAGACGACACATACAAGTGTTTTCTAATTCCAATCTAATGTTGTTATGACAGTGGTATGGTTAGTTTTGGTTAAGTTTAGGTACAAACAGGTCAGGGGGCCTGTGTAGATTTTGTTACTGCAAAGTAAGCTCAACAACCTTCCATCTTGCTCATGTCAGAATTAGCCACCACAGGGCTTTGTCAATTCATCGTACACATGTTGTTTAAGTGTACCTGCTCAAACAATTGATGCCATCATTCCTCTGGGGTGGACAGTTTCAACTCTAAAGATTTTGCCTCAATAAGCATGTCTGCTGAACAAAGTGTGGAAAAGTGTATTACATTTGTCTGGGACTGCTTAATAAAAAGCTGCTAGTGTGAATTACCACAGAGTGAGAGTTAACTAATATCAGCATGCTAACACAGTGATAATGCTAACATGCTGATGATGATCTGGTGTTTGTATAACATGACCATCATTTTAGGTGGCCATGTTCACATAATGTCAGTGACATGACGACATAACTTGGCATATCTGAAGGGTCTTAAGTTCTTTCTCTGTGTGATCATTTAATTGTGGGAGAGGATGAGGGGAGAATCCTTTGAGGTCCATCCTTATGCTAGCCACTTGTGCTTGTTACTGATGCCAGGCCAGAGACGTCTGATACACAGTGAACAGTCAAGAGATTGGTGGACTTCACTCTCCACTACTACACTGTACTGTTTATAGCTGTTTAGGCTCTTCAAATCCTAGCTCTGACTTTTTCATATCCAATGTCCTTGTAGGGAGTTAAATGAACAGGCCTCAGCCAGCCAGTCACTTAGCTGTCATCTCTGCTTGATGATGTCATGAATCAGTAACTCAGCCCAGAGATGGAGATTTTGGGGTCGCACGGTCAGCCATCATGGAAACAAACCCCCTCCGGCCTTTTTATCAGAGAGATTTTGAGTGAGCCAAATTGTTCATAAATTTTGGACATGGAGTCATAAATGTCAGGAAAAGGGAGGAAAACAGCCAGACAAATTCCTCCAGCATGATGGCAGTGCTAATGATTACTACCAAGAGTGTGTTAGAAGGGGAGTGAGTGAGCAAGCATGAGAGAGACTGAGGCTAGGATGGAGTGATGCTTAAGGAGTGTTGAAGACAGACTGAGAGCAAGACTGAAGGAAAAGATAAAGCGATGCAAAGGAAGGTAGTTGTATGGATGAGGAATAAAGGCAAATGTGTAGGTACCACTGTGTGGCTTTATCGCTGCTAGAAGGAAAAAGGAAGAGAGAGAAAACAAGGTGTCAGATGCAAGGAGGCTAATGGTCATAGCGAGACTCACTGCATGCCTCCTCTGCCAAGGAAAAAAATGTGCCTTCTAAGATGACATGAGATCTAGGCAGCCATATTTGAATCTGTCAGGCAACAATAATAGTCATGGATAAGATGTCTTTGATGTAATGGTGCAGCCTTAAAAAAACCCCACCAAATTGCCCATAGTGCCGACATATGTCACATTCACACACACTGATAGACTGCCAACCTGTCCAGGGTGTACTCTGCCTCTTACCCAGTGTCAGCTTGGATTGGCTCAACTGATGAGCACCCACATCAAAATCTTTACTCCTTTTCTAAGTAGTAACTCAGCCAAATCTGAACACATACAATACAAATTCCCTATAACTGCAAAGCTTGCCTGAGAAATATTACATTTTCCTTCAGTATCAAAGTAATCCAGTGATAGTTGTCTGGACATCCATGGGTACACTGCAAACAGAGACAATTGCTAGTTAATTTGGTACAAATAAAACTACAAGAGCAACTAAATTAAACCTAAATAATACAGGCAATTTTTACACACACAAAAACAGAGTCAAACTATGAATAGACTTTAAAAACAGTGAAAACTATACTGAAATGTAATTAATTTAATTTAATATTCAAAAATTTAAACTAAATCAATAAAAATAAAAACCATAATATTGTATATATAATGTGACTCTAAGCACTCATGTGACTCTATCTGCAGTCTACTGGTGGTGACTGCCAAACTCAGTAATGTCATGTACACCTTTATTTAGCTGTTAGGAGGTAAATCTTAATCATGACTATTATCTTAATTATTATCATGATCACATTTATAAGTGATTTCTAACTAATTTTCCACATCGCACTGTTATTTCTCCAGAAATGAGAAACATTAGAAATACCTTATTTCCCATCCAGTATTAGCAACAGCATTAACTTTCACAGCTTCTCTTTTGCATTCTCCTACCTTTGTAACAAATGGTTTGAGGTGAGGTGAGATTTGATACTGTGGTGTATTGTTACCTATGGTAACATTTAAAGTATATTGAAACAGCTGAAAAGAGATGCATGTTTTGTTCAGTTAGAGCAAAAGTACATGTAGCAACATTAGAAAGTTTGATCTCCAAAACCCATTTGTATCCTGTGTACTCAGTCTTTTTTGTCCTTCAAACAATGAACTTTGCACATTCAGCTCAGAGTAGCTTTTAATGCTTTGTGAAGATCAGTAGAGATGGAATGAAACAAGCACTAAAAACAGACCAGCTGAGGAATGTAAACAGAGTAATAACAAAGTTAATGTTGCCCTACTAATTTAGCCTCGTGTCAGTACAGAGAGGAAGAGAGGCAACAGAAAGAGATGAGGGAGCTGGGAGTTATAAGAGATGCAGAAACAGACAGACAGGAACACACAAAGACAGAAAACTCAAGAGAGAGAACGAGACAACCCAGACGGGCTAGTCCAGAAGAGAAAGATCATACAGAGAGAAAGCGGCAGATATACTCAAAGAGAGGGATGGAGAGAGACAGACCATTGTGTCATCTGGGATCACTGAGCACTGTAATAGGCTTGAGTCTCGTCAGTTTGCCTCAGCTCAGGTCGGCTTGGCTGAAGATTTCCTTACTGTCTCCCTGCCAACAACAACACATGGGAATATGATTCTCCAGCAGACCCAGAACAATCCTAGAAGGTCTCACTTTGCTGGCTTTGGGAGAAAAATAAATAATAGGTTCAAGTTTCCCAGAGGCTTCACACTGGCATAATATTTGCCCACTGGTTCATAATGGAACTAAAATGATCTTAACAATGGAACACTCTTGGCAAACCCAGCACAGTGTACAAGCTGTGTCTTCTGTGCCGACAATATTCTCAGTGTAATTTACTCCAGCAGTTCCCAATCCCTTTTTTTTTTTTTTTTTTTTTTTTTTTTTTTTGAGATTTTACGCTCACACATACACACACCTACAAAGTGATAACCATTTTATTTGAATTTCTCTCTGCATTTTGGCAGGTACTCATCAGGGAAAACTTAACTGGTTCTAAGATTTTATTGAGAACAGCACGAGGCCAGTAAAGTCAGGTACATTTCCTGAAAGTATAGCCCACGACTCTTGTATTTAAGTCCAGGGAGTTTTCAATTGCAATAAAAGCTAAAGTATACCATACTCAGGGGACGATGTTGATGCCACAGCTGTGGCCATAGCCCAGTTTGATGCTATCTGTAGCACTTTGACAGTACTTTGAAGTTTTAAAAAAATCATTTCTATGTATCTATAAGGAAATATGAATTATGGACTGAAAACAAAAATGTGTGTAAACAAAACGTTAGGGAGTGATGGGAAAATTAGTGTGCCATTACCCTGTAATTACCTCTTGTGGTCAGAGTGTCTGCTGTTCAGTAAAGGTTACGAAATCTTTATTTATTATCTCATCTTAAAGTTGATAATTATGAGCTCTTGGCATGACACATAGGAAGAAGGTCTCACATAAAAGTAATTTTGCAAATTGTTGGGAGTGCTACTCAACCTGTGAAAAATAGTGTATAACATTGCATGTTTTCTGCGGTTCTGTAGGGAGGGAGCTTTCTAAAGAACTGTGATGATATCATCACAGTTATCTCAGAATGGGTTTAGAGACTACACATTTATAACACAAAGAGTTTGAAAGACGTGGCAGGAAAAGACTAATGAAAGGATGCTGCTGGTTACATTATGGGGAATATAGAATCCAGCATATTGGAGCTTTTAGGGGTTAATGCTGCATTCATACACTGTCAGCAGAATGGAGAGAACGGGGAAAAAATCCATTATTTCAACTTGGGAGTGTTCATGTATCATTCCAAGATTAGCCCCACTGCTAATTGTGTAGCTATACTAGATAAACAGGCTATATTAGCCTCCTATGTTGTGTCACACATTTGTAGCAGTCCAATACCAAGTGATACTTCATACAAGCTCCTTTTAAATTAACTCTAACTAAATTAGTGGATTGTCGGACTAACTTGAGCGATTTTTCCATAATTACAGTTCAAACAATATTATGTGAATGCAGCAAAAAATTCAGGATTGATATGATTCTGTCTCCTTATTTTATGTAAAAGTAATAATAATTTTACATAAAAGCTATTGTTTTCTGGGGATTTTTCTCTCTTACTGCAACTTACAAACATGTTTTAACCACAGTTTGACCTCAGCTGGCAAACATGCTCAAATAATATACTGTATAGGTCAAGGGATGTGAAAAAAAAAAAAAATTATATATATATATATATTTTAGTACTGCTTTATATTTGTTCTCAAAGAAAATCTATTTAATTCACTACATTTTACATTCATGCTTGCTGCCATTACACATACAATTCTTTCAAATCCCAATGATTCAGAGGCTTTAATGGTTTTTTACACGTGACATGTATGCTGAAATCATAAATGTATTCACATCAAACCTTCCTTGATGTGCTTGTTTGGTTTTGATACAAATGTGCTGTGACAGCTGTAAATTACATCCATAACTGTTTTTAGGCTTTGGACCATTTTACCACATGGTTTTATTGGTCCATTCAACTTGTGATTACGGTTTTTCACCTAACTTGTTTTTGCTTTTAAGAATTACAACATAAATGAATACAGCCATCTGTACGTGATACCATACAGTCAATCGTCAGATGACTAGTGTTTCTAAATAACAGTCTTGCAAATGATGCTGCTGTGAATACGATGAGCTTCTAATAGTGAGGCGAATGAGTATAACTGCAGATTGAAGCCCAGGTGTTTACTTTGTAATGGCAATTCATTAGAACATAACAGCTTTTTTGTGTTCTAATTACACATGAAATTCCCAAAGCTCCTCAGTCATTATCTATGCATGCCACAAGGGATAAAATAGCATGCGGTGAGTAGGTCTACAGTGCTCAAAAATGGCATTATTAACTAATTTTGTTCTTTTTCTCCTTCTCCACTGTCCCTTTCTATCTCTATGCCTTTGCCTATCTCTGTTTAACTCCGTGCAGATGAATTCAAAGCCTTCCTGAAGCGCTTGCCCACTGACCGGTTCCTGAATGTGTCCATGATTGCCAAGTTCTGGTCGGCTGACTTGTCCATCCAGAAGCGGTATGCCCAGCTGGAGTCCAGTACTGCCCTGGTCCTGGGCAAAGCTCAGAAGATCGTCAGGAAGCTGTTCACCTTGAGCAAACGTTGCCCCAACCAGCCTCGCATCAGTCTCCCCCGAGAGAGGTAGCCCACTGGGATACACACATATCAAAACAAACTGAAAAAAAGAAGGCATAATTTCTCATTACTGTACTGAGTTTAGGTGGCTGTTTTGTGCAGATTCAGTACAGCTGTGGGCTCTCTAAAGCCTCTCTCAAGAGGGGCACACTGGGAAACCCCAAAAAGTTATCATACAGGGACATGGGAACATGCGAGTGGGGTACATACTGTATGTGCTCCCTTTAAGGCATTGTGATTTCAGTTGTTTCAGCACTGGGTAGTCTCTATTGTCAACAGATTATACAGTAATAAATGTGTCTTACTGTGTAAAACTGCAGGGCAGTATGATAGAGTAGTGGCAAGACTCTCAGATACTGTAGATGTACAGCCATGGATCACCTTTATCAATGACCCACAACACTCCCAGATGGATTGTCAGTAATCATAATACTAAATAACAATAACCATTATTTTAGCTTTAGTCTGTCCCTTAGGGGTGTAAACACATACCTTATTCAGATATGTAGATAAAGTTTGACTAGAACAGTGACTAGCAATGTCTCCTTTAAATGGTGCAATTTAGAGGAAAATCTTGGTTCAACTTTTCAGAGGGCAGTTGGTTCCATCTATTATGATAATATAGTCACCGAAGTAATTGCTGAGAAACAGCAAAATAGCTAAAAATAAGTCTGACAGGACAAGAAACATGAGTAGTCAGATGACCATAGAGGTCAACAATAAAATTGTTATCCAAACTGTCCACTGTAATATCTATCACAGTTTACAGGTTGACCTCCTCCTCCAGCTTTCACCTTCACCAATGAGGGATTGTTAGCAAAATCATGGATGCACTCACTTTCATTCTTACCTAAAAATAAGGTAGAAGCTAATTTACCGAAATTGATGCATTATATTCAACCTGTATAATCATCTGACAGCCCACATTTACCTTGGATTTAAAAGAGAGAGAAGGAAGCTGAGTAGGAGAGATTTATACAGAAAAGAGACATAAGAAGGAAAGACAGAGAATGTGGTAAACGGAAAGAAAGAGAGATGTGAAGACAGGATGGCAACTGAAAGAATGAAAGAGAGAGCGATGAAGGATCTTGTTACCGGTTGTGGGGGCCATTCTGGGGTGAGGTACATGGTGTTGTGGCATGCTGTAATCAAGTTCTTTCCTGGACTGACAGTTCGGCACTTGTTTACAGAGGACTTTAATTTCCCTGACAGTCCTCTTCCTCTTCCCATCACTCCATCTCCCCCTTCTTGCACTCTGCCTTGCTTTCTGTCTTTATTTCTCTCCCCCAGTTACCTATGTGTTACCTTGCTCTGTCTCTGTGTCTCATCCCTGTCACTCAGAGTCTTAACCCCCTTCATACCAGCAACAACAAGTTATCAGGGGCTGCTCAGCTGCAAAAGCTCCCTATTTTCTTCTGCACAAATCCATTTGTTTTATCATCATTCATTTTTGTCTATTTACACAGGCCTAGGGGGAAGGAATTGTTGGAGCATTTGGGCATTGTTGTGTGAGATTTCCTGAACTTAGCCTGGGGATAGAATCTCTGCAGAGCCAATTTTCAGTCTGAACTTGTTGCTACTGTTACTGCATCAAAGTGGATGGTAATTTATGTATGTCTGCATTTTCATCTCTATTGCAGTCATACCAAACAGCCACCCTCCAAAAAAGGTGTCAAATTGCCATAGATAAATAATCCCATTTATAGATAATATGGAGCAGACTGTGAATTTGATTTTCACCTTCTAGTGCAGTGCCTGTCAGTAGGGGCTGATTGCTTGGCCTGTGTTGGTCAAGTCTCGGCATGCAAAATTACCCATTACACAAACATACCAAATGTATGGAGGTGCGGAGCTCCTCTGGGGCCGACGGAAGGGAAAAAAAAAAAATGTGTAGATCTATAGGCTCTTGGTTTAGAATTGACCTGATTGACCCGGCAGCCACTCAGCCATTGAGGCATATGAACGATGATCAGACAGATTATAAATGGGATTATGTTAAATTAAAAGTTGAAATCACATCCCCTGTCCCATACGCTGCTTCCCCAGACCCCTTCCCCCTTGTTGTGGGGGGCTAAAATATCTAAATCCTGGATAAAGCGCATTAAACACATCATTATATTGTCCATTAAATAATTAATATTAAATAGAAGTTAAAATAGAATATACATTTATTCTTTCATATCAATTCATAAAATATATCAAAACTTTTTTTTTAAGCTTTAACTGGATCATTTTATTTTTAAACTTTATTCATTTTTCCAATTTCTTTGGTCTTTGCAAGACCTACAATATGACCTAAGATAAAGGATGCCTGTCAGTATTGTTTTGGTGACAGATCTGACAAATCTGGTTGTCACCTGCCAACTGTACCAGTTTAGGTTGCCACTAGTAACGCACCAGATCAGAGCTACGTAAGGTACGTGGAGCTCAGTCACTGCCGGGCACCTGTAAAAGAGCCAAACAAGGGGAGTCGCCATCCTGGAGATACAAATGAGATATACTAGTTAGAGTAAAGTAACGTTATCAACTGCTGGGAAATACTAAAACTAATTTAAAGTAATTTTTAGCGATAGCCACATTAATGATCAGCTATCTGTTAACCATTAACAATTTATGAAATACAGTGACTTTTCCATAATAAAATCATGTTTTAACCACTGACAACTTAAGTTTGCTAAATTAGGTGAATTAAGAAATAAAGAGTAGATTAAGATAACACCAAGATACTTGAATTTGAAATTAAACAACATAAAATACCAACTGAACTAAAAGTTGTGGAGCTTCCACTACTGTCCAAATCCAAAGCATTAAACATAGCAAACAATGCCATGCAACTTCCAGGCTTCATTGGAGACCATACATTAAATTAGGATGACACCTTTTTTTTCCTTTTTAAACACAAAACAGGTGATACCAATCTCTCTTCAGTTTTGCTGTTTTTTTTAATAAGATAATATGCATACATTATCCACACAGTGGGGGAGATTTATGCATTGTTCAATTTGGCTAATATTAGTACAGCTGAACTGGGACAGATAAAGATTCAAGATTCAGTTTATCATTATGCAACACAAGATTGTATAACAAAATTACAGATGTAGTCCCTTTATGTTACTCACAAAAAAGAAAAAAAAAATGTGTGGATTGTGTGGATGGAAGAATGAAGCATGTTTGATTAGTTTACTGCTTGTCCCAAATGTTAGCACTGCAGTTTCAGTGATGCTGTCTAACATTCAACTCTCAGTATTGCTGATGTCAATATGTGTTTTTCTGCCCTAAGCCCTAGCCTCAAACACAAACCAGGGCATTACAGGAAACTGAAAATTTTAGCTGGAGGGAAAGCACTAGAAGGGAACAAGCTTCAACTCAAGACCAGCCTGTGTTACTGAACAGCTGCTCACTACTTCTGTTGAGGATTTGACATTAGCATGAGCCTCAGATAGGCATCTAAACTGGACAGCTGCCAGACCACAACTGAGAGAAATGTTCTCCTAACAGTTCATCAACACAACTGCCACAGAGAGCCACACTGTGACTTATTTCTATCAAAGTCAAGGATGCACCTTCATTTTATGTTTTTTGCAACCCTTACTGCTGGTCAGCAAACACATGTAACTGCATTTCATTAAACAGTAACACGTACAACCCAGTGGTGCAACTGGATACTACAGCAGACCTGTGTAGATTTTCTGACTGTTAAGCTGCACGTCATCATCCTCTGCATTATTGGTTAATATATTTTTAATTGATCCAATTAATAATGGCAAATAATCAATAATCAATTCATCACTAGCATCCCTAGTTAAGCCCAGAACACTTCAGGTGTGGCAATTCCATGTGTTTCACCTTTGTATGTGTTTCCAGATTTGTAGCATTCTGGATATGGAGCGTGTTTCCTTTAATGTGTTTTCATTCTTGTTTGCATTTTGGTATCTGCTGCATTTCTGGATTTGGAGGGTGTTTCCTTTGATGTTTGTGCTTGCTCTCTCTTGAATGTGGTTTGTCCTTGGGGGCCACTATAGGATGCCCTTCTTGGCAACAGCTAAAGTGATCAGAACAATATAGAAAAGTAATTTAAGTGACATGAGATGAACAACTCCCTAAGCAACTAACACGCTTCCTGAAAATCTTGTTTTTGCTGACCTTCATTTGTTTAACTTCTCATGGTGCAGTGATGTACAGGGGTATTCCAGGACACCAAAACAACAGTGTTCGACGTAATTACAGAAGCAGCAGGGTACACATCTGACCACGCTGAACCGCATAGTGTAGTAAGAGGTGTAACAGACTTGAAACCAGGCTCTTGTAAAATTATTTGTTAAACAGTTACATACTCTGTGTATTGTGTTGGATAATGTTATACACAACTGCATTATTGTGTTTTCTCTTTCCCCCTTTGTAGGTCTGTTGGGTTTTGGTTGAGCAGGACCCAGTCTCTGCTATACTGCAATGAGCATGGAGTGTTGGGCTCCTTCTCTGAGGAGGTGAAGAGCTGTAGCTGCCCTGTGGAGCAGCCCACATGCCAGGGAGTCATTCCCTGCATTGTGGGCACCTCCCCAACCTCCTGCTCCTCCTGTGCCACTGACAATGCAACCCGCTGTGGAGCCTGTCACCATGGCAACATCCTACATCTTGGTTCCTGTCAGCCAAGCATCGCTGCGTCCCTGGACCACTATCTGAACTTTGACTTGGACATGCCTGATGCTGAGGTTATTGGAGCTTATCATATATATATTCTATTGGTTCTCAAACCCTTGTGGACCAGATGATGCAGTGCCTCTACTTGTAAAGACCATATGAAAAATGAAAAGACACAGTTACTGGTTTCTTTATGCCTAAACACAAATGCTGATGATAACCACACATAAAAATGCAGGGGTGATTGTTAATTTTCTGTCAGATTGTTAAGAAAGTGGTCCTCGGCAGCCATGATATCATCACTGTCAAAATGGCGAGATGAGCTCTTCCCTCAACTTGGGGAATATGTAGTAGCCCGAGGTTGCCAGATCAGGTAAAGAGCAGGTATTCAAATCCACATTTGGCAGATGACTGCTCGATAACCAATGCTCTCCATTTTCTCAGGCAGTGCTGACTTGCAATTTTCAATTGCCCAAAACATAAATACCACAAAACTTTCTGCCTGATCACTCAGAGATTTGAGAGGCATTAATTGCCTCTCATACACCACAAACTGACAAACTAAATGTTTGTATTGTAGTTCTACACGGATACTACAGTCCTGTAAATGTACAATCTAAGTAGTAAGTTAACTATATTTAGTTAGTTAGCATTAACAGCTATTTACTGACCAGTCTAGAAGAAGTGTTGCGAGTTCAGCATCAAACTTAACCAAAAGTTGTTAACAGCAATGTTAACTTATGTTTTGCTACTATCTCTATCACTTATTTTCTTAGTTAGATATGGACATTTAATGGATTTAATGCATTTCATTATTGGTTCTTATATTTATGCCATCATTTTTTAAAGTCAGTAGGCCATTTTACCAAGATGGCAAGTGAAGATCAATTAACTGTGTTCTAAAGTTATTTTTGTGCTTGTATCTATCCCTCTTTAGGTAAAGTACCTGCTTCAGCAACTGGATAGCAGAATAGAGGTCCATGCCATATACATCAGCAATGATGTCCGCCTGGGAAGTTGGTTCAATCCTGCCTGGAGGAAGAGAATGTTGCTAACACTCAAGAGTAACAAAAATAAGTCCAATCTCATCCACATGTTGATGGGCATTTCTTTCCAGATATGCTCAACTAAAAATTCAACACTAGAGCCTGTGCCTGCGATTTATGTGAATCCTTTTGGTGGGAGTCACTCAGAGAGCTGGTTCATGCCAGTGAACCAGCCTGACTTCCCTGACTGGGAGAGAACTCGACTGAACACTGTTGCCACAGCACAGTGTTACAACTGGACACTGTCTCTGGGCAGCAAATGGAAGTCCTTCTTTGAAACTGTGCACATCTACCTGCGAAGCCGTATAGTCACAGATGATCCAACCGTGAATGAAACTCTCTTTTATGAACCATTGGATTTGGATGACCAGACGTCCAACCTGGGGTATATGAAGATCAACACGCTGAAAGTGTTTGGCTACAGCATGCACTTTGACCCTGAGGGCATCAAGGATCTGATTCTCCAGCTGGACTACCCCTACACGCAGGGTACACAGGATGCTGCCTTTCTGATGTTGTTGGAGATGCGAGACCGGATTAACAGACTGTCTCCACCAGCACCACAGCCACTTGACCTGTTTTCTTGTCTGTTGCGCCACCGGCTCAAGCTGTCGGCTGGAGAGGTGGCACGCATCAAGGACTCTCTGCAGATCTTCAACTCCAAGCTTCCAAATGCGTCTCCTGAACCTGAGCTGGCCCAGCTGTGCAGCTAGCTATCTAGCTTCATGGACAAGTCAGGTTTAGGAGTCACACTACACATGGAAAATGAAGTTGCTGCTTCAGGGACAACCCTAGACTGAGCAGGGGAAGTCTTACTAAGTTGGTTTTTTGGACCCAACCTGCCTGGAATAGTATCCGACTCTAAAGGCTGACTGGGCTTTTGTCATGGTCACTCTTGGCTCGTTTTCTGGTGTCTCATTTTTATCACAAATTGCTACCCTTTGATGACAAGTAGAGTCATTTTGTGAGAGCACAGCTGATACTTGGACTCTCTATAAGAGACTCTACTGTACCAGCCAGGAGAGTTTGCTGTTACTGCCCTGCTTTTGGCAAACTGTACGACTGAACTCTCTTACACCAACAGGTTTTGTGAATTGGAACCTTAGAGAGCTGATGTCATTAAGTATACCTAAGACCTCTGCCTTGCACAGATGAAGGCGATTTTGATATGTAGAGAGGAACTCTTAAGGGGTCTTCAAAAATGAGTTAATGGAAGAAGATTTCCCCTTTTCTACCCGTATTTTCTTTGGCTTCGGAACAATCTCGGGGGAAGGGAAAATGGGATAATATTATATATGTGGCAAATGAGTTGTTATGTTATGCTTAACAGTTTAAAATTTGATAATCCTGAACCCTATTACTGTCTTTGAATATTTCTTTTTAATCCCTGCCTTCCATTTTATCTGGCATTTGAAATCTTGTATCTATGCTTAACATTTGAGTGAGAAGCCTGTTAGTGATGTTCTGTCCTTGGTGGTGTGTCTATACCAAAAGAAGGTGAACACATCAGCAAACTGAATGGCAAAATATATTAAATGTTGAGTTATTTTTTGAGCTGAAAATCATAAAGACATTTTCTGATGTGGTAACAAAAAGGTCTGCAGATACAACGCTGTAAATAACGCTCCATCTAACCCCAGGTGTGGACAAGTGCACATTGCTTTTTAGATAACCGAGTGCAAAGACCAAAAAAATGTTTATAATAAAACAAACTCATGCCTTATATGGAGATTCAATGTTAAGATAAGAAGCACATTTAGTTTCTGTGTTTGATTTCCCAGCGAAGGCTGTATTGCTTTTTGTATTTCAGTATTTCTACCAAGACAGAACAACAGACACATTCTCCAGGATACGTGGTAATGTAGCTTTTCCATGTAAATGCCAGTCACACTTTCTGCAGTTACTTGTTTTGATTTGGTGTTGTGAAACTCTGAGTCACTATTCACAGTGCACACCAGTACTTGCATACTGTAAGTGTTCCGCAAATCCTTCTATCTCCAATTAGACAAAAACTCAGTAACTGATAGAACCTGGTTGATTTTATTATTTTAAAAAAAAGGTTTTCAATGGTTTGGTTTAGTCTCAGGTCAATGAAACTATTTTTTTTTTTTATTTGTTTTTTGCTTTATTTTACATGTGGGTCCAATGTCACCTGCCAGTTTCCACAGCGACTGGACTTACAAGATTTCTGCAGGGCAGTGATGATATTCTTGAGAGCTTGATATGATTTTACATTTACTTCACTAATTTCTCACTGAAAGTCAGTAAACCTTGTATGTCATTTTCAGCAGTTCTTCTGTGCTCAGCTTGCTTAAGTAAAAACAAAGTGGTTTATCTATCTGGCACCGCTCTCCTTGTTTAAAAAAATGCTTTCAACCCTCACTGTTCTAATGTGTAAAATTAAATAACATATTAATATACAGTGCTTAAGTAAAGTCTTCAGACTCCTTCATTTTTTTCACATTTTGTTATGTTGCAGTTATGTTAATAAAAAATAACTTTCCTGATCAAATCAATCTGCACTCTGTACCACATAGTGGTAGAGATGAGAGGAAAAAAAAGTTGTTGTTTTTATTTTTATTTGTTTATTCATGCCTAAGGCTGTGAGACAATGAAATGTGAGAAAAGTGAAGGGGTCTGAATACTTTCCAAATGCACTGTATGGTACAGTAAAGGTTGTCTTCGAGGTATTTATAACTCAGATTCATGTATCTTTTACTATCCTTGCCATGTGAGAACCCATTCCATACTGATTTACCAAGAAAATGGTGCAGCATAACTGTGTGCAGTTGGAGGGGGTAGAAGGTGTTGATGCAGCCAAATGCTTGAATCAGGAGCAAGTGACTTCACAGTTTATTAAACATCAAGTTAAAATTCAAATCTAATTAACACAAAATCACAATTATGCCTTGTAATTTAATGTTAATTAATATTCACTGTCACTCTACCAGTTCATATTTATAGGTCTACATTTTAATTAGGCTAACTAACTAGGCCACCGTGGAGCTCCCAGGGCAATTCAGTCATTTGGTGAAATAATAATCAAAGGCCTTCTATACTGATGGCCTTTGCTTTATCCTAATGACTAACTCTGGTGAATAATTCTTTACAGCCATCTGAAGGCAGCAAGTATCTGTTCCATCTGCAATTTCTAATGTTGTGCAATGTAAAGCCACAATTATGCATGGTAGGTCCACTAGTGTAATATTGTGCAACACATGCATCAGACTGTTGCAAAATATTCACAGAAACTTCCATGCTTATGTGCGCTTCATTGTTGTTTTTGATTAAATAAGAGTGTTATCTTTAAAAACTTAATTTATGTGTGAGTCATGTTAAAGCCACAATATGAAAATTAAGCAGGGAACTACCAGACTGTAATTTTTGCATGTAAAATTGTTGAAACAAACTTAATAAAACTAATTATAGAAATATAGGAAAACAACATGATAAAAATAGATAGCATTTTTCATTCCATGTTCATTCAATCGTGTTGAACTGCAGCTGGTTTTGGATCACTGTGATGACCCAAAAAATAAATAAATTAATTAAGTAAAATGACACACTATTGCGCATGGAGAACATTGTAACCACAGAATCTTCAACATATCCAAAGGGAATTCAAAAGAAAACTAAATCTAAATGACACCTTCTGCTCCTTGTAGTGTATTTGACCTGTAATCACATTTGAAACTCTTCACATCTCAAACAACAGGCAGTTTCCTGAGGAAAACTCTCCGTAGTATTGCCAGACTGCCAGTGCCTCGTGATGGGATCACCCTGTATTTAAAAAGGATGTGGAACTTCCTTTAAAATTTGCACAAAACTTGGATGGAAACTTTCAAATTGAATTTTGTACAGAGTACAAATTCATATTTGTTTCCTTACTACAACCTTCCTTGTGTTTTATAAATATCTGCACTATTTCCATGTCTTTTCAAAGGTGGAGAAATCTCCAGGCAAAAGTATTAAATCATTGTTCCTGATGACTTTAAATTTTCTGTTTTGGTTCACTCTCAATATTCTCATAGTGACTTTTTCAGTCAGAGGTGGCAATTGTTTCCAGCTCTAAAAAACAACACTTTACACTACATCACATAGTGGTGTACTAAGTTGGTAGGGACCAAAAACATAGCTTAAAGAGAGTGAACATTTAACTTGATGCTGAATGCTACTGTTGCTCTGCAAATACTGGAAGTACAAATACGCAACTATTTGCTAACAAATTTGCCTCAACATAGATGCAGTGATGTTGTATTCAACTTGTGTCTGCTGACCTAGAGTGGCCAAAAAAATCTGTTATTGTTGTTTCATACTTACAGCATAGGACAGAATGTGTAACATGACACTGCAGACGCCTTAGTAATTCTGGCCCTCCGTATGTTGCCAGAAAATGGTTGCATAAATTTCCAATTACCCTCTGCCCCTCATAATAAGACGAATGCCCTCTAATATGTGGAGTGCAGTGTTTTTTGTAAGATGAAAAGCCAATTTCCTGAGTTGTCAGGGAGCAAACAAGAACCAAATGCACACTGTCACATTACATCAGGCTGCTGGTTTATCTGCTAAAGAAAGCACGAGAGGAATGGAGAGAGAGACAGGAAGAGTGGCAGAGACAGGGAGACGGGGACAGAGTGCTACGGTGGCCAGCTTGAGCTGCCATTACGTTTTTTTTCTACCCCATAATGAGGTGGAGAAGGAGTCACTCTGCATTGGGTTAATAAACAGTTATTCATCTTCAGCATGGCACCCAGGAAACAGGAGTGGGTTTGCCCTTGGGCTAATCTTCAGGCCCATGGAAGACAGCCAATTCATCAGAGCACTATTTGGACTGCATACTACAAACTTTCTGGACCTCCCAAAGAAGCAAGGGGAAGAGAGAGGGAAAATGAGAGTGATTGAAGAGGGAATAGATGACATAGAGGGAGAGATGGAGGGAAGATAAGGTTGAGCGAAAGTGGAAGGGAGAGAAAAGGTGAGAGGGGTTGGGCTGCTAGTCTTGGAGTGATTTATGATGTTTAGAAAGTCAGACTGTTTGAATTAATGAGGTAGAATTGGTTAAATCGACTGGCACAGGAATGTATGTGTGTGTGTGTGTGTGCAGAGTTTGTGCGCGTGTACCTGTAGGTCATTTGACATAGTCATCAATAACAGGGTTTGAAATTACTTTCAAATTACACTATTACAGATGTATACACAGAAATGATTCATGTTTGGAGATGGTGTGAGAGGGAAACTGACATTTAAATGCAAAGTTAGAGACTGTTTGACCTTGACTGCGAGAGGCAGAAGCAAACTGAGTTCTTCTTATCATAATGTGGTTGATTGTAACTGTATCAACAGTGGCATCATGGCTGACAAGTCTGGATTTCAGGACTCATAGAGCTTGTCAATTTCATAGCAGCTTGCAAAATAAAAAAAATAATTAAAAATATTTCCCATATTTCTTTCCAAGATCTACTTGGCAAATTAATTCATTATCTCTGACCAAGAATAGACAAGGTCACATTACAAACTCACTAGTATTGCAGCAGACTTTTTTTTTTTTGTCAGCATTTTGAAGTCACACTGCAGTGAAAAACTGCTTGTTAGCTCAGACAGTATTACAGTATGTCCTTACATCCTGCCTCTATTTAATAATACATGGTAAAATAAATAAATAAATTACATCAGCACTCTTTTTATTCCCATGTAATGGCATATTTTCAGAAGTTGTCCTCTGTTTCTCTTTTCCATAATATCTAACCCACAACTAGCACATGTTCTACATGCAAAAGTTTCTACCACAAACTACACCCCCTTCAAATATGATAACATAACAATGAGGTAAAATTGCCAGAGACTCTTTCCCTTCCTGTTTGAGCATGTGGCAATAAACCTAGGCTAAACCCAGAGTAGTATTTTAGTGAACAAGTGAAGAGCAGTTTCTTCAAAGGACTAGCCCTAAAACTAAATCAAAATCAAATGCTAAAATTAACACCACAAAATCTTCCTCCTCAACTTTCCTCCCTTGTTTTCATCCATGACTTCTCCAGTAACAGAACAAACACAGGATGGAGTCCACTTCATCAGACTTTTTTTTCCACCAACACATAGCTTGTTTTTTTTTTGTTTGTTTGTTTGTTTGTTTGTTTTTTGTTTTTTTTCCCAAGTTTCTTTCTCATTTCTTCTTCAAGACTCCCTACACAATAATTAACACCTAAGAGGAAGGTGAGGACGGGGATACACTCTCTCCCATTTCCAAATTCTACACTTTGCACCTGAACAGAGATTTCCAGTAATTTTGCATTCAGTATAAGATCATACAGACAAATGAATAAAAAAAATTGTATTCCATTGGTCAGTGGCCAAAAACAAAACACACTGTACTACTTGTAAGTGAAGCTCATTTTTAGACAAATAACATTTACAAAATATTAAGTTTTACAGATGAACAGCTGATTTGAACAAATATCATGACTGTTGATACACAAATCAATTGTGCATATTGTGCACAGACACAGCATTTAGCCACATTTACTCACAAAGAGTACTATTGCTCTGTTATAAAATAAATACTCTCACCCATCTTCAAATGGATGTGTATTATTCCTCATTTGCTATTCCACCAATTACACTATGTGCTTATAGGCCCTCTAGGTCTGGGTGAGAGTCACAGATCCCCAGAGAATAGGGGCTGGAACATGGGGCATCTGCAGATTAAGGCTACATTTTAACATTTAACATTCAACATTTAAGATATTAATAGAAACATCACAAAAAAGTTTGCACCAACTTCAGAGGGTTAATTAGACCTCAGCTCCCTCTCTGCAAGCTTAAGCCTATAAAAGTTCTTGTACTGTAACTCTAATTTCAACAAATTTCTTTTCAACAAATTTCAGAATCATCCAATATCTATACCGCTTATCATTTGAGTTTAGCAGGGGGCTGGAGCCAGTCCCAGCTGACATTGGGCGAGATTCAGAGTACACTCTGGACAGGTCACCAGTCAACTGCAGGGCTGACATATGGAGACAAACAGCCATTCACACCTACCCTGCATCTCTTTGGACTGTGGGAGGGAGCTGGAATACTCTGAGAGAACAGTGAGGACATGTACTCTCCACACAGTCCCTTGGGGAGGTCCAATACTATTCACCACTGTGTCTGAAACACAGCTTTGAAAGTTCACATGGTGAAGATGTCTGATAAGGTAGTCCATGATCCAGGAAACCAGAGGAGCATCAACATGCATGGTGGTCATCTTCTTCCCCAGCAGGGCAGTCAGAATGGTGTTAAAGGTGATTGAGAAATCAAAGAACATGATTCTGGCTGCACCTCCTGGCCAGATCAGGTGGGTGACGGCACGGCAGAGCAGGTATATGATGGCATCGTCCACTCCGACATCTGATTGGTAGATGAACTGGAGGGGGTCCAATGAAGACTTGTCCAATGGCCCGATGGAATGCAGGACCAGTCAAAAGCCTTGAGGTCAGTGCCAGAGCTTTCCATGAGCATCACCTGCCAGATGTTGATGGTAGCAATGGGGTCTAGAATATCCTTCTGTAGCCATAATTCTATACTAATGGAAGTCCCTCACATTTCTCACTAGGGCCATAAGTAAGTCCATCTTATTGTCTCATGTTGCCCATGATGACAGAAGTTGTCTAGATCCAGCTTTCTTCCCTATTTGCTTCATTCCTCCTATGAGGATGTCTGTTCTTCTGGCCATGCTGGCTGGATTCAGCGCGATCAGCTGTGGTCCCTGGTGTAAACAAAGTGACCATGGAGTTCATGTGCGATGGTAGCCTGGCTGAATGGTAGCATCCAAAAAGCATGTTTAGAGAGGGCACAGCCACAGCTTAAAGCAACACTATGTAACTTTTGCGGAGCAACAGCAGCCTCTGCAGCCACAAGATGTAATTAATTCTGTTGAAGTAGTTTTCATGTACAATAAAGAGTTCTGATCAAACACCTTTTTCCATTCAATAAATTCCAAGTGGCACTTTTCCTATTGATTTATGTTGTGCCCTATGGTACCACTGACCACACACAAAATCATATGAGTCTGGAGAGTGCTCTCCAGATCTCTTACACATTGTTTAGAAACAATACTGCAGCACTTTGGGAGTTCAGGTGTTTTTTGTGTTTTCTTGAGCTCAAACTAGAAGTCCCCTCATGAAATCAAGAAGGGTATGATATGATAGTGAGGAACATTTAGGATCTGTGTAAGTGGGACACAAACACTACTTGCAAGCACCACAGATCACAGATCCAGGAGACTCTTGCACACAGTGTACCTTGTGGCTAATGACCCTAAACAGAAGCAAACTAAACCTCCTCCCTCCTTTTTTGATCTTTAGAGGATTGAGGGAGCTTTTACTACAAATAAAGCACAATCTGAATATTATAGGAGTTGCCTGGAAGGGCACAATAGATTCACTAACCTGTCTGTTAGGATTAACTGCAGATTTAGCTGAATTAAATCAATGCACAAAGGGTTAGGACAGCAAATAAGAGGATCAGTACAGCAAGGCTAGACATGATCTATATCTTATCATTGTGAGTTCTCAAGTAGTAAGCAGTTTTATATCTATGCTCTGTTGGTTTTAAAGAGGAACCAATAGAATGTAGATGTTTTATTGGCTATTTCCCCAATAGTAAAATCTAAGTCTTATTGCCTATTTAGTAACAAACTGTGGCACAGTGTAGATTTTTGCAAAAATAAGTAATGTGAAGTTGTCTCTGAGCAATGGAGGGAGAGAAAGAGGGATTTTGACTCCTTACACTAATTGTGGAAAACATAGTATAGTGTACTCTGAATAAATGGATGCTATTTTCTTTTAAGTTGGGGAGTCCAGTGGCTGAGAAAACCTGTCTTCGTACCCCAACAATGTGGAAGGCCACAGTCCAGGCAGAAATGTGGATTTTATTTGACTTTACTGTTGATTGTAAGGAGTTTGTTAACATGGATTGTGTTGCACAGCTCATTCAGGACAGACATCACACCTGGTTTGGATCCATCTTGGAGGTCACCACAAACATTCAGCTGCTAGTTTCTGGCAAAACCTTTGCCCTTAACAGACTGACCTTCACCAGTGCTAGGTAAACTTGCTCACTGTGTCTCTATAGAAGCCTGTACAGTTGTGGCTCTTCTAAATATCTGTTGAAGGGAAACTCCAGCAATTACTTTACTGACCGTAGGGAGTACTACTTCTCTTTTTGTGAAAACAGTATAATATCAAGAGGATATTTGTCAAGCCTGTGAACATAATCTTAGTGATGTCACCAAGATCATCTTTGCCTGAGTTTGGAGACAACACATTTGAGTCATTCTTAGTAGCTTGATGTCTGACACCATACCACCTGTTGTAGACCAGCTTGTAGCCTGAACAGGTAAGACACTTTAATTCTCATTTTCATTCTCAGCTTAACTGGCAAGACTTGAGTGGCTCTAGCCACGACAACTACTTTGGCTTGGACACCTTGGGCATAATTCATTAGGTGCTTTCAGACAGCAAGCAAGTTGCTGCCACTGTCTCCATTGTTGCACTGCTGCTGTTGGCATTGATGATGGTTCAACTTTTCCAACCCTATGACTAAGGCCACAGAAATCCCACTAAAAGAAAATAGTGGGGTTTTTGCTGGTATCTAAGTTCCCTAAACACCTGTTTACCAACACTGCACAAACAGATCAAAAGGGGAAAACAGCCTTGAAGCAACATCAGCTTATCCCATCTGGACCAATAAATAATGTTGTCTTATTACTTGTGTCATATTGCTGACAATTTTCTCTATTTTAAGCTATGACCTGTTCTATTTAGCGGCATGATAAGATTATGTATGTGGACAGCAGTAGCTTGTGTGTGGTACATGTCACTCAGGATTGGAGGTAAGTGGGAGCTGCCAGCCATTCAAAATAAAGAACCTCAGGAGTACTCTGGTGGCCGAATGGTTACAGCACACGCCCCGTAACTGTGGTTCGAATCTGGATGAATCTGTCTTTCATGGACTTTTGTTGCATGTCATTCCCCTTGATTGATTCTAAGAACATCAACATATACAGCAACACATGAATGATTAAAATTGTCCACCTACGATGAAAAATTTTGTCTCTATGGTTTAATTAACTTTTTTTTCTTTCTCTTTTTTTCTTTTCATGGCCCCTTTTGTTCCTCACAGCTGATATATTGTTTTTCATCCACCAAACAGTGAGAGACTGAATGGCAGAAACTGTATGTTGGGTAGAATATAAAAGGGAAAAAGAAAACAAGAAAATAAGACAATGAAAGGATGACAAATTGAGACAGAGAAAGAAACGGACAGACTGGCTGACATGCAAATATTCCCCTGTGGAAGTGGCTGTCCCTTGTGATAGTGATCCTGTCATTTGAGCATGAGCCTGAACAGAAGAAGATGGCATACAACAGAAGAGGACAGTTTATCCTTTTGGGCAGAGTGAGGGGACTGCTGCCACAATTCTGTGGCAAACAGATGCACACACGGGGATAGATGCTATATATTTGCATCCATCAGCTCATAGCTACTATCAACTAATTACTGCCTCCAAGAAGGTTGAACTTTTTTATGGGGATAATATATGAAGTCTTAGGGTGATTATGGACAGTTAATAAGTTAGTCAGCTGACAGAAAAATAATTGACAGCCGTTTGGATTACTGGATATTTGTTTGAGCCATTTATTATGCAAAAATGCCAACCATTCACAGCTTGTATCCTCTTTTCCCTCATATTGTAAACAGAATATCTCTGGATAAGCAATTGAATAAGTCACTTGCATTTTGGGAAATAGTGATAGCAATTTTCATTATTATCTGACATTTTGTAGATTTATTGCTTGAACATTAAAGATGTGCAGAAGCCAGTGGTTCTCAACTTATTTTTACCAACTCTGAATTCAATTTTTTCCTGTATTGACATCCTTAATACAACTCATCATAGAAATATGATATGTGTGATATGTACAGGTATATGTTATAGCCATCATTTATAATTATTTCAGAGAAGTTATACTTCTGTCCATTTGTTATGACAGATTTTGTCTATATATTGCAATACCCACATTTTGGCTGCCAGTGCTATGAAAAGGAAGCAAGTCAGAATAAGGGTGAATTCAATTCAGTTCCCCTTTGTCGTTACAGATGACATGTAGATTTTACTTTCCATTGTAAAATGGAAAATACTTGCTCTTGCAAGGTTTGCAACCATTAGGATGAACAAAAACTCCTCATCTGCCTTCCAGGGAAGATATGAAATTGCCTCATTAACAATTGCTTTTAACTTTGTTTTAAACCCAGAGGAAAAGAAAATTAGAGAGGAGCTCTCTCAAAAATGTTTCGTTTTTCTATCCTAGACAACTCAGATCAGGTCTGTGTGAAACCAAAATTAGACTGTGGGTTACTTCTCCTGTCTCTCAGTTTTTTCTCCACAATAGAAAGAAATAAAGTCTCAAATTAGCTTACTTTTAAGTTTCAAGAGAGATCTCATTGAGCTCTAAAATAATTCCCAGATTTCCACTACTTTTGCGCCTTTTCTAGATCTCAGACAGATAAATAATAGAGCTCTTTCTATGAACTGAATCTATTCTCATCCCTGCTTTCTGTTAAAGTCAATGCATGCAGACAGAGAAGTCTGAGCTCGGCTTGAGAGCTCTCCACAGGCACTCACTATATTCTCATCCAGACTTAAATTAATTCATGAATTCTTTTTTTTTTTTTTTTTTTTTTACCTCAGACCCATTATTCATGTATGTCTGATATCTTGTTGACTTTAACTTAGCTTAATATTTAACTTAATATTTTGTTGCACCACCTTTTCCAGCTATAACTGCCAACAATTGATCGCGGTAGTTCACACACATGAGATTTCTGCATCTGGTAACAGGTATTTTGGCCCACTCATCCTGAGCAAACTTCTCTAGCTGTCTCATGTTTGAAGGGTGCTTTCTGATCATTTTTCTGATCTTTCCATAGATGTTCAAAAGGATTAAGATCAGGGCTCACAGAGGGCCATTTAAGAATAGTCCAATGTTTTTTTCAAGCCATTCTTGAGTGCTTTTAGCAGTGTGTTTTGGGTCATTATCCTGTTGGGAGGACCCATGACCTGTGACTGAGGCTGAGCTTTCTGATACTGGGCAGTTTGTTTCTCTCCAGAATGCCTTGATAGTCTTAAGCCTCTATTGTGCCCTGCACAGATTCAAAGCTCTCTGTGTCAGACACAGCAAAGCAGCTCCAAAGCATGACTGAGACCCCTCCATGTTTCACATTAATTATGGTGGTCTGTGAACATAAAGCTGATGTGACTTGCCAAAAAGCTCCAGTTTTGTTTCATCTTTCCAAAGAACATTCTCCCAGAAAATGTGTAGCTTGTCAACATGTATTTCAACAAATTCCAGTCTGGCTTTTTTATGTTATTCTTTCAATAATGGAGTTCTCCTGGGTCTTCTTCCATGGAGCCCATTGTTGTCTAAAAGGCGATGGATGTGTGATCAGATAGTGACTTACACTGACCTTGGAGTTTGAAAGCTTGAATGGGTTTGAGTGTTTTCCTTTTCTCATTGTCTACCATCCACACTATCCTTCTGATCAACCTGGGGTTGCATTTCTTCTTGCAGCCACATCCTGGGAGGCTGACTACAGTCCCATGGACCTTATACTTTTTTATTATATTTGCAACTGTAGTCACAGAAACATCAAGCTGCTTGGAGGTGGTCTTATAGCTATTACCTTTAGGATGGTTATCTGCAATTTTCTCTCTTTCCTTTGCTTTCTCTGGTTCATGGTCAGTGTGGTCCACACAATGATACCAAACTACACAGTGGCACATTTTCTCTCTTTAAACAGGCTGATTGGCTGATGAAAAGATTGAAAACACCTGTGACACTAATTAAAGTGAAACAATTAGCAAAAAGCTAAAAATAGCATAGCTTTTCACAACTTTAGTTTTTTCTCTACCACACACTATAGGCAGGCAGAAATATAGGAGACTATTACTTTTAAAGTCAGTGTAAAGCAAATTCAGATATTTGTGTCTTACCACATTATTTAAATTGGGAAATAGTTCCTGAAAACATGCGAAAAGACTGTAAACTATGTGTTACTGCATTGTGGAGTTAGACCATTGGTCTGTGTACATAACAGCCAATCAGTTTTGGTTTTGGAGTGGGAAGACAGAAAACAGATGACAAGCCATTTTCTGTTTTTCATTTTCGATTTGCATTTTGGAACAATTAAATTGGAAAACAAAGAACTACTAGTATTTTTTATTTTTGTTTTATGGTAACACAAGGAAAATGAGAAATCAGTTATGGGCTATTTCATCATGTTAAATTATTTTTATTTTGCCCCTGAAGTCACCTAATGAACGATAGCACAGGATCCCGTAAGGTGGCACAGTCCTTTTCTGTGTTGCCCAGCTAAGGTCAATAAAGCTAGTCTTAGCTAGCTATCTTCGCCATCTAAGGTGAAAATAGAGCAAGAAACACCCTGCTAAGAGCCCACATCTTCGTATTTTGGTTGTCTTTTTCTGTGCTGCCCAAAAACAGTGAAAATAGCTAGCTAAGAAAATGAGAGAGAGAGGGGGAGGGTTGTTCATTTGTGTGAGTATGTGACATTTTCCAGGACAGCAGCTTCTTGAAGTGAAAGTGTTGCGACGAAAGTGTGTACGCCAGTGTGTGTGTGTGTGTATGTGTGTGAATTTGGCTCAGATGGATCAGTCTGAACTTAATCAGTGTCTACACACACACAGACACACAAAATATGAACCATTGAGGTATGTTACCATATAAGCAGAAGCCAAGAAGACAGGCTGTGCTTTAATAATGAATGAGGTGAGGTGTGTTCAGTGTGTAACTCCACATCTATCTCACCTGTATTTGACATTTATATAATCTTAAACTTAAAAGTACTTTATGTCTGCAAAGGTTTGCTGTTCAGAAGTCCTTACTCACCACTGCTATCATCTTTAAAAATACACTTTTAAAAATACTCTGCTTTGAATAATAATTGTGTTTTTTCTATATAAAATCATTGAAAAATCCACCATTCTGTTACAATATCTAATTACTGCCAGTGGTGGCCAAACTTTTGCATCTATACGGGCATGAAATTAGCTGAGCTGATCCTTCATCTCCCCTTGCTGGTGAATCTGTTTGCTGCACCACAGAAATTCCACAGTCCAGTTCCACGCCCAAACATGGTTGCAAAATGTTCCCACAGATCCTTATCTCATTTTACCTTTCAGATCTTTGCAGCCTGCACACATATTACTGGCTACGTAGATATCAAATTATGCCACAGACACCTCATTGCAGTAAAATGGTTTCCCATGACATAATAACACAGATGAAAGACTTAAAGGACCTTAAGAGATGGATCTCAAGTGTCTCAGATGAAGTGTGAAGTGTGTCAGAGAAGACCTTTAGAAAGATGAAAACATATTTTTTTCTACTAGTTGTCTTTATTTAATGTGGCCAAGAACTCTTTAATATTAACTAGGTAGGTTAGCATTAGCAACAGCTGAGCTAAGGGCAACCAACAGAGGAGACAACACTACCCTCACAAAGATGAGGCACAGTATTGAAATAACATCTGAATCAAAAGTGCATTTGCCTTCTTGCCACCACCTATAATTCCACTAGGGACACTCCAATCATAGCACATACAAATGTGTGAGATTAACAGATATGGCGACAGATTTCCCTGATCCACATGTGAGCATTTTAAGGCATTTTGAGGGGAAAAATTGGGTAAAAATAGCTTTAAATCCCTGTCAGTGAGCAGTAGCATAAATTACTTGTGAAGCCTTTAACGCATGGTAATTAGCTTCCTTTGTGTTCACAGCCTGTTTCTCTCCCAATTATTCTTAATTTGTCTGTCCTGCCAAAGTGTATTAAAAATAATTAAGTAAAACTATATGCACCTTCTTATTTCATCTTTGTATTTGAATCTTTGTATTATTGTGTATATGATACCATAATTATGCCTGGTTTGTGCTGTTGTTAATTTGAGTCACTAGGTTCCACTGTAATTATCAATGAACATATATCTCAGCACAGGGACATAATGCAGATCCAGGAATGTATAACCCCTGTATACCTGTAATGCTGATCTGTGTCTCTCTGGTCTGGTTGATGATCTTCTGTTGGGCTCTACAGGTGAAGCTGTTGCTGTGTCTCCTCTCCACATTCACTGCTGCTGACAGTATAGAGGTCATTAGGACCTCTGACCATCTCTGTAGGTTGAACAGAGAGGAGGTTTCTCTGACGGTCCAGGCACAACACCTCAGGTTCTGGAAACCAGCCTTCAGTGTAAAACCACTTTACTGCTGTCTCTGTCAATATGTGCTATGACATGTGAGGAAACAGAATCCGGTTATGAAAGAGAAGGAAGCCACCCATTACTTTTTGAAATAAAAATTTCCAGCAATTAGACTAAGTTGTGATAGTCACGCCTCCAGTTACAAGTCAGATGAGTCTACCTAGTCAATCCTTTGATTTTAGAGACAGGACCCCCCCTTTTTCACAGTACACACACTTTAATCTATTCTGCGGGATAAGTAAGGACAGTGCTGAATGAACTGAGTCAAAATACCTAATAACACACAAGATCTGAGTATGTTGTGGTGAAATGCAATTACTTTGTGCACTCTTCCCATTAATTCATCCCTGTCATTTGAGCTGCTCAGCTTCCTCCAGCATACAGGACTAAAGAACTGCAGAGAAAAAATGTTTAATAGATTAAGTGACCTCATTAAAGATGCAGATAATCACCTACATGCCATTCCCTCATGAAGACTGGAAACTCAGCAACTTGTCCATATTTGTTAAACTACTATACAACTGCTGTGCATTTCACAAAGGCTATGTCTGAGCAAACAAGTGTTGTGTTTTGTTGCTGTTAGCATGACAACTAAAAAAATAAACCAGGCAAACCAAAAAAATTACAAAATAAGCAATGATTTCACTTGATATCCAAAACAGGAGCATACATGTACCTCAAATACCAATACAAATTTTCTTTATTTTTCATAGTACATTATCTATGGGCGGAATACCCACCTCAGAGAATTATCATCACAAATACTTTTTTTTTTTCTCCCAATTATGTAGTGGTTGCATTTTCCCCAAATGGGTGTCCAGTTTGTGTTGTGTCAAGTAGTGGCGAGTCTGATGACAAGAAAGAGCCTCCTAAGCACTTTGAAGGATTTGGGTGGATGAGTCACGTTGCTGGTTAGGTGGTACATAGTTTGTGCAAAAGTTTGCAGGACTTGGCAAGAAGATGTATCTGGTCAGGTTTACATTGTTCATTAATATAGTTTGTATTTAGTCTGCTGACTTGTGCAATGTTGGCATGCCACTTTGCAGAGAGGTTTGCAGACTTGTGGGGGCTAGAGGTCAGGAAGTCAAGGCAGTGTGCAGGGCTTGGTGAGCTTAGGTGAGGCCACAACAATCAAAGTTACCTGAAGGTTGGATATCTGACAAAAAAAACAAAACAAAACACAATTAATTAGTAGAAAGCAACAAAAGAATACAAAGAAGTAAATAATATATCTGAGAAAACACACCTGAAGACATCAATCACGTAGCACGGACGCATCATGATCATAGAGGGTTTGGTACAGCCTGGTCTCCCTCTCCAGGACAACTTCTCTGGTGCACGGCCTCGCTCTTTGATCTTTCTGTGCTCACAGGAAACTGCTGAACCGACTGCAACATCCGTCACCATATGGAGGGCTTGGGCATCCTCCAACTATTCATCCAAAACATTACAATGTTCCTGTAATTTATCTAACAATGCCTGATTAAGGCCAACCTTTTCAGCACAAGTACTAAATCCTGTATTAGGAAGCTCACTTCAAAGATTGGTGCCAATTGGTGTCTGATATAAATTGAAAAGACTCTTGAGACAGGGCTGAATTGTCAGAACTGAATAAGGGTGCGAGTTCCACAGTTGACCTTTTTGCTACATAAAGGGATTTTGGTGTCTGGAATTCCCTGATAACACTGGAGAAAACTCCCTAATGTCCTCTCCCTGGGTCATGCTGGACCAAATACTTACAATATAAGCTGGTCATTTAAAATGTTTACCTAGCTCTTGAATCTAGATGTCCTTAGGCTCAGTACATCTAGGTTTGTCACTTGGATGACAAAAAAAATGTAGAGTTTAATCCTTTGATTTCACCTTTTGTTTGACCATTTAATTTGCAATTTAACATGTGTCTATAGGCCCAAAACACAGATGCAATACAATGCAGTCCTGAGATCCTTGCCCAGGAGGTTCAACCCCCATTCACACCTTGAGGCATGTGACCTTAACGACTCACATGATGTTAGGGTGGGTCAGTGACGCCCATTACCACCCCTGGAGGTTAAATACCTTGGACTCCCCAACCAGTTTTCAGAACTGAAGAAGCCTTTTGGATGAGAGATGAGACGTCTTCAAGGAAACCAAAAACGTCCAGTTGCCTTCAACCTTAGCACTTAAGACTACCATGACCTGGATGACTGTGAACCTTCAGACATATTGGTCTAATGGACCAATTTCTTTCATTCATTTTGGACATTTGAAGATAAGTTTTTCACAACCTTTTATTATATTGATGGAATTATAATTGATGGGATAATTTGACAGTAAGTTGATCAGACACAGACAGAAAGTCAGTGAGTACAATAAAGCTAATTTGAACGTTGGTTGTCCAATAAAGCTAATCTGCGTTGTTAAAAGTTAGACACAGTCAAATAAATTGAATATCCGTTAGACGGACACAAAGAGACAAACAGACAAAGACTAACACACAAGACAAAGTTTAAGTATCAGTGTAAGTGCATGTGTGCGTGTGTGTCAGGCGCGGCGGCCTTCAATACACAGCAGGATAATTGGAAAAAGACAGTGGATAGAGAGTGTGTAACTACCACTGTGTGTGCATGTTCACGTGAGAGACAGAGGAAAGAAAGGGGTGGCGCGGTGGCCATAATTAAGCAAACATGGTAGTTATTGTTTGTAGCTTCACCAGGAAAAACAAAAACAATTATACTAACTAATGGGTAGACGAACAAATAATTGTAAATCTTGGATGGATATCATCTTGGGTGTGCAGCCATGTTGGATGGATAAACAAGAAAGGGATAGATCAGTATATGGGCACGGTGGCCAAGACAAACCAGTGAGGGATAGACAAGAGATGGCATGAAAAAAAATAAATGCAATATTTTTGTAGGATGAAGGCTGAAAGGGAAAGTAGTTAGTTATGGTGCGGTGGCCAAGCAAAAAGTAAAACAATAGCACTTTTGTATGAAGTAGTAGATAGTAGTTAGATTTGGCAAGGTAGCCAAGCAAAACCCAGCACAAAAGGAAAAAACAGCACTTACTATTGTAGACTGTAGATCCACCAGGAGCTTCTGTTTAGAGATCTTCCAGAAAAAAAAATTAACAATGGACTGACAAATGCAGCTAAGTTGGATGGACGAACACGCGGCCTGAAATGCAGCTTGAGTTGGATGGACAAACGTGGACTGACTACCTTTTGATAGACAACTCTGGCCATCAAAGCCAGAGTGTGATTAAAAGCTAAATTTGCTCCTCAACAGTAAGTTCATGGGTTTGTAGAATCTTTTATGTTTTTAACCCTTGGATGCATGACCTACCAATACCTACACTCTTCCATGAGTGGGGTCAAAAATGACCCCAATTAGAATCAATGCCTTTTTGCAATAAACTTAAAAAATTTCTTTAGTTTTAGTTAAAAATGATGATTTTTATTATATTTTGACCAACAAAAGAGTGATTTCATTTTTGACACGTTCATTTATCACTTTTTATTCACATTTTATCACAAAACAATCAATCAATCAGGTATCAAAAAATGTCAAAATCCATTGTGGGTCCAGCGTCTGTCTGTTTGACTATGGAGGACGAACAGAGAATGAACATACAGTAGGTCCGGGGACCATAACACCGTCCACGCACATGTACACACACACAAACGTCTTCTCTCTTCTCACTGTGTGCAGCTGTTACAAACTACTTGCTTCTGGCTGTGATCATTGCACACAGGAATACTGCATTTCCAGCAGCAATTGGTGGCTTTGTGATCTTTGTTTCTTGGACACATCTGACATCTCTTTCTCTTCTGTTGGCCCTGTGTGCGTCTCTCCTGTGGCTGGATTGCAGCTTTTGTCACTCCACACCTTCCCATTGCTTCAGTGATGTAGGTTGGTAGGTTTGGGTTACCTTCCAGTCGACTTTTCATGTGAGGAGTCACAAGCTCCTTTGAAAGCTCTGTGAGGAAGCGTCGCCATGCGTTGGTGATACCTGTGTACAATTCAGGGTGCTGAGCCCTGAAAAATGAGTAGACATTCAGAGTGGCATCATGTTGTACCACAGCACCATGGGCCATCTCTGCATCTGGCGCTTGCAGGTGTAGTTGCCAACCATCTGTTTGTGGTGATGTTGCGACCTGTGTGTCTGAATCCACTGCACAACTGACGGACAATGTTTTCCCCCAGATTCTTCTGGACTTCTTCCCCTGGTTGTCTCCCTGTGTACACGATCCCATCAATTGCATATGGGGTGCGTGCATCACAAACCCAGAAGATCTTTATGCCATACTTGGCGGGCTTGCTCGGCATATACTGCAGAAACTTGGTCCTCCCTCTGAATGGCACAAGTTGTTCATCCACTGTGACACAATCACTGGGGATGAATTTCTGCCTGCAGTTGATCAGGAACAGGTCCCATATGTAGCGGAAGGCTGCCATGTGGTCTGTTTCCAGTCGGTAGGCTCTGGTCCTCTTATCATCAAAGCGCAAGAAACGGCGAATATCTTCAAATCTTCCAATTGACATAGTGGCCTTGTACATTGGGTTATGTAGAGGTCTCCCAAAAAGCTCACAGATTGGTACATCCCAGTTCTTCTCACCTCCTGCAAGAATGGTCAATCCAATGAAGGCCATGAGCTCAACTTTGCTTACATTTTTCCACTCTTTTCCTCTGTCTGGTGCTACTCTTCGTCCCTCCATGTTTGTGCTTGTCAGCACCTCTTCTATTATATTATCAGTGATAAACAGCTTCCATGCATCTATTGGGGAGATGGTGCTAAACCCGGGTGCAGGCCCTGACCGACTTCTCAGAATATTGTGGCTTTGTGTTTTAGCCTGGATGGGAGGTAACTCTGCCCAGTAAGAGCCCTTGAGGCTCATTCTGTTGGACACGATATCCATTTCCTCTTCGGAGGACTCATCAGAGGACTCCTCTGTGTCTGACTGATCTTGTTCAGTGGGGGGAGGTTGATTTCCAGGTGGCCTGACATCTCCAGGTGGACAATAGTCTGGATCCTCTGCATCTGAGATGTCAGATCCTGAGTCAATCCCCCCGATGGGCTCTTCATTCCATCCGTCCGGGATCATTTGTCGTGCAAGGTCCTCAGGAATCCTAGTTGGCCTCCTAGCAGCCATGATACTCTAGATGAGAAAACATAAAAAGGACCATGTTTGAATGGCACACAAAACTATAAATCAATATGTAGCTATGTAAGTAAATGTTTGTGCATTTATATGCAAGTAAATGCACGCACGCACGCACACACACACACATCATTGAATAATCAATAATCATAAAAAAGGCTACCGAACGGGTTAGCTTTTATTACAAGGTAATAAGAGGTACAAGGTTACTACTTTGTAGTAAGCTAACTTTGTAGTTGGTAGTAAGCTAACTAGCTAACAACAAAGTAGGCTAATTTGATGACAATAATACTAATACTCTATCACAGAAAAGTCATGGATGTGGAAATTAAGTTCATAAATGAAGATAATACTTACATGTATGTTGCTGTGTAAAAATGACCTCCTGGGTGGTGAGACTGCTGGCATCAGATGTGTAAGTGCGACAGTAAATGTATACTGACAGTCACAGTTGATAAGAATCAAAGGTTCCTAGGGCTAACCCTTGAGATTCCATAGGAAATGTTTGGGGTCATTTTTGACCCCGCTTATGGAAAAGTGGGGTAGTGATACAAAAGCTGCAATTTCTTAAAATGTATGAAAAATTAAATGTCACAAACATGTTTTATGAGGAATACCTGGAATATGAAAATATAAATACTTTTAATTTCAAAGATTTTGAAGAATAACAACCCTTGGGGTCATTTTTGACCCCACTTATGCATCTAAGGGTTAAGTAAATAGCGTTAATGATAAGCTTTGACAGGTGTAAATGTGTTTATGTAGTGATACATTTGGCAAGAAAACCCAATACAAACAGCCCTAATGGATTTTATTACAGTCTAAAACTGTGAAAATATAACAAATCTAAAGTAAGACTGAACAATATGCAATCAGCCCTACTATAGAGACAAATAGGCATGGCAGCCACCTAAGAATATATATTTAAGCAATATTAACCGCAAGCGCCCCGGTCCTGACCGCATCACTGTCGTGCTCAAATGACGTTAAAGTCAAGTCAAATTTTATTTATATAGCGCCAATTCACAACAGAAGTTATCTCGAGGCACTGTACATATAGAGCAGGTCTAGACCGTACTCTTTATCTTATAAAATTTACAGAGAGAAACCCAACAGATCCCACCATGAGCAAGCACTAGGCGACTGTGGCAAGGAAAAACTTCCTTTTAAGAGGCAGAAACCTCGAGCAGAACCGGACTCAAGGTGGGCAGCCATCTGCCTCGACCGGTTGGGTTTAGACAGAAAGAGAGGGGGGTGGGGGAATGGGGTAGGAGAAAGACAACCTTGCAAATACACAGACTAAGTCAAAATGTAAATAGTAGTAGTAGTAGTAGTAATAATAATAATAATAATAATAATAATAATTATTATTATTATTACAGCTAAAGGAATAATGACAAACAATAGTACATTAATAGCACTAACACTATCAATAACACTAGTAAATGTTTTAATTATTGTCGCATCATGGGTTGAGCTGAATCATGGGAGCAGCAGGAGACTCTCCAGCTCTGGAGGCAGAACCCTGCAGTAAGAGACAGTAGCAGAGAGAGAGAGAGAAGCACAGCCTGGGCACTGATGTGCTTGAGGGAAGAACACACAGTTAAAGTGATGCAACGATATTAAGACAGTTAATAGTAATTTCGTCGGCAGGACATCATGGACAACATTTACTAACTATTAATCTTAACTGATGCATTGAGACTGACCCAACCCGCCGAGGGAAAAATGGAGCCAGAATAATATGCTAGTTAAAAGTTAAGGCATAAAGATGAGTTTTTAGTTTGGATTTAAAGGCCTCAACTGAGTCAGCCTGTCTAATATCAATAGGGAGGTTGTTCCAGAGGAAGGGGGCCCGATAGGAGAAGGCCCTGCAGCCTGCTGACTTCTTTTTGACTCTGGGGACAGATAGCAGCCCTGCACTCTGAGAACGCAGAGCACGGGAGGGAATATAAGGGTTAAGAAGATCAGACAGGTATAAGGGGGCTAGCCCATTTAGAATTTTATAAGTCATTAGGAGAACTTTAAAGTCTGATCTAACATGAATAGGGAGCCAGTGAAGGGAGGCTAAAACTGGGGTAATATGGTCGAACCTTCTCGATTTGGTCAGCATTCTAGCTGCAGCATTCTGAACCATTTGCAGACTTTTAGTGCTAGCACGCGGTAGTCCTGAAAGCAAAACATTACAATAATCCAGTCTAGAAGAAACAAAGGCATGGACTAGAATTTCAGCATCTGCCATGGAAAGAAAAGACCGAATCCTAGCTATACTGCGTAGGTGAAAAAAGGCGGTCTTTGTAATGTCTTTAATATGCTGATCGAAGGAAAGAGTACGATCAAGTGTGACACCCAGATTTTTGGCTGTTGTATTTTGAGAGATAACACAGTTGTCAAGGGATATAGTTACATGATCGAACTGGTGTCTATATCGTGCTGGGCCAATAACCAGCATTTCAGTTTTGTCTGAATTAAGAAGCAGGAAGTTTTGAGACATCCAGCTTTTAACAAAAGACAAGCAGATCTCTAGTTCCCTAATTTGAGAGGCATTATCAGCCTTTATAGGCACATATAGCTGGGTATCATCAACATAACAGTGAAAATTAATTCCATGGCTCCGAATAATTTGGCCAAGAGGAGAAATATAAAGAGAGAAAAGCAGGGGGCCAAGAACAGAACCCTGGGGTACTCCATATTTCACATCAGAAAAGGCTGATACAGTATTATTACAAGAGACACACTGAGTTCTGTCAGATAAGTAAGATTTTAACCAGCTGAGGGCCAGGCCAGAGATTCCAAATCTATTTTCCATGGTGTCGGTCCATGAGTATACGGTGGTCTATAGTATCAAAGGCTGCACTAAGATCAAGTAATAGGAGCAGAGAGGTGGAACCTGAATCTAAAGAGAGTAGCAGATCATTTACTACTTTAGCAAGTGCTGTTTCAGTAGAGTGAAAGGCCCTAAAAGCAGACTGATACGATTCAAATAGATTATTATCAGCTAAATGAGCTGAAAGCTGCTGATACACCACTTTTTCTAGTATTTTAGAGAAGAATGGGAGATTTGAGACAGGCCGATTACCTAAAGACCCAGGATCAAGGTGTGGTTTCTTAAGTAAAGGTTTAACCACAGCTGTTTTAAAGCTAGAAGGAACAGTGCCAGTTGTCAACGATAGATTCACAATATTCAGCACTGCAGGGCCCAAGACTGGCCAGAGATCTTTGGAAAGTTTACCCGGTAAAGGGTCAAAAAGGCAAGTGGTGGGTTTAGAAGCTAGTACTATCTTAGATAATGAATCAAGACATATAATGCCAAAATTCATCAGAGCAGAAACTCTCTGAGACTCAGTATGATGCACAGCCGGTTCCGCAGCAGATGCTGGAGAAACTGAACTGATTTTTAATCTAATCTCATCAATTTTACTGCAGAAAAAATTCTGAAACTCACAGGCAGTAAAGGGCGAGCAGCTAGGAGCCTGCTGCTTTTTTGTGAGTTTAGCTACAGTGTCAAAAAGAAATCTAGGATTATGTTTATTGCTATTGATTAAATTTGAAAAATATGCTGCTCTGGCAGTAGACAGTGCATGCTTATATTCCAGAACACCCTGGTGCCACTGGAGATACAGAGCTTCTGATTTGGATTTGCGCCATTTGCGCTCTAATTTCCGACAGGCCTGCTTCAGAGCACGTGTGTCGTCTGTGAACCAGGGAGTGGACCTCTTTGGCTGTTTAATTTTAGTGGTGAGAGGTGCAACTGAATCAAGGAGACTAGACAAGGTTGTATTTAAATCCCTGGTACAGTTATCAATAGAACCAATTGCGGCAGTAAAAGGGGCCAGGACCTCTGGTAGTTGCTCACTAAGAACAGTTAAAGTTGTGGGACCTATGTGTCTGGTGGAAGATATATTAGAGACAATTTTAGGGGGACAGGCTAGAGTCGCATCAAATTTGATAAGAAAATGATCGGAGATAACCGATGTGACAGGAGAGATAGTCAGATTAGACACCTCAATCCCACGGGAAAGAATCAGGTCTAGAGTGTTACCACCACAGTGAGTAGGTTCATGTACAGACTGTGTGAACCCAAAAGTATCAATAAGTGCCAAAAAAGCTATATTTAAAGGATCAGAGGCCTTATTTAGGTGAATGTTAAAGTCACCCATAATTAGGATGTCATCACTATATGTTAACGTTAAGACAGGATAAAAAATTTCCAAATTCATCTAAAAACTGTGAGTAGGGGCCAGGTGGTCTGTAAAGTACCACAAGGTGGAGTGGTTGCAATCTATTTCCCTGGTCATGGGGATCAGAAGCTACTGGAGAAGGTTTCAATACTACAGCCTCAAAGGAGTTAAAAGTGACATTAAGAGCTGAGGTTAGACCAAAGAAAGACTTATAAATTAAAGCGACGCCCCCACCTTTTTTCGTAGCCCGAGCAACATGTGCGTTGGCATACTCAGGTGGGGAAGCTTCATTTAAAGGCAGGAACATATCTGGTTAAAGCACACCCTTGAGTATAATATTGCGCTTATACAACTATTACCAACAAAGTAAAATGTATAATCAAAATCTGTTCATGTTGAGGAGCAATTTGCTCTCAATATTAGAGTGTCGCGTTTCCATGGAAATACATGGGGTCTGACTAATAACTGGAACACAATCAGTCACGTCAGTGGACTCCTATGTGTAATAGAACCGAGTTTACCACTACGGCAAATAATCAGACCCTTAGTAACGACCTAGCAACAGAAATGATTTTCTAGTCCCAGATGAGTGAACTCTGAGCTGACGTTAATTCTTTATCGAGGTCTCGGACTTTACCGAACTAAATCAATAGCCTACTGCACAAATGAATGCTTACTTTTATCAACCACGTTATAACAAAGATGCTGCATTTATTTACTCACACAGATGTAGCTTCTGCAACCGCAAACTTTTCATGAATTTTAAGTTATAGCACCGTGTCACCGGCACAGCTGATGGAGAAAGCCGAGGCGCTTTGCTCAAATGACGTTAAAGGACACCCTCGAGTGTAATCTTGCGATTATACAACTATGACCAACAAAGTAAAATGTATATCGTGGAGTAATATTTTTAGTGATGAGTAAGGCGTGCTGTCATGCTGATTTGAGCACGTTCTAAATGTCTTGTTGACCAATCAGATTGCTTGGTCGGACCTACTTGTTGTATAATTAAAACATAAGGTACTCACTGATTGAAGATTTACCTACAAAGAAAATGTTAGTACACAGATATTGATCAAAACTTAGACATATAGTCATGACAGCCAAGACAAAGCACCTTCATTACACAGCCAAGAGGCCAAATTAGAGACTTCTGACTTCTAACCCAACATAACAAAACCTTTCCTCTCCTATCTACTACAGCTCCACCAAATCATTGTACACAAAACCTCCCCTGCCTTACATATACTCAAGCCACTAGAAATTCAAAACTCAAGGACCAGTGAACCATCTGCCCTGAGTGAACATTAAACCTGTTTGATCCTTCATAGAGCCCTGAGAGAGTCCCCTCAGGCTTTGCCTGACCAAACATCTCACTATTCCTGGTCACAACATCACTAGCTTAGCAGTTCCAAACAAAAAATCACTAAAACCAGAACAAGTCTTGTCCTACTACCTAAACAAGGGGACAGGAGTCTCCTACATCTTCCAACCATTCTGCAATCTTCTAAATAAGCTCACTACAACACAATTAAAGGTCAGCTATCGGCTCAATGGAGAGAGGAAAAAAAAGCAAGGGAAATAGACAAACAAAGAGAGACAAACAGGGTGGCCATTTTGGATGAACCAGTGAACAATGTGGCCATGTTCAAATGGGATGCGAAGACTATGTTGGCTAGATGGATGGTCATATGGTCAAAAAAAAAAAAAATGAAAGTAGCATAGCACAAAGCACAGTCATGGCATGGCAGCCAAGCAAATACACAAAACACACAGAAAAAATGATGAGGCACCTCCAATACACAGCAGAGAGACAGGAGGCTGTAAAAGTTAGTGTGTGTGCATGTTTGTGAGAAAGCGGCACGGCAGCCATCCAAAACCACAAGGAATAAAAAGAAAAATGAGTCTTACTGGTTCGAAGATCTACCTGTGGAAAGAAAAAAAAGCAGTTAGAATAAGTAAAGTTTCAAGCTGCTGACAATTACCTAGCCATGAAATTCACTTCAGTATCTGTGTGAGATAAAAGGTATATAGACTTTATGGAAACTTGATAAAAAGACAGGACATTATATGCTGCAAAGGTCTGTTAAACAGGTTACTCTAAATATTAAAGTAAATGAGCCTAACAGGAACCAACACACCTGACAGCAATGACACTGACACTATGCTAAGTTGTGGCTATTAGCTACTTTGCAAGCAATTCTTACCTTTCTGGGTGACTTTTAAAGGACTAGATTCTCCTGGCATCGTCTTCCCCACACTGTACAGGAGGGCATTGTCCTAATTTAAAAAAATATATACACTGCTCAAAAAAATAAAGGGAACACTTACACAACACGATGTAACTCCAAGTCAATCGCACTTCTGTGAAATCAACCTGTCCAGTTAGGAAGCAACACTGAGTGTGAATCAATTTCACCTGCTGTTGTGCAAATGGAACAGACAACAGGTGGAAATGAGAGGCAATTAGCAAGACAACCCCTATAAAGGAGTAGTTCTGCAGGTGATGACCACAGACCATTTCTCTGTTTTCATCCTTTCTGGCTGATGTTTTGGTCACTTTTGCATTTTGTCAGTGCTCTCAACCCTAGAGGTAGCATGAGGCGGTGTGTACAACCCACAGAAGTTGCTCAGGTAGTGCAGCTCATCCAGGATGGCACATCAATGCGAGCTGTGGCAAGAAGGTTTGCTGTGTCTGTCAGTACAGTGTCCAGAGCATGGAGGAGATACAGGAGATAGGCCAGTACACCAGGAGACGAGGAGGGGGCCGTAGGAGGGCAACAACCCAGCAGCAGGACCGCTACCTCCTCCTTTGTGCAAGGAGGAACAGGAGCAGCACTGCCAGAGCCCTGCAAAATGACCTCCAGCAGGCCACTAATATGCATGTTTCTGCTCAAACTGTCAGAAACAGACTCCATGAGGGTGGTATGAGGGCCCGACATCCACAAGTGGGGCTTGTGCTTACAGCCCAACACCGTGCAGGGCGTTTGGCATTTGCCAGAGAACATCAAGATTGGCAGATTCGCCATTGGCGCCCTGTGCTCTTCACGGATGAGAGCAGCAGGTTTACACAGAGCACATGTGACAGACGTGACAGAGTCTGGAGATGCCGTGGAGAACGTTCTGCTGCCTGCAACATCCTCCAGCATGACCGGTTTGGCGGTGGGTCAGTAATGGTGTGGGGAGGCATTTCTTTGGAGGGCCGCACAGCCCTCCATGTGCTAGCCAGAGGTACCCTGACTGCAATTAGGTACCAGGATGAGATCCTCAGACCCATTGTAAGACCATATGCTGGTGCAGTGGGCCCTGGGTTCCTTCTGATGCATGACAATGCTAGGCCTCATGTGGCTGCAGTGTGTCAGCAGTTCCTGCATGATGAAGGCATTGATGCTATGGACTGACCTGCCCCAGGCACAGATCAATCAGGCACATCCCTGGGACCATCCTTCCATCACTATACCACATTGCACCTGGGTTCTCCAGGAGTTGACTGATGCTAATTCAGGTCGGAGAGATCCCTCAGGAGAACATCACACTCATCAAGGCATGCCCAGCGTTATAGGGAGGTGTGAAACGTGGAGGCCACACACTACTGAGCCTCATTTGATTTGTCTTGAGGATTTTCCACTAAAGTTGGATCGAGTTGTAATGTGATTTTCCACTTTTTAAGCTTTGAAGGTGATTCCAAATCAGACCTCCATGGAATAATTTTGATTTACATTGATCATTTGTAACATTTGTTCTCAACACATTCCACTATGTAATGAAGAAGATTTTCAACTGGCATATTTCATTCATTGAGATCTAGAATGTATTATTTTGATCATTCCTTTATTTTTTGAACAGTGTATATATATTCGAGCTCAGCTGTCCAGGGTTTTACAAAGAGACGGAATCTTAAAACCGTGTCAGTTTCTAGTGCAATGTTAATCTCATGCCATTTATACTGATGATTTTCATCAACAGGGGCAATTAAGTCTTCAGAAAATGAAAACCCAACAGAAGGATCCTGCTTACTCTGTAAATAAACTCTTGACAAAAACAGAAATTTTACATCACAGAACGTTACAGTTGCTAAAATACTGCTCTGTCAGTTGGTTTGTGTTACTGTGTGGTAGGCCTACTTTTCATTTAAATCACAGGATCGCTTAAAACTAAAAGACTGGGGCAGTGGTTATCCAACTAACTCTGCATTGTCTTCAGGAAAATGTGATTTCATTTGCCTGCGTCTGGTGGTGACCATAACAATGTTTCTGGTTAAACGGTTTCTCTTTAATAAAAAAGTGCTCTGTAAGGATCCTATGCATAATGTTGTCAGACAAAGTACATTTAGTAGACATGCTTTGACACTGGCTCAGTGGCGAATTACAATGCAGCAGCTGTTTGGTGGCAGGTGCATGCCTGCTCAAACCCTACCTGTGCAGGCCTCCTTCCATTTGTTGATTGCCTCAGCTGTTACAAGGTTTGATTTAATTACAATATTGAATATATAACCAACCCTCGGTTTATATTCACCCTCACAAGTGTTCTGCAAGGTCAATGGAACCTATGCCACTGGTTGAAGCTAGGCCCGTGTTTATCTGACTATTCTCTCTCTCTCTCTCAGGGTACAATCGTTCATAACTTCATAAAGGTTTAGAGCATTGCGGGTTAATCCTGCCCTATGACGACCCACACACACACTCTGGTTTTTTTTTAAATCTGCAACTTGTATTTAATATGGGCTCCCATAAAAACAGAATATATGCTGCAAAACACAATTCCACTGCGCAGTAAAGTTAAAGATCTTACTCTAAACAAACACAATACAAACACATTATAACTTTCCAAGCAACCTTAGCACCTGCAGCAAGGACATTAAATACCCACACGCTGATTGAGGGCTAAATTGGGGCATCTCTTACCTTTCTGAATGGGTATAAAATATCCTGTTTCTTGGACCAGTCCTAGTGTCTAACTTTCTATGACCTTTTGCAGTCAAGGAGCAGTTTCCTGTCAGCCTGATTTTAAATTTCCAGTCCGCCATGATATCAAATGCTGAGCTGAACTTGCCATGGTGTGCCAGTGTCGGCGTCTGGTATGATCTTATAGTCAGCGCGCGCGTGTATTGAAGAATGCTGAGGATTGTAAATGAAACCTTTCCCCAATAGAAATGTTGGGTGCCTCGTCAAACTTTGGAAGATTTGAAGATTTTGAAGGATTACATTTACAAATTTTAAATTTGGTTTTGGTCATTTAGGTTTAATAGTCAAATTATAAGCAATAATGTCAAAATGGCGTGATCTTAATAAACATACAAGTATAGAACAAGTATAAATACTGTAGATGAATAAATAACCAACAACAACACATTTAGATTTCTTTGGTTGCTTTGTAATTTATTTTTGTTTCATTCTTTTGCAATAATTGGCAATTTATATGAAAGCCAGTTCATCAATCACAATTATTGGTAACAACGGTCATTGGTGGTAAGCCATTGGTGCTCTCCTGTAGCTCCACCACAGGCTATAAGGAAACCAATTCCCCAAACCATTTGTAAAAATGGAATTAAAACTCAGGAACACCTTTCTTGTAATGTTTCTGTTTATTTGGAAAAAAATTTCATTGATTCTTTGAAACATATTTTGTCTTTGTCATACATAACCTATAATAATATCTGTTTAATTGTAATTTTAAAGGACTCAAACTGGAGTTTCTGTTAAATAATCTTATATTTACAAAATATTTTATAAACAGGTGTAAAATCTGAATCTAGCTTCCCAATCTTTATGAAAAGGCTCTATATTATGTGCCCCTTGAGGTTCTAGAATCAAAAATACCCAACGCCTGTATGTGAATTTATTAGTTCTTTCTCTTAATCAGACCCCAACTGTAATTGACTTTTGTATTATATTATTGTTATTCATTTTTATCTATGTATATATAAATTTTCTGTTTTATTTTATGACTTTCCCTGTTTTTGGTTGTTTGTTTATATTGTTCTTAATTGATCACTATTTTTCACATAATTATAAAATTACCCAATTGTGTTGGAAATTATTCTTTTGTAAGATTTGCTCTTCACTAAATAAGGTTAATTAATAAAAACAAGATAGATGTGAAAAAAGATGGCTGCTGATGAATCACTGGCACATGAGGGAAGTTCAAAAAGTTTTTTTTCTTTGTTAAGGTCGCTCAAGAGGTAAATGCAGTTGATGAATCATGCATCAACCAATAAACATATGACAGTTCTTCAAACCTTTCACGAAAAAAGAACTTGGCTGTGTTTTAGGTCTGTGCCTGTGATGAATGGATTTTCGATTCTGATGAAAACAGATAATAAACCTTTTCATTTCTCCTTTGGAGTAGGCAGAGCCTTTTGCAATTTTTGTTTTATTCGGGAAATCCATCAATTCTGTGTGCCTTTACAGACTTTCAATTTCTAGTCTTCTCAGGAGGAATGAAGCATTGAATCAAAGAGTTGTGAGTGCTGATTTTCCGTCTGTTTATATAGTGATCTGTTATTCTGATCAACAGTTCAATGGTTACTGGCACTGGCATTGCCTGACCTCAAATAGATTTAAATGAAACTAATGAAAAAAAAAAATGTTCTCATTACATCAATGAAATACTACTGATGAGTGGCCTTAATAAAGCAGATTGCTGTTTTGAAATGTTTTATTGCAAAGTTTAATGGCACAAAATCAATTTTTCTTTGCTGCATGCCCAACTCACATCAGTGGCATTTGTAGGTATCACTAATGGTGATGTTTATTTCAATATATGCAAGTATCAAAACCCATAGACTGCTCTTACCTGAAATACTTATCAGACTTCTGATGTCTACTATTCGACTCAGTTCTCATTTCTTTGCCTATATACTTTCAACCATGTAATCTGAAAAGCAACCAATTATTGCAAGTAATTATAGAGACACATTAAGTAAGGTTTCTAATTCTTTCTATTCATGTTTCCATGCTGCAATAACATCATGGTGGGAAAAACAACAATTGCAAAAAGCAAAACATCAAAACAGATGTCGAGACAATTCTCAAGCTTCTGTTGCATGTAAATGAGCATCATGGCGGCTAATATAATTAGACCAGGTCAAGATGATAAATTTGTACAGCCAGTATTTGCATTCATGCAAAGCCTGAGTCTAGTGCTAATCCGTGGTACTGACTAGTGCTCAGGAGTAAATCAGGTGGTGATAACAATCAGCTGAAGTAGGTTCTCTAATGAAACACTGTTGTCTCTCTGCCATCTTGGTCGTCATCAAGATTCATCTTATCAGGAAGATGGCAGCAGGAGAAGAGCAATTGGGAGCAAGAGGAGAGAGAGGAGGATGAGGAACAGGAGAACACAAGGTGGCCAGCAGCCACAAACAACCTCTTGTTTTGCTGCTGAAAAGGCCCTAGGAGAGACCTGGTCCGGCAAACCTCGCTCCGACTCCGAGGAGGAGGAGGATGAGAGGACAAAGCGAATGCGGTGTGAAGAGCGAGAGATGAGTACGAAGCTCTGACTCCGATGAAGAGGAGGATATATCAGAAGAAGAAGGAAGGGCAGGAAACTGTAACATCATCCCCAGAAGGAGAAGAAGAAGGAGAAGTAGAAGAACTAGAAAAGGAAGGAGGAGGAGGAGAAGAAGAAGAAGGAGAAATTCCTCTTGTTGCACGAGAGACGTTCCAGTCAAGAAACGGGAAAATAACTTGGTCCTCTGCATCGTACGAAACGACGACCTCGCAGCAGCAGCAGCAGCCCTCTCAGCAGCAGCCCTGGCCGCCGGGACCCACGGCCTACGTGGATTCCAACTCACAAGATATTGTCTCAACATTCTACCTCTTTCTCACGCCGGAAATAGACAAAATCATCCTGGAAGAGACGAATTACAAGGATCTTAGGAAATACGGAAGAGACGACTGGAGGCCGATGGACGAGATCAACCTGCACGCCTACGTGGGGCTGCTCATCCTAGCCGGCGTGTACAGGTCCCGAGGCGAGGCCACTGCCAGCCTGTGGGACGCGGAGGGCAGACGGGTGATTTTCCGTGCCATGATGTCGCTCAAAGTCTTTCACATTTACTTGAAGCTAGTGTGGTTCGATGACCGCGAGACAAGAGCAGAGAGACGCGCCTCGGACAAACTGGCGGCCGTGAGAAAGGTCTGGGACAACCCTGGGCCTCACGTCACGGTGGACAAGCAACTGGTTCCATTCAGAGGTGACACAAACAATAAAATCAATAAGTTTTTATTTTTTGTATTTAAAAAAAAAAGTTTTTAATGAAGTTTTTTTTTCCTTTGCCTTTCTTTTGGTAGTGATGGGATGAAACACACACACACACACATTCCAGAATGTTCTAGAATCTTCTGGCTTGGTACATGGCAGCACGCCAAGTTTTCTATTGGGACTGAGAAAAGATATGGTGGCGGTGGTGGAGCGATAAAATAGACACAGGTTCTGTGATGTACCCTCTCTCTCTCTCTCCACGGACACACTGGGGTCCGATCCACCAACACCCAAGGCCATTGTCCCTTTCGACAGTATATACCAAGCAAGCCTGCCAGGTACGGGATCAAGTCGTGAGTGGCCTGCGATGCCAGATCCAGCTACGCTTGGAAAATGCAGGTTTACACGGGGAAACCCTCTGCCAGTGGCGCCAGAGGAGAAAGGGGAAAGGAAAGGGCTCGGAGAAGAATCAGGCAGCGCGCGTGGTGCTCGACGTGACGGAGGGCCTGAAGGGTTGCAACATCACCTGCGACAATTTCTTCACTTCCTACGAACTCGCGCAGCGGCTCCTCCGCGAGAGGAACAACACCCTGCTTGGCACGATCAAAAAGAACAAACCCAAGCTCCCGGCCGCCCTGCTCGCGCTCCGAGGGAGACCGGTCCTCTCCTCCAAGTTCGCCTTCACCCCCAACACAGCGCTGGTGTCCTACCTGCCCAAGAAAAACAAGAACGTGCTGCTGCTCAGTACGCTCCACCGTCAGCCACCGGACGTCATCAGCCAGCGCGTGGACAAGAAGCCCGCCGCCATCCTGGACTACAACTCCAACAAAGGTGGCATGGACAACCTGGACAAAGTCATCGGCACCTACAGCTGCAGGAGAATGACCGTGCGCTGGCCCCTTGTCGTCTTCCACAACATTCTCGACGTGTCCTCCTACAACGCCTTCGTGATATGGAGAGAGCTCAACCCCGGCTGGATATCCCGCAGGCGCAACAATAACAGTGTCCTTTGATGTTTTATCCAGTGTTCTTTGATGTTTTGTCCAATGTCCTTTGATGATTTATCCATTGACCATTGATGTTTCGTCCAGTGTCCTTTGACGTTTTATCCAGTGTCCTTAGATGTCCTTTGATGTTTTATCCAATGTCTTTTGATGTTCCTTTGATGTTTTATTCAGTGACCTTTGATGTTGTATCCAGTGTCCTTTGATTTTTCATCCAGTGTCCTTTGCTGTTTTGTCCAGTGTCTTTTCATGTTTCATCAAGTGTGTTTTTATGTTCCTTTCATATTTAGTCCAGTGTCCGTTGATGTTATATGAAGTCTTTTAATTTTCCTTCCATATTTTGTCCAGCGTACTTTGATGTTTTATCAAGTGTCCTTTGAGTTTCCTTTGATGTTTTATCCAGTGTCCTTTCATGTTTCATCCAATGTCCTTTGATGTTTCGTCCAATGTTCTTTGATGTTTTATCCAGTGTGCTTTGATGTTTCGTCCAGTGTCTTTTAATGTGATGTCACAAAGTACTCACCACAAACAATTGTACTGTCACAAAGTACTGACCACAAACAACTGTACTGTCACAAAGTGCTGACCACAACCAAGTGTGATGTCACAAAGTACTGACAACCAACTGAGACATCACTACTTTTACTGACCACATACAATTGTACTGTCACAAACTACTCACCACAACCAAGTGTGATGTCACAAAGTACTGACCACAACCAAGTGTAATGTCACAAAGTACCAGAGGTGGGACCAAGTCATTGCTTTGCAAGTCACAAGTAAGTCTCAAGTCTTTGCCCTCAAGTCCCGAGTCAAGTCCCGAGTCAAGACAGGCAAGTCCCAAGTCAAGTCCAAAGTCAAGACCAACAAGTCTCAAGTCAAACACCTGAGATGTCAGAAAGTATTGACCACAACCAAGTGTAATGTCACAAAGTACTTTTACTGGCCACAACCAACTGTGATGTCATAAACAACTGTAATATCACAGTGAGCTTTTACTGACCATAACCAAGTCTGATATCACACAGTACTGACCAGAAACAACTCTGATATCAGAGTTTACTTTTATTGACCACAACCAAGTGTGACGTCACAAAGTACTGAGCACAAACAACTGTACTGTCACAAAGTACTGACCACCACAACCAAGTGTGATGTCACAAAGTACTCTCCACAAACAACTGTACTGTCACAAAGTACTGACCACATACAACTGTGATGTCACAAAGTACTCACCACAAACAACTGTACTGTCACAAAGTACTGACAGCAAACAACTGTGATGTCACAAAGTACTGACCACATACAATTGTGATGTCACAAAGTACTGACCACAAACAACTGTACTGTCACAAAGTACTGACCACAACCAAGTGTGATGTCACAAAGTACTGAGCACAAACAACTGTACTGTCACAAAGTACTGACCACATACAATTGTGATGTCACAAAGTACTCACCACAAACAACTGTACTGTCACAAAGTACTGACCACAACCAAGTGTGATGTCACAAAGTACTGACCACAAACAACTGTACTGTCACAAAGTACTGACCACATACAATTGTACTGTCACAAAGTACTGACCACAACCAAGTGTGATGTCACAAAGTACTGACCACAACCAAGTGTATTATCACATAGTACTGACAACTGAGACATCACTAGTTTTACTGACCACATATTATTGTGATGTCACAAAGTACTGAGCACAAACAACTGTACTGTCACAAAGTACTGACCACAACCAAGTGTGATGTCACAAAGTACTCACCACAAACAACTCTGATATCACAGTTTTCTTTTATTGAACTCAACCAAGTGTGATGTCACAAAGTACTTTTACTGGCCACAACCAACTGTGATGTCATAAAGTACTCACCACAAACAACTGTGACATCACAGTTTACTTTTATTGACCCAGAGTACTTTTATTGGCCACAACCAACTGTGATGTTATAAAGTACTGACCACAAACAACTGTACTGTCACAAAGTACTCACCAGAAACAACTGTACTGTCACAAAGTAATGACCACAAACAACTGTGACATCACAGTTTAGTTGTACTGACTATAAACAAATGTAATATCACAGTGAGCTTTTACTGACCATAACCAAGTGTGATGTCACAAAGTACTGACCAGACACAGCTCTGATATCAGAGTGTACTTTTATTGACCACAACCAAGTGTGATGTCACAAAGTACTGACAACCGAGACATCACTTCTTTTACTGACCACATACAATTATGATTTCACAAAGTACTGAGCACAAACAACTGTGACATCGCAGTTTACATTTATTGGCCACAACCGACTGTGATGTTATAAAGTACTGACCACAAAGAACTGTAATATCACAGTGACCTTTTACTGACCATGACCAACTGTGATGTCACAAAACACTGTACTGTCACAAAGTACTGACCACAAATAACTGTAATATCACAATGAGCTTTTACTGACCATAACCAAGTGTGATGTCACAAAGTACTGACCAGACACAGCTCTGATATCAGAGTTTGCTTTTATTGACCACAAACAAGTGTGATGTCATAAAGTACTGACAACCGAGACATCACTACTTTTACTGACCTCATACAATTGTGATGTCACAAAGTACTGAGCACCAACAACTGTACTGTCACAAAGTACTGACACAACCCAAGCTCTTTTCTGCACTGAATTATCGCAAAGGAGTCCGCACGACAGAAAGGGATTTGACATTGGACAAACTCTGGGTGGGTTGCAAGGTGCGAATGATCTGGCACATGGACATCAACGGTATACAGGTTGCGGTGGACAAAAAGACACTGGCGTCTTCGGCTAACTTGCTGGGCAAGCAAAGGGAGAGACAGCAGCAGCAGCAGCTCCATTCCATCCACATGGTGGACACAGAAGGTATAGTACAATGCATTTACTACGAGCACCAGAGCCAGTTCAATGTGTTCTACGTCAAGGGGGAGCAGACAGGGACCCTGTACAAGGTTTTTCCTTCCAAATGGAACTACATGAACTGGACAGTGACGACGCACCCACTGGCCTGTCTGTTGGCCATGAACACATATGACTGCCAAGGCTGCACCGTGACAGGGAAAGTGCTATATCACCCACCCAAAAATTTCTCTATGTCACCAATAAAGCCCTCAGTGTACATTGTGCTCACTAGAGTGGTGATGAGGGAGAATCTACAAATGACAAACTGTAACTTTGCAGAGAAGATTGGAGCTGTTCAATTCTACAATGACAGGCTTGTGTCTTACCACAAGAGAGTGGAGATGAACTATTTCTCTTGACCTGCAAGCATCTATACACTAAGCTCAAACAATCCCCTTCAGTTACCACTCACACGTAGTACTTTGGGTGTTAAAAATATACAGTATGGTGAGTACAGTACAGTAGTACAGTAAGAAAAAAGAATTCTTTGGTTACATACAACGACGATGATTAAAAAAAAAAGTTGGAGCAGATGTTCACCCTAGCTTGGTTGGTAACAGAATGACAAGGGTTTGTCTTTGGAGGACTAGAGTGGGCAGAGCTAGTCAGATAAAAGTCAAGCAAATGACTCAGGCTGCCACGTACCACAAGAAAAAGACCAATGTTGAAGTGGGGCTGACTCAGGTTTACTCATTTATCTGACCAGACTCTCTCATTCATCCGACCAGACTCTCATTTATCCAACCACTCTCTCATTTATCCGACCAAAGTTTGTCCATGGGAAGGCAAACATTAAAAAGAACTGATATTCTGTTTCTGTGATACCCCTGGAGACAACTGCTACCTGAAAAGCGGTCCCTTATTTGCTCGACACATTCAGAGCAGACTACCAACTCCACATAATGCCCGAGTACAACGACTTCTACAGAAGCTGCTGGTGGAATGGCAACAACAAGGAGAACTGGTTCAAGATCACGTTGATAACAACTGCGTTGCTGATTGTTTTTGGGCTAATGCTGATCACTCAGGATCTGCAGCAGACGCTCGTCAGCCTGTATTCACACACCGTGTTCCAATCTACACTTGTATCTCTACGAGCCCGTATACATTCCTACTACGTACCCATTTGATGATACCATGTGTGAGAACGATCCGCTTGACAAACAAATCCAGCATTTTCCGTCTCACTCCTTGTCAGTCTTCTGTGTTGGCAGAACCTGAGAAAGATTGAGGAAAAAAAGATGTGTGTGATACCTGGACACCATGGCCGTGACAGAGTTCTGCAGAGCCTGAGAAACTTGGAAACTAAAATATCTTGAAATAAATGTGTTTGTATGATTAAAACTGCGTTTGGCAATCATTTGTTTCTAATCCTAACTATGGTTCCTGTTTCATATCACACACACACACACACACACAAAAACACAAGAAAACTCTGGCACAGTAAAATAATTATTTATTCAAGCTTACAAACACGTGAAGGAATAATGTACAAAGGTAACAAAGGTTTTCTACAAGATTTTATATCTTCTCTTTGTATAATTGGTGTGTACAAACCCCCCTCCTCCACCACCTCCTCTGCAGAAAAACATGTATCCGATACCCGCCGAGAGCGCAGTGCACCATCCCATGAGTATAGCTATCGAGATCCACAGAGCCGTGTCGACAGCGAACTCTGAAAGCCACCCTTCGAACGTGACTCTGCTAGCTGTCATCTCATCGTATCGCTTGTCAAACTCTTCTAGGCTTCTTGTGATGTTGTGTGGTGTATTTGATGGTGATGATGTGAAGATGATGAAGAGATCTCCGCTGACACTGCCTTGCTTGTATATAGAAGTTTATTACAAAGAAGTTCAGCATCAAAACAAGCACGGCGGTAGCCTGTGAGAGGATCCGAGCCAATATTGATCTCTCTACCTAACAACTCTAAACATCAGTATATATAGGGTAGTTGTTTTCATAATCTATAATATAGCGAAACATCCTGACCTCATTCAATGACCTCTTAATCCAAGAAACAAAGAAGAGGGAAGGAAAGCCCCTCTCCCTAACACTTACATCTTTATGTTCACAACCATTAACTTAAACATGACCCCAACAAATAGAAATCATGTGAAACTTCAGACTTTCCCAGGAAATAAAAACATATATGAACTTTCAGACACTACATCATCCCCCCTTCGAGGCTCGAAGAGTCTTGAAAAATAAGAGAATAAAACATACCTGTCTGCAATGCTAACAAACATAACAATTCCTCCTACACATACTTCATAACAACTTGCAACTTGCAACTTTATGGAGTGTGAGAGTGAAATATCCATCAAACAATCTAGACAGGAAAATTCTCTCATGGCCCCTCTGCCTCAGGCGACCACTTATAGTACTCCAAACCAATTAAAAGGAGACATTACATCATTAGTTTAAAGATATAATGTTAAGCAAATACATATGGGATCCTCAGAAAATAAAATCCAAACAATGTCCACTTTCAGGCTGGTCGACCCATCGCACCTTCCAATGGACCTTTCCTTGCAACAACACCAACACATCTCAGTATCATAGCCTTTGCAAAGGTCAACAACAACGTACAAAAACAAAACATCACACTCAACGATAGAAGCACTGCCACCAGAATCTGAACCAACACTGCTCCCAACGGTCCTAATTTCTCCAGCAACCAAACATTTGAAGACCATCCAGCTCTTTCTGATGGACCAAATGCATCCCTTATACACTTCAATGCCTCTATGACACTAGTCATATTATCAGAAGAATCTGGAATCAAAGTATAACAGGCATCCCCAATTAAGTTCAAAGCCACACATAGGCCACCTTGTTTGGCCAAAATATAATCTAAAGCCATGTCACGTTTCAGCAACGTCAATCTGTGACTCCTCTGGGTATTTGACAAATAATCAAAACCTCTTATGGTTTAATTTGCAAAACCCTGTAGAGTGTAGGTAATATTATCAGTGTGATCTGATAAAAATGTCACACCATACCATGGAAATATCCCTGGAGAGGCCTGAAAAACCATCTCAGGACACAGGGAACCAGACCGCCAGACTGTGGGGACTCAGGAGTGGGTGAATGACCTGAATCTGTTTTTCAATAGATTTGATCAGTCACCTGCCCCTCCCCCTGCTCAGTCACCCCTGCTGCAACCCCCCTCATCTGCTCCCCCAGTACACTGCCCCACCCCCACCTCCACACCCCTGCCCACAGTGTTCAGCTCACAGCTACCCTCCACTGCTCCTCCTGCCAAACACCCACTCCCGCCACCCACACCTTCCAACACACAGCCCCCCTGCTCCAATCTGTCCCTCACAACAACCCAGGTGAGAGATGAGCTCAGGAGGATCAAGGCAAGAAAGGCCACGGGTCCAGACGGCATTAGCTCTAAGCTCCTGAAGTCCTGCGTAGACCAGCTGTGTGGGATCGTGGAGCACCTCTTTAACACGAGCTTGAAGTTGGGAAGAGTCCCACAGCTGTGGAAGACATGCTGTGTTGTACAGCTGCCGAAGACGCAGCACCCCAAGGACTTCAACAGCTACAGGCCGGTGGCGCTGACATCCCACCTGATGAAGACCCTGGAGCGGCTGATTCTCGCCCATCTCCGGCCCTCGGTGAGACAGTCAATGGACCCGCTGCAGTTTGCCTACCAGCCTGGCATCGGGGTGGATGATGCAGTCATCTACCTTCTCCATAGAGCTCTCTCTCATCTGGATAAAACTGGGAGCACTGTGAGAATCATGTTCTTTGATTTCTCCAGTGCTTTTAACACCATACAGCCCACACTCCTGAGGGACAAGCTGGAACTCATGGGGGTGGACCAGCATCTCGCATCCTGGATACTGGATTACCTCACCAACCGACCGCAGTATGTGAGGACGTGGGACTGCATGTCTGACATGGTGGTCTACAGCACGGGGGCCCCGCAGGGAACAGTCCTGGCTCCATTCCTCTTCACCCTCTACACTGCAGACTTCCAGTACAACTCACCTCACTGCCACCTGCAAAAGTTCTCTGACGACTCTGCAGTCGTTGGCCTCGTCACAAATGAGGACGACAGGGAGTACAGAGAACTGACGCAGGACTTTGTGGACTGGTGCCTGCGGAACTGCCTCCAGATCAATGCTGGGAAGACCAAAGAACTGGTGGTGGATTTCCGCAGGAGCAGACACTCCCCCCCAACACCAGTGAACATCCAGGGAAGAGACATTGAGATGGTGACATGTTATAAGTACCTGGGTGTTCAGCTGAACAATAGACTGGACTGGACAGACAACACCACTGCACCTTACAAGAAGGCTCAGAGCAGGCTCTACCTGCTGAGGAGACTCGGGTCCTTTGGAGTGCAGGGGGCACTCCCTCAGGACTTTTTATGACACTGTTATGGCATCAGCCATCTTCTATGGAGTGGTCTGCTGGGGCAGCAACATCTCAACAGCAGACAAGAAGAGACTGGACAAGCTGATCAAGAAAGCCAGCTCTGTCCTGGGGTGCCCGCTTGACCCAGTGGTGGGTGAGAGGTGAGTGAGTGGGTGAGAGGAGGATGATAGCAAAGCTATCATCCCTGATGGACAACGAGCTCCACCCCATGCAGGACAGTCTGACAGCACTGAGCAGCTCCTTCAGCGATAGGCTGCTTCATGCAAAGTGTGTGAAGGAGAGATATCGCAGGTCCTTCCTTCCTGCTGCTGTCAGACACTACAACCAGCACTGCTCCTAGTACACCACATACACACATGGACCATTTTCACTAGGTTTTTCTGCACTTTAATTAATCCAAAATAGCTGCTATCAGTCATTCACTGTGTGCAATTCCATTTTCAAATGTGCAATATCTGTATTTAGTTCATTTTCTGTCTATATTATATATATATATATAAGTCCTGTGATTATGGCTTTTCTGTTAATATTTTTTATTGCATTGTCATGTTTATACTGTTGTGTATATTTTTATAGCCTTATCTTGTTTTTTATCTTGCCTTTACTCGTATTTATGTCTTTTTCATCTTTTCAGTCACTTATGCTGCTGCAACAATGTAAATTTCCCCATTGTGGGACTAATAAAGGATTATCTTATCTTATACCCCACTTCTCACCTAAACTTATCCTCCAATGGTAAGACTCCAGATTATGAAATTGCACCAATTCTCTTTTTGCCCTGCTTCCAGAAATAACATCAGATTGAACCTTGTCAGGTGCTTTTCCCTTCTGGACAGTAAAAACCTTATATGGGAGTTTCAACATTGCCGTATAACAGCATTCTGTCCACCCATACGGTAAAAATATACATGCCTTATCATCACAAACCCACCAAATATCCTTGAAATTCCCTATCATCACATTTCCAGGCAAAATTTGGTTCTCTACCATCAACGTCCTACTCTGTTTGTGATGAGGTACATAAAAAATCACCTTATACAAATTATCCCTAGCCTTATGTTACGTTTACCCAAATCCATCATATACTCATCACAATCTGATATTCCAACAAACATTCCAGGCCCACTATAAGTATTATTTGAACAAAAACTCAAGCTTTTAGCTCTCACAGATGTTACTTCCATTGCATCAGGAACTGCTGTTATCATATTTTCATGCTGATCAAGTAAATTCACATATGGTAATTCCCCTAACCAAGAACAATTAAATCCTAGGCCTAAACAGATTCACTGACAAAGCCATCACTGTATCTGCTGCTGATTGCTGCTGGTACAACAGCCACAATAATGCATAAGATTGACAAACAGTAGTTAACGGCTCTGGCACCGTCTCTAAAAGGCCACGCACCTGGTGATGGAATCTTCACTATACATGGACAATTCAATTTCCTAACCAATCTTACAGAATGAGTTACCTGCTGGAACCATAGGTTCCTACCTGCCCACGAGTCTGCAATTTGTAACCTCGAAGAATCAAAACCATATGCTTTCCACTTAGTCTCTCTCTTCTCTAATGCATGGTATCGATCCCTCCAATCTACATCAAAACACACTTATTTTCCTCATCGGAAACAATTCTCTGATCTGTCACAGATAAACCTACATCATTCTCCTCCACCATCTGTTCTCTACTTTCCATTTTTCCAACTCTTGGCTGGAGAGTTGACGCCATCGTTATCAGTTCTTCAACTTAAGGAAACTCTATACTCTTACTCTCATCTATTACCTCTAGAGTCACTATCCTAATTCTGAATCCCTCACTCTCAAACCGCGGATCATAAAAAGAACACCTATAATCACCTTGATCATCCTGCTGGGGCCTATATACATAGAGACTACAATCTAGTTCAATCTTCAGCCTTCTTTTATTGTTGAGTAACACATATTTTCTTAATGTTGATATCCTTGACAAATTTAAAACCCTGCCATATTTATCTTCCCACTGGACTCTAAGTTTTCCTTCACCACTATTTTCTCCAGTACACTAGCATGGAAGCTGAACTGACTTCCCTAAGGTCACTTTGACACTAGTCCTCATAACGTTTTGGTTTGACTCTTTTCTGAGTTTGTCTTGGACTTCCTTCTTCCTTCCTCCGTTTAACTGAATCTCCAAATTCTCCTGTATCAGAGTCACAGCCCTTTGCAACCTTTGGTGCCTCACACTCCACTGAAACAGACTCTGCTGTTTCTGGGACGTATTTGGAAATCAATGTCAATAAATCTTCTCTCCTGTCCATTAACTGCAAAGTCACTTCTGACATCATCAATAATGTGCACATGATCATCAACATTGTCCACAACATGGACAATTTCCCCTTCTGAGTTTTGACTCTGGAGATTTTCATGCATCTCGTCTTCTGCATGTTCTCCCACATTTTCTTCCCGCTCTCTTGAGCCTCCAACATCTTGGCTCTGTGAGCGTGGTGCGAGGAGAGAGGGTACATTACAGAACCTATGTCTATTTTATCGCTCCACCACCTCCGCCACCGTATCTTTTCTCAGTCCCAACAGAAAACTTGGCGTGCTACCATGTACCAAGTCAGAAGGTTACGGGACTTTCCGGAACATTCCAGAATGTCAAGTCAAATTTTATTTATATAGCGCCAATTCACAACACAAGTTATCTCAAGGCACTGTACATATAGAGAGAAACCCAAACAGATCCCACCATGAGCAGGCACTAGGCGACTGTGGCAAGGAAAAACTTCCTTTTAAGAGGCAGAAACCTCGAGCAGAACAGGACTCAGGGCGGGCGGCCATCTGCCTCGACCGGTTGGCTTTAGACAGAGAGAGGGGGGTATGGGGTAAGAGAAAGACAACACTGCAGATACACAGACTAAGTCACAATATAAATAGTAATAATAATAATAATAATAATAATAATAATAGTAATTATAGCTAAAGGAATAATAATGACTAAACAGTGAAACATTATTAGCACTAACACTATCACTAACACTAATAATTGTTTAGTTATTGTCGTATCATCAGTTCAGCTGGATCATGGGAGCAGCAGGAGACTCTACAGCTCCGAGGCAGAACCCTGCAGTAAAAGACAGTAGAAGAGAGAGAGAGAAGCACAGCCTGGGCACTAATGTGCTTGAGGAAAGAAACACACAGAGTGATATTAGGAGCGATATTAAGATGGTTTATAGTAATCTCGTCGGCAGGACATCATGGACAACATTTAATGACTAATAAGCTTAACTGATGCATTGAGACTGACCCAACCCGCCAAAGGCAAAATGATAACCTGAAATAGGAATCAGAATAATATGCTAGCCGAAACTTAAGATGAGTTTTTAGCTTGGATTTAAAGGCCTCAACTGAGTCAGTCTGTCTAATATCAATAGGGAGGTTGTTCCAAAGGAAGGGGGCCCAATAGGAGAAGGCCCTGCAGCCTGCTGACTTCTTTTTAACTCTGGGGACAGATAGCAGCCCTGCACTCTGAGAACGCAGAGCACGGGAGGGAATATAAGGGTTAAGAAGCTCGGACAGGTATGAGGGGGCTAACCCATTTAGAATTTTATAAGTCATTAGGAGAACTTTAAAGTCTGATCTAACATGAATAGGGAGCCAATGAAGGGAGGCTAAGATTGGCGTAATGTGGTCAAACCTTCTCGATTTGGTTAGCATTCTAGCTGCAGCATTTTGAACCATTTGCAGACTTTTAGTGCTAGCACGCAGTAGCCCCAAAAGCAAAACATTACAATAATCCAGTCTAGAGGAAACAAAGGTGTGAACTAGAATTTCAGTGTCTGCTATGGAAAGAAAAGACTGAATCCTAGCTATATTGTGTAGGTGAAAAAAGGCTGTCTTTGTAATGTCTTTAATGTGCTGATCGAAGGAAAGAGCAGGATCAAATGTGACACCCAGATTTTTGGCTGTTGCACTTTGAGAAATCACACAGTTGTCAAGGGATATAGTTACTTGATCAAACTGGTGTCTATATTGTGCCAGGCCAATAACCAGCATTTCAGTTTTGTCTGAGTTAAGAAGCAGGAAGTTTCAAGACATCCAGCTTTTAACAGAAGACAAGCAGATCTCTAGTTCCCTAATTTGAGAGGCATTGTCAGCCTTTATAAGGCACATACAGCTGGGTATCATCAGCATAACAGTGAAAATTAATTCCAGGACTCTGAATAATTTGGCTAAGAGGAGAAATATAAAGAGAGAAAAGCAGGGGGCCAAGAACAGAACCCTGGGGTACTCCATATTTCACATCAGAAAAGGCTGATATGGTGTTATTACAAGAGACACACCGAGTTCTGTCAGACAAGTAAGATTTTAACCAGCTGAGGGCCAGGCCAGAGATTCCAAATCTATTTTCCAGTCGGTCCATGAGTATACAGTGTTCTATAGTATCAAAGACTGCACTAAGATCAAGTAAGAGGAGCAGAGAGGTGGAATCTGAATCCAGAGAGAGTAGAAGATCATTTACTACTTTAGCAAGTGCTGTTTCAGTTGAGTGAAAGGCCCTGAAGGCAGACTGATAAGGTTCAAAAAGATTATTATCAGCTAAGTGAGCTGAAAGCTGCTGAGACACCACTTTTTCTAGTATTTTAGAGAAGAATGGAAGATTTGAAACAGGCCGATAGTTACTCAAAGACCCAGGATCAAGGTGTGGTTTCTTAAGTAAAGATTTAACCACAGCTGTCTTGAAGCTAGAAGGAACAGTGCCAGTCGTCAACGATAGATTCACAATATTCAGCACTGCAGGGCCCAAGACTGGCCAGAATTCTTTGGAGAGTTTACCTGGTAAAGGGTCAAGAAGGCAAGTGGTGGGTTTAGAAGCTAAAACCAGCTTAGATAATGAATCAAGACATGCAGTGTCAAATTTCATCAGAGCAGAAACTCTCTGAGACTCAATGTGATGCTCAGCTGGTTCTGCAGCAGGAGCTGGAGAAAATGATCAGATTTTTAATCTAATCTCATCAATTTTACTGCAGAAAAAATTCTGAAACTCACAAGCAGTAAAGGGCGAGCAGCTAGGAGCCTGCTGCTTTTCAGTGAGTTTAGCTACAGTGTCAAAAAGAAATCTAGGATTATGTTTATTGCTATTGATTAAGTTTGAAAAATATGCTGCTCTGGCAGTAGATGGTGCACGCTTATATACCAGAGCACCCTGGTGCCACTGGAGATATAGAGCTTCTGATTTTGATTTACGCCATTTGCGCTCTAATTTCCGGCAGGCCTGCTTTAGAGCACGTGTGTCATCTGTGAACCAGGGCGTAGACCTCTTTGACTTGCTCACTTTAGTGGTGAGAGGTGCAACTGAATCAAGGAGACTAGACAAGGTTATATTTAAATCCCTGGTACAGTTTTCAACAGAGCCTATTGCTGCAGTAAAAGGAGCCAGGACCTCTGGTAGTTGCTCCCCAAGAACAGTTAAAGTTGTGGGACCTATGCGTCTGGTGGAAGATACATTAGAAACAATTTTAGGGGGACAGGCTAAAGTTGTATCAAATTTGATGAGAAAATGGTCAGAGATAACAGATGTGAAAGGAGAGATAGTCAGATTAGACACCTATCCCACAGGAAAGAATCAGGTCTAGAGTGTTACCACCACAGTGAGTAGGTTCATGTACAGATTGTGTGAACCCAAAAGTATCAGTAAGTGCCAGAAAAGCTTTATTTAGAGGGTCAGATGCCTTATTTAGGTGAATGTTAAAATCACCCATAATTAGAATGTCATCACTATATATGACAAGACATGATAAAAAATTTCCAAATTCATCTAAAAACTGCGAGTAGGGGCCAGGTGGTCTGTAAAGTACCACAAGGTGCAGTGGTTGCAATCTATTTCCCTGGTGATGGAGATCTGAAGCTACTGGTGAAGGTTTCAATACTACAGCCCCCACCTTTTTTCGTAGCCCGAGCAACATGTGCATTGGTATACTCAGGTGGGGAAGCTTCATTTAATGGCAGGAACATATCTGGTTTAAGCCATGTTTCACATAGACCAATCATATCCAGATTATGTTCAAGAATCAAGTCATTTATCAATAATGCCTTAGTAGAAAGTGATCTGATATTTATAAAGCCAAATTTGAGGATCATATTGAGCCCAGAGCTGCCAGTAGCAGACTGGTGTGGCAAAGTACTTGTAGATGAAGTATTAATAGGAATGAGGCATCTAGTGTTTCTATTAGGAAATTTTGGTGGCCTTTTATTCAGTACTTTATGGGACATAGCACTGTCACCAGTGGCAGTGCTATGTCCCGAGTGGTGATTTGTACATGGTGGTTAAGAAACTTAGGAAACTTGTGATTAGTACGGCGGGGAATGGAGACAGTCTCAATGCAATATATCAGGCTATCAGTCTGAACATCTACAGTCTGTAAATTTTCCTGGTTAGATTTATCATCTAAGCTAGTGGACCAAAACTGCACCACTCAGAGACCTAGCAGGTTCTCTAATCACCTGCGACCTGCCGATCACTAGGGCCCTAGTGTCAAACCCAACGTAAACACCTGTCTATATTTCTAGATAAAATAGCAGCGCCTGCTCCAGTAGGATGCAGGCCATCTGCTTTCAGCAGGTCAGGGCGGCCCCAGAAAGAAGGCCAGTTATCCACAAAACTATATCCCTGCTCACTACAGTGAAGAGCCAGCCAGCGGTTCAGAGACGTTCTCTGAATCTGCTGTACACCTCATCATTACCTCGCATGGGTAAAGGACCAGAGACAACTAATCGATGCCGACACATCTTTCTAGCAAACTCAGACGTCCTAGCTAAACTAGCTTTGGTGACCTCAGACTGCTTCATTCTAATGTTATTGGTGCTGACATGAATGACAATGTTGCTATAGTTAGGTGTGGAATGTGCCTGAGCCTCCTTTTTCTCCCTGCGTGATGCCAGCACCCTAAGATTATCCTCTATGTCGGAAGCTCTGGCCCCAGGTAGGCAGTAAACATTGGCTGGCAAAGCTAATCTGACATTGCGAGTGATGGAGTCCCCTATGACTAGAGTGCGTTGTTTAGCCCTGTCAGCGGGAGTGGGGGAGACACGCAGGCGAACAGGACTACCATTGGGGCTAGCAAGAGTCGAAAACCGGTTTGCAATCGGGAGAGGCGATTGCAGACCAGGCCACACAACCAGTTGCTTGCTCTTACGTGCCCCTCTCCGCCGACTGACAGGGACGAACTCTGCACACACTGCTGACAAGGCTAAGCTAGCCCTAACAGGCTCGCTGTCGGCTAGGATGAGCAGCCCCACATAGGCGTGCAGGTCAATCTCGTCCATCGGCCTCCAGTCGTCTCTTCCGTATTTCCTAAGACCCTCGCGATTCGACTCCTCCAGGATGATTTTGTCTATTTCCGGCTTGAAGAAGAGGTAGAACGTTGAGACAATATCTTCGTCCTGGCGGCCAGGGCTGCTGCTACGAGGGCTGCTGCTGCTGCTGCTGCGAGGGCGTCGTTTTGTACGGTGCAGAGGACCAAGTTATTTTCCCGTTTCTTGACTGGAACGTCTCTCGTGCAACAAGAGGGATTTCTCCTTCTTCTTCTTCTTCTTCTCCTCCTTCTTCTTCTCCTCCCTTTTCTAGTTCTTCTACTTCTACTTCTTCTCCTTATGAGGATGATGATACATTTTCCTGCCCTGGTGGGATGTATTCTTCTTCTTCTTCTTCTGATACATCCTCCTCTTCATCGGAGTCAGAGTGAGGTTTGCCAGACCAGATTTTTTCTAGGACCTTTTTGGCAGCAAAATGCCTCACGGTGGAGATGTTTGCAGCTGTTGGCCGCTTCGTGCTCTCCTCCTCTTCCTCCTCGTCTCCCTCTTCATCGGAGTCAGAGCGAGGTTCGCCAGACCAGGTCTCTTCTAGGACCTTTTTGGTAGCGTTTGTGGCTGCTGACCACTCTCCTCCTCTTTGTGCTTCGTACTCACCTCTCGCTCTTCAAACCACATTCGCTTTGTCCTCTCATGCTCCTCTTCGGAGTCGGAGCGAGGTTCGCCGGACCAGGTCTCTCCTAGGGCCTTTTCCGCAGCGAAACGCGTCGCAGTGGTGAGGTTGTTTGCGGATGCTGACCACCTCGTGTTCTCCTGTACCTCGTCCTCCTCTCGCTCCTCTTCCTCCCGATTGCTCTTCTCCTGCTGCTGTCGCAGCTGCCTCATCCTCCTGTCCTCTCGCTCTAGCCGTAGTGAGGCGCTCTCCTCCTCTTGCTCCCGATTGCAGTGAGGTTCGCCAGACCGGGTCTCTCCTAGGACCTTTTTGGCAGCAAAATGCCTCGCGGTGGAGAGGTTGTTTGCGGCTGCTGGTAGCCTCGTGTTCTCCTGTTCCTCATCTTCCTCTCGCTCTTCACACCGCATTCGCCTTGTCCCTAACCCTAACCCTGGCGCTGCCGTTGTTTCTTTGCAGGATGCTCCTTTGTGCTTTCTCCTTCTTCTTCTGAAGGTGATGATGATGACGATGATGAGGATGATTGACAGTGATGATTAATGCTGTAATTTTATTCTTATTATTATTAAGAAATTACCTACCTACCTTCTTCTTCTTCTTCTTCCTCTTCTTCATGACACGGCGAGCTGGAAAAAAGCTGTTGTAAGAACACAAACACAAAAAACGGTGTCACCCTCCTGTTGCTGTCTCTTTTTCCTCTCATCCTCCTCCTCCTCAGAGTCAGATGAAAAATGCAAAATACAAAAAATTGTGTCATCCTCCTGCTGCCGTCTCTTTGTCCTCTCATCCTCCTCCTCCTCGGAGTCAGAGCGAGGTTAGCCTCGCGGCTGAGACTGCTGGCCGTTTCGTACTCACCTCTCTCTCTCCCTCCTGCCTTTCCCAGAGTCTTCTGTGTCTTCTCTGTCTTGCTGCTGTGTGAGCTGTTGTCTTTTATTCAGGGGGTGGGGACATAGTTAAGGGTTGAAAGAGCCTGGTCGGATGAATGGAGAAAGTTTGGTTGGATGGATGGATGGAGTAAGTCTGGTCGGATGAATGGCTCTCCTCCTCCTCCTCCTCCCCCTCCTCCGCCTTCTCCTCCCCCTCTTCTTGCTTCGTACTCACCTCTCTCTCCCTCCTGCCTTACCCAGAGTCTTCTGTGTCTTCTCTGCCTTGCTGCTGTGTGAGCTGTTGTCTTTTATTCAGGGGGCGGGGACATCGTTAAGGGTTGAAAGAGCCTGGTCGGATGAATGGCGAAAGTCCGGTTGTATGAATGGATGGAGTAAGTCCGGTCGGATAGATGAGAGAGCAAATCCCGCCTGGACAATCCAGGGTTGTCCCGTGGAAGACAGGCTCCTGCAGCAACCAGTGCAGAGAAACTGCCTGCTTTTCTCGCTCCCTTTTGACCAGGTTCCAAATATTAAAAACACTTCTATAAAAACTGGGAAGAGATGATGTGTTAAAATAAGTGCTGTCTATTAAAAACAAATTAAAATCCATACCCAGACTGTTAAAATTTTTCAGGATGCAGCAGGCTAGGGCCCTCCACACAGTATCCTCTGGTCCATACAACAATCTCTGGATAAACTGTAGACAAAAAGCAGCACCTCTGCTTGCTAAATGTACCAGACCATGCCCCCCCCCTCCTCCTTTGGAAGGAAGAGCACACTCTGTGGCACCCAATGCATCCTGTCCCAAATAAAAACAACTAAAAGCCTTTGTACCTCAGAGAGGAGAGAGGCTGGAGGATCCAAACAAGCCAACCTGTGCCACAAGGACGACGAAACCAGGTTATTGGCGATCAGGACCCTGCCTTTGTATGACATTTTGGGGAGGAGCCACCTCCATTTGTTTTTCTTTATGCTACACTAGGAAGACCCCCAAGTACCTCAGTCCACCTCTTTTCCAGGTGAGCTCAGCAGGCAGGGTGAGCTGACCCTCCAGCCTCTCCCCCACCATCACAGCCTCGCTTTTTCCCCAGTTGACCTTGGCAGAAGAACATCAGTATCCTTCTGTGTATTTACAAGTACAACAAGATCATCGGCATAGGCAGACATTTTAAAAGACATCGGACAACTGGGGAAGGTCACACCTGTCAGTCTCTGCCTTAAAAGGTGCAGCAGAGGCTCAATGGCTATAGAGTACAACATGCCAGAGAGAGAGCAGCCCTGCCTCACTCCTCTACCAATGCTAAATGGCGCACTCAACCAGCCAATTGATTTTCAGCACACTCGCAATGTCACTGTAGAGAGCCCCGATCTTGGCAGTGAACCCAGGGTTGAAGCCAAACCCAGCTAAAGTCCGCCAGAGGTACTGGTAATCAACTCGGTCAAACGCCTTTTCCTGGTCTATTGAAATCAGACCAGTGTCAAAAACCAGTTCACTGGAAGCTGCCAAAACATCATGAATTAAAGTAACATTGTAACTTATGAGCCTGTTAGGAACACAATAGGTCTGGTCAGGGTGGATGATGGATGCCATGACCTCTTTCAATCTGAGGGCCAGAGCTTTGGAAATGATTTTATAATCCGTGCACAACAACGACACTGGCCTCCAGTTCTTAATCAGCTGCAGGTCTCCCTTCTTGGGTAGCAGGGTAATGACGGCCCTCCTGCAGCTCAGAGGGAGCTGTCCTCTCTGGAAACTGTCCGACACCACCTCGAGCAGATCACCTCCTAAGATGAGCCAAAAAAACGTATAGAAGTCAACAGGAAGACCGTCTATTCCTGGTGCTTTGCCACTTTGCAAACTCATCATCGCATTGTGCAGCTCCTGCAGCGTTAAATCTGCCCCCAGCTCAGAATTTGCCTTCGAGTTTACTTGAGGAAGACCTGCAAGGAAGCTGCTGTGCACATCTGGATTATCTGTCTATTCACTCTTAAAGAGGTTTCTATAGAAACCGACAGCAAGCTTTCTGATCTCAGATGAGTCTGAGAACTCAGAGCCACTGTCCGTGCGTAAACAGTGAATGATCTTCCTTTGTCCATTTTTCTGCTCCAGCCCAAAGAAGAATTGAGATGGGGCGTCCATCTGAGCTACATTTAAAAACCTGGACCTGACCAGAGCTCCTTGCACTGACACGCCTAGCAGGTTGGCTATGGCTGCCTTTTTGTGTTTGAGGGAGTCTAAATGCCCTCAATTTCCAGAGGACTCTGCTATGGACTGCAGTTCTTCAGCCTCAAGTGCTAGATTTTTCAAAGATCGGGTTACCACTCCTGTGACATTACGAGTGAACTGCTGGCATACTTGCTGGATCTGTATTTTGCCAAAATCCCACCACTGCTGAGTGCTGGGGAAGGCAGGCTTGCTCTCTCTATGGCTCTCCCAGAAATACTTAGAATCAGTTCTAAAAGCCAGGTTGTCTAAAAGAGCGGTGTTAAAATGCCAATAAGCGCTCTTTCAACAAATATTTTTAATGAAAACGGAGCAGGAGACTAAAGAGTGATCACTAAAACCCACAGGCTGAATGTGACACCTCTTAAAAATACTTAAATGATGTGTAAAACAATAGAAGCGATCCAGCCGAGCTAGTAATAAAAAATTCTCTTTTGAATGACTCCAGGTGTATTATCTATGATTACTCTTAAAAACCCTCCGTACATCAGACGGCTGGTGTATTTGTAAAATCTGTGTGATCCTGCTAGAAGAAGCAGAGTGGGGCTCTGGATGATTTCTGTCCAGCAGAGATGTCTCTGTACAGATAAAATCACCTCCTAAAAACATAAAATCATTCTCATTGCAATCTTTAACGGTCTCATTTAAAATGTTTAAAAATGCCATCCTCTCCAATGCATTTGTTGGGGCATAGACATTTAAAAACACAAGCTTAATATTTTCAAAAGTTGCTTTCACTTTTAACAAAACACCTGGAATAATTTCCTCAGAAACAAAAGAAACTGGTAAAAAAAACTTCTTGAGAATAAAATTCCAACCCCTCCGGCTACAGCTGGTCTTATGGCTTAAAATCACCTCCCCATTAAAAGCCTGCCTCCATTCACACTCATTATCTGCAGTACTGTGGGTCTCCTGTACAAACATAATGTCAATTCTCTTAATCTCCATGAGCTTAAACAGAGCAGCTCTCTTAAAATCAGCTCTAGCTCCATTAAAATGCTCAAATTAAAATCACACATGGATAAAAAAGAAAAAACAATACACCAAATCAGGGTGAAAGAGGAGCAGATTTTAAAACTCATCATCCAGACTGCTTATTTGACTTTTGACTTTGACGATGTGTTTTTTTAAACGGTAGATCTCCTGATCAGACAAAACATCTTCTGCCATGCCAGACTTCCTGGTGAGGATCTTAGCTGATCTCAAGAACAGCTTCAGATCAGGGAAATGCTCCTCTACTATGATGAGCCTCAGCCCTTTGGTCTGCTCTAAAAACCTTTTGATTTCAGTGGCAGTGTACAAATTCTGTGACTCCTGTGACAGGACGAAGTCACTGTCTCCTTCTTGACTGAGCTTTGCTGTTCTCCTGCTCATTTTTGTGTTGCTGCTCCCTGACCTGGTACTTTTCCTTTTCCGTGAGACCTTGAACTCATCGTCGCTGATCATGTCCTCATCTAACAGCGCAACAATCTGTGGTGTCACTTGATCATTAAAAACCTTTTTAGGATCAACCCCAAAACTGCGCTCCTCACCTGTCTCAGTCTCCACCGTCTCAAAACAAATGAGGGGGAGTTCCCCTGGGTCTCCTACCTCCAAGCTTACAGCCTCCTGTGACCAGAGAGGCTCCAGGCCGGCAGCTGACAAGGCAGAGTCTTCAGAACGCAGCGGCGTCTTCGGACCAGGCCGGCTGCGGTGGCTCCCCCGCCAGCAGCAGCCCCGGACTGTGCTGCCCGCGGTGGCTCTCCGCCAGCAGCAGCCTCAGACTGATGGTTTTCCTGGTCTCACGGCTGTCAGCCACAGCAAGTGGAGGAGAAGCGAGAGAGGGAGACGACAACTCAGGAGGGAGGAGGCAGACCACGACTCAGGAGAGGAGGCATCACCACCAGCGGCAGCAGCACAAGCAGGAGGAATGGATGATGAAGAGGAGGAGGCAGCAGCAAGAGCAGTCTGCAAGTGCCTGGAGACCACGGGAATGTCCCCGGGAGTGTAAAAATAAAAAGCGTGATCCTCTGCTCTGCAAGTTCCTAGCAGCCATGGGAATGTGTCGCTTTGTCGACAACTTTGACAACTTTACCCAGTTCATCCACGTCTTCGGATCAGTGCCGGCTCTACGGGCCCGAGTTTGTCGTCAAGTATGGCAAATTACATGCCAGGATAGAGGCGCTGCGCGCCAGCGCCTTCTCCGCGCTCGACAACTTCGAGCCACGCGGCGTGGCCTGCTACGATGGGGACGGGGAGCCCGTTGTCGCCGGCGCATCAGAATTCTTTGCCTGCGACGACAACAAAGACGACCACGAAGGCTGCAGGGACAGAGTCCTGCCTCCTCCGCTGCTGCTGCGTTCCAATGCTCTCGGACACGGCCGTGGCGGCCTCATCCCCTGTACGGAAGTGTTCGATCTCTCCTCGGACAACGCCGTTCGTCAGGCGATGAAGGTCTGCTCGCACCTAGTCGGCACGTGCGACGCCCACGAGAAATGGGTCCGACGAAACCTACAGAACTGACTAAAGTGGTGTGTGTTTTTTGTGATCTTTTGTTACGACGACAACAAAGAAAATGATAACTAAAATAAAGTGGCTCTGTGATATATGAAGTGTTTGTGTCATCTTTTTCTTTATTCTTTTTTCTTATTACTATTATTCAAAAACAAAAGATAACCCCTTCAGAATCACGAATATCATGCACAACAACAAATCCTACTACACACACATACACACAAACACACACACATTCACGAAGGCACATTGTCGGCCACCAGGTCACCTTGACCCAGAGGACAACGCGAGGGTTAAAGGACACTGGATAAAACATCAAAGGACACTGGACCAAACATCAAAGGAACATCAAAGGACACTGGATAAAACATCAAAAAACACTGCATAAAAAATCAAAGCACACTGGATAAAACGTCAGTGGACACTGGATAAAACATCAAAGGAACATCAAAGGACACTGGATAAAACATCAAAGGACACTGGATGAAACATCAAAAGATACTGGATAAAACGACATTGGACACTGGATAAAGAATCAAAGAAACATGAAAAGAACATCAATAGATGGTGGATAAAACATCAAAGGACACTGAATAAAACAAAGGAACATCAAAGTACACTGGATAAAACATCAAAGGAACATCAAAAGACACAGGATAGAACATCAAAGGAAAATCAAAGGATCATCAAAGGACACTGGACAAAACATCAAGGGACACTAGATGAAATATCAAAGGACAGTGGATAAAACATCAAAGGAACATCAAAGGAACATTAATCGTTCATCAAAGAACACTGTACCGAACATCAAAGGACACTGGATGAAAAATCAAAGGACACTGGCCAAAACATCAAATGAACATTGAAGGAACATCAAAGGACACTATAAAATATCAATGGAACATCAAAGGAACATCGAAGGACACTAGATAAAACATCAAAGAACACTGGACAAAACATCAAAGGAACATCAAAAGACACTGGATAAAATATCAAAGGACACTGGATAACACATTAAAGGACGCTGGATAAAACACTCAAGGACACTGGACGAAACATCAAAGGACACTGGACAAAACATCGAAGGAACATCAAAAGACACTGGATTAAACATCAAAGGACACTGGACGAAACATCAAAGGAACATTGAAGGACACTAGATAAAACGTAAAAGGACACTCAATGAAACATCAAAGGAACATGGATAAAACATCAAAGTAAAATGAAAGAACACAACCAACTGTGATCACACAAAGTGCCGACCGCAAACACCTGTACTGTCACAAAGTACTGACAACCAACAACGGTGATATCACAGTGTGCTTTTTCTGGCCATAACCAAGTGTGATGTCAGAAAGTACTGACAACAAACTGAAATATTATTGTGATGTTATAGTGAAATGTCTCCAATCAACTGTGACATCACAGTTTACTTTTCTTGACCACAACCTACCTTGATGTCATAAAGTATTGACCACAAACATCTGTGATGTCACAGTGTACTTTTACTGGCCACAACCAACTGTGATGTCATAAAGTACTGACCACAAACAACTGTACTGTCACAAAGTACTGACCACAACCAAGTGTGATGTCACAAAGTAATGACCACCACCGAGACATCACAGTGTAGTTTTACTGAACACAACCAACTGTGATGTCACAAAGTATTGACCACAAACAACTGTACTGTCACAAAGTACTGACCACAACCAAGTGTGATGTCACAAAGGTACTGACCACAACCGAGACATCACTGTGACGTCATGTAATTCATTACTGCAACCCTGACAACTGGCTATGCACTGGCGACGGTCAGCTTTTTAAGTCTGATAAATAGTAACACAAAAAAAAACCCCTTCTGACCAAATTCTGCTGAAAATGATGAACTAACAGCTTATGACATTTATGTACACTGTTTCATTTGCATTCAAATCAATTATTATAAATTTATACTTTATCTACCTTTTCCATTTGCACACCAACGGTCGTCCTCATAACGATCCTCTGTCTTCTCCTCTCACGATGTCTTGCTGCGATGACAACTTGATTTTTCCGGTTACTGGTTGAAACTAGATAGTCTCTGTTCACCTCAGTGTGATTGAATCTAATATATGTTAGGTTGTGGAGTTTCATGCACCAGATACCACATGATTTAATCCAGTTTTTCTTGAAAAGATGAAGTTATATTGTACAAATCACATGCTACACTTATGTAAATGAAACGACCAGGCAATTTTTCTTTTTTGAGTGTGGCCCCATGCCACGTCCTTAAACATACCAGTGATCTTTGACAGCATGGTTCAAAAATATCTTAACAGGATGGACAAAGTGTTCTCAAAGTATACAGCTGTTTTATCTCATCTGACTCCAGTTGTGTGTCAGCCACAGACTGTGTCAGACAATGCTTTTAGGGCACAAAAAGAAGGTCCTGACTTTGCCCAATCTGCCTCAATATCAGGTAGTGCAAATATCCCAGTTTTATTATCTAATAGATCTAGATTTTCAACAGCTTGGTCCTGTCTCTCAGGTTACTAAATCTGCTGTTGCTACTACTACCTATCTGATGTCAAACTAACTCTATTGTATGTACAATCCCTTTCTAATAAGACTTCCATATTAAGTGATCATTCAGAAAATCTTGATTTTATGTGTTTTTTTTGTTTGTTTTTTTTTTTTTTTTTTCTTTGTTTCTTTGTTTACTGGTGGTCCAAACCTGTTGAACACAGCTTGTTCTTTTTTTTTAGATCCCCCAGCTTGTGGTCAGGGTGGTGGGAAAGGTGCTATCTTTAAAAAGTTTTTTAAAGGTGAACAGTTACCTTTCAGCAATAGCAATATCTTTTAGGCCGTTGTCCTGAAAACTCATTGCCTAGACTTTGTCCTCCTTGTTTTCTATCATCCTTCAAAATCCAGCATCGCCTTGTTTTTATCCGAGTCAGAATATCTATCCTCATGACAAAGTTTTGATAGCTGTTGACTTCATGTTGATGATATCTCTGACAACTTTGCAACAGAATTTTTAAACACTACGGAGTCTTTTAGTTTCACTCAACATGCATCAGACCCTATTCATGAATGTGGCCACACATCAGATGTTTACTTTGGATCTGGATTATCTTTGGTTCAGAGGGACATTTTTTTTATTTATCTCTGATCATCTTTGTCTAGTGTTTGCCTCTCTGTTTTAGGTGTCTAGTATATTAAGGCTTTGCTCATTATTTATGGATCCTGATGAATCCTTAGGTCTGCTCTGAAAAACACAAATGACTTGGTGAACTCTTTCAATGATATATGTTTAACTGCTTTAGAACTGCTGCTCCTGTAAAATGCTTATTTACATCAAATTCACTAATTGTATTATTTTGGATTACCAAAAGAATCCCGGGCCTAAAAGGTAGTGTAGGAAGACTGCGACACAGTGGGAGAAAACAAAGCTCGCAGTTCACTATGAATGTATACTTGAAACAGCAAAGGATGAAAGAGCAAAATATTTTTCAGAGCTCATCTCTTCCAATCAGCAAAATTCTAGATTTTTATTTGATACCATTGACCAAGTAGTCAACCCTGTAGTCCTCCTGGTGTCCCTTTTTCCTCAAGGCAGACTGTGAAAGGTATCTTTTTCATAGATAAGATTGAGGACATTAGATTGAAGATTCTGTGTCTGATGTGAAAATCACTAACAAAAAAGAATTAAACTATTCCACATATGACACCATCATCAAGCCCACTAGACATAATATCTTCCAGATTTTTACTAGAGGTTTTAGAATTTATGCCACACTGTTTTACTCTTACGCAGGTAATTTTTCACATTGAAACTGGACATGCACATGTGCAGCAAGACCAATAAGTCAAAATGTAAAAACCATTTATTTTGCACTTGTTATGATCTACATGAGGTTCTACTGTGTAAACGTTACTTTTTTCCCCTTTCTTATATCTTTCTTTCCTCTTGTGCTTGTGTATATCAAATGTACAACTTGTAGTGACGTCAAGAGGTAAACTAAACTAAACATAGCGGTGAAAGTAAGTTTTGGCATGCAGTGATGAAGAAGAAGCAGATATAATAATTAATTCTTTCCGGCACTGTGTCAAGTGGCAGCCAGCAACAGTTGCTCTCTCTCTCCTTTCCGCACTTTAACTTTTTTTCCTAATTATTGTTTTCTTTACCGTTTTCTTTTTGGCTAGGTTGTTGTGCTAACCTTAGCCAACTATGTTTGGGAACTTTCTTCCATGTTTCTTGTCCATATGTCTCATTCTTGGGACAATTTTTCCTGACCGCGTCTCCGTCTGGGCACAACAATGTGGCGGGTCTATTGTTTACACTCGTGATCAGCTGTTGTCGTTACTACCAACTGAGAGCTGAGGAGGAAGTACAGGGGACGTAAGGCTGGGCGTAAACACCGGGAAAAGAAGCGGAGATATAAATCTCTCCCTTCCATCACCATGGGGAACGTGAGGTCGCTGGCTAATAAGATGGACGAGCTGGCGGGCTTGGTGAGGACTCAGCGGGTGTATCGTGAGAGCAACGTGCTGTGTTTCATGGAGACGTGGCTCCACGAGGACATCCTGGACTCTAACGTAACCGTGGACGGCTTTCAGACTGTTCGGGCAGACAGGAGTCACCGTGAGTGTGGCAAGAGGAAAGGTGGGGGACTTGCTATTTTTATTAACAACAAGTGGTGTCATCCTGGTCATGTTACTGTGAAGGAGCGTGTGTGCAGCCCGGACATTGAACTGCTTGCCGTGAGTCTCCGGCCATATTATCTGCCGCGAGAGTTCTCACACGTGATCATCCTGGTTGTTTACATTCCTCCGTCGGCAAATGCGGCACTCGCGAATGACGCCATCCACACCGTCGTCGCGAGTCTCCAGACACAGCACCCTGACGCATTCATCGCGATATCTGGGGACTTCAATCACACCACTCTGGCTACTACACTGCCCACCTTCGACCAGTTTGTGGACTGTCCCATCAGGGAAAACAAGACACTGGACCTGCTGTATGCCAATGTTAAGGAGGCTTACAGCTCCACTGCTCTTCCTCCACTTGGAAGACCACAACCTCATCCACCTGCAGCCTCTGTATAAGCCCCAAGTCCAGCGGCTTCCTGTGACCACCAGGACTGTGAGGAGATGGTCACAGGAGACCGATGAAGCTTTGCAGGGCTGCTTCGAACTCACAGACTGGGAGCTGCTCTGTGATTCGCATGGAGAGGACCTTGATGATCTCACGGACTGCATAACAGGGTACATCAACTTCTGTGTGGACAGTGTTGTTCCTACAGTGTCTGTACGCTGTTTCCCCAATAACAAGCCGTGGGTCACCAGAGACATCAAGGTCCTGCTAAATCAGAAGAAGAGGGCCTTCAGAGATGGGGACAGGGAGCAGATGAGGCGGGTTCAGAGGGAGCTTAAAGTGAGGATCCAACAGGGTAAAGACAGCTACAGGAGGAAGCTGGAGTACAAACTCCAGCAGAACAACTTGAAGGACGTGTGGAGTGGCATGAGGAGCATCACTGGCTACAAACAATCTGGCAGCCAGACAATAGGGGGTGGCGCTGAACGAGCCAACGAGCTGAATCTGTTTTTCAATAGATTTGATGAGAGGGCTCCGGACTACCCCTCCCCCAGCTCCTCTACAACCATCCGCCTCCAAACCTCCAGCCCTGCTGTCCCCCCTCCCCCTCCGTTCTCTCCGGACTATGCCCTACCTGTTCTCTCCCCCCCACCATCACCTCCCCCCACCCCCATCAACACACACAGCACACAGACCTTCACAGCAGAGCAGGTGAGGAAGGAGCTGTGCAGACTCCGCCCAGGCAAGGCAGCAGGCCCCGATGGTGTCAGCCCGAGGGTTCTCAAAACATGCACAGCCCAGCTGAGTGGACTACTGCAGCACATCTTCAACCTTAGCCTGAGTCTGGAGAGGGTCCCTGTGCTGTGGAAGACATCCTGCCTGGTTCCAGTACCGAAGAAGGCGCGTCCCAGCACCTCCAACGACTACTGACATCCCACCTGATGTAATCCCTGGAGAGGCTGGTCCTGTCACTACTTCGGCCCCTGGTCAGCTCATCACTGGACCCTCTTCAGTTTGCCTACCAGCCGAAACTAGGAGTAGAGGATGCCATCATCTTCCTGCTCCACGATGCAGGCGCCCACCTGGACAGACCGGGTAGCACCGTGAGGATCATGTTCTTTGACTTCTCCAGCACTTTCAACACCACCCGGCCTGCCCTGCTGGGGAGCAAGCTGATGGTGATGCAGGTGGACCCTCCCCTGGTCTCCTGGATTATGGACTATTTGATGGGTCGACCACAGTACGTCAGACAGCAGCACTGACGCTCCACAGGGAACTGTTCTTTCCCCCTTTCTGTTCACTCTGTACACCTCAGACTTTCAGTTCCACTCTGATTCCTGCCATCTGCAGAAGTTTGCGGACGACTCTGCAATTGTTGGCTGTATCAGTGAGGGGAATGAGGAGGAGTACAGGGGCGTTGTGGACTCCTTCGTCGAGTGGTGTGGAACTAACCATCTGCATCTCAATACCACCAAGACAAAGGAGCTGGTGGTGGATTTCCGTAGGAGGAAATCTGCCCCTACACCCATTTCCATCAATGGTGTGACTGTAGATGTTGTCTCAGATTACAAATACCTTGGAGTACACCTGGACAACAAACTGGACTGGGCCAAGAACACCGAGGCTGTTTACAAGAAGGGCCAGAGTCGACTCTATTTCCTGAGGAGGCTCCGGTCATTCAACGTATGTAACATCATGCTGAGGATGTTTTACCAGTCGGTGGTAGCCAGCGCCATCATCTTTGGTGTTGTGTGCTGGGGCAGCAGGCTGAGGGCAGCAGACGCCAACAAGATCAGCAGGATCATCAGGAAGGCTGGCTCCATCCTGGGGGTCCAACTGGACTCTTTGTTGGTGGTGTCTGAGAGGAGGATGCTGTGTAAACTGCATAGTATCCTGGACAACAATGCTCACCCTCTCCACCAGGTGATAACCTCGAACAGAAGCACCTTCAGCAACAGACTCATTCCCCCCCGGTGTAACACAGAACTCCAGAGGAAGTCCTTTCTTCCTGTGGCCATCAGACTGTTTAATTCATCTACCTCTGGTCGTGAGAGGGACAGTGGAGACACTGTGTCCTGAGGCCACAATGCCACTTATCACTTGCCGTTTCACCTTGTCACTTCTTGTTCTTGTACTTATTTTATTGCAACTATGCTATTAAATTACAGTTCGTATTGTTGTATATTGTATATACCTACGTTACTGTAATCTTTGTGGCATTTGTTGCATTTAGCTACTTGTTTATTTATTTTATGTTAGCCTTTATTTTATTAGCTTTATTCCTATTCTCTTCACACTGTATTGCTTCTCTTCACACTGTATTGCTTTTCCACCTCTGTATTGCAACTGGTGCACAGCAATTTCCCTCGGGATAAATAAAGCTTCTTGAATCTTGAATCTTGAATATAAAAGAGCCTCTCTTTCTAACTCCAGATCGTCCATTGGCACGTTAAGGCAAATATGATCAGGTTGAGGGTCAAATGGCCAGTTCCAGATCAAGTCTAATAAACACAAGGCCAAGGAATAAACTATCACAAACTCCAAAGTGAAAATGAGTTAATTCCATACAACCAGCCTGAATGTCTGAAATCATATGAAATAATTGTCCATCCACTCTGTAAACCAAATCATTGTATTGACTAAATATTTTCAACTCATTTAGTGAAAGTCCAGGATCTGTAAGAGCTGGGACTAAAATGTTTGCAGCATTATATCTTATTTCCATTATTCCATCTTACTCATTAATCAAAGAACTGGTCTACAGCAACACTCATTTATTAAGATAGAAACAATTTATTCTTCTGTCTTATTAATTATTCATCTTTATTCAGTTTAAGGTTTATGAGTGATGTGCTGACACAAGATCCATGTTTGTATTTATTCATTGTTTCCTTCTTGTCAGTAATAGTGCATCAAGTTCCACTTCCAGTTTCTCGTCTTATGTAATGTCTTAATTGATTATGGTGGAAGGTGAATATGCCAAATAAACTAAAACTAAAATAAGAACTAAATCTGACTCTAAATCTAAATCATTAAGTAGAATCTTTTAGTCATTTGATGGAATAACTGCTGACATTACTCTCCTCTAGTGTTTCTCTCTTTTTGCTCTACAGATCAACCTGCATGTGCTTCAGTAAGAGATTCAAGTTTTTGGACAACATGGATTTTTTTAAACCAAAAACTTAATGGAAGCTGTGGCAACTAACAGTGGTAGGATGAGAAGCAGCAAAGTGAAAAGTGTACATTTTAATCAGGGCCATAGCTGCTACTGAGGAAACAAAGGTAATATTCTCAGTTCTGTTTCATGGAATTTGATCATCATGGAATTTCATCTTAGAGTTATAAATGAAACAGCTGATGTCAGTCAGCTTATATAAGCATGACTTGGTAAATGGACTGTACTTACATAGCGCTTTTGTAGTCGTATCGACCACTCAAAGCGCTTTACACTACGCGTCACATTCACCCATTCTCACAGCGCTTGCACTATTACAAAGCGCTCTAACACATTCACACACCGCAAAACATCGCGGGCAACGTGGGGTTCAGTATCTTGCCCAAGGATACTTCGTCATGGACTGGAGGAGCCGGGGATCGAACCGCTGACCTTAGTGGGTGACCAGCTCTACCACCTGAGCCACAGCCGCCCCACAAACTTAAGTGTTTTGCCTTTGTTTCACATTTTAATTTTATACTCTTACACTGTAACACTCCAACTCTGTTTGCTTTTATTGATGCAGCACAGCTTTCACACTGTAAGAGTCTATGGTGATATGACCAAATTTAATATACATAAACCACTATAATAGCAAAAGTCATTATTAGAAACATGTCAAATACAAAAAACAAAGAACAACAAAACTAAAAAACAGGCACAGCAAAAACATGACTATAGTTGTGCAAAACAAGTGCAAACCTGGGAGTAGATACATGATATATGAGAAAAATCATATTCACTGTAACAACTACAGTGACTTCACAAAGTATCCGACCCCTTCACTTCTTGCACTCTATATTGTGTTGTAGGTTTTCTTTTAAATGGATAAAACTCCATTCTACACTCAATAATCCATGATGACAAAGTGGAAACACGCTTTAGTTATCCATGAGGTTTGTCTAGGATGTGATTGGAGTCCATCTGTGGCAAATTAAATTGACTGGACATAGTTAGAGAGGCACACACATGGGTATATTAAGTCTCACAATTCACCATACTGAATGTCAGGACAAAAACTAAGCCATGAAGTCCAAGGAGCTCTCTGTAGATATCTGTGTCAAAATTGTGGTGAGGCACGGAGCAGGGCAAGGGTATGGAACAATTTCTAAAGCTTTGCGTGTTCCCAGGAGCAAAGACGGGAGAACCTGTCTGAAGGATGACCATCTCAGCAGCACTTTCAGGCACATGACAGCCTGATTGAAATTTGCCAAAAGACATGGAAAGGACTCTGAGAGATGAGGGAAAAGATTCTCTGGTCTGATGAGACAATATTTCAACCCTTTGGACAGAACTCCAAACACACCAGGCACAGCTCATCGCCCAGCTAAAACCATTCCCACAGTGAAGCATGGTGGTGGAAGCATCATGCTATGGAGGGGCCTGTCAGCAACAGGGACAGGGAGACTGGACCTCCAGAGTGCAGGTGACCTGAGACTGGGGTGATAGTTCACCTTTCAGCAAAATAATGAACCAAAGACAAAACAACACTGGAGTGGTTTGAGTTTGAGTCTCAGACTTTCTAAAGCAGTTGTTCACAGATACTTCCCATCCAATCTGATTAAGCTTGAGAGGATCTGTCAGTAAGAGTAAGATAAACTGACCAAGTCCAGGTGTGCAAAGCTGGAGATTTACCCAAACCTCTACAAAGAACTGAATTAAGGGTCTGAATTCTTCTGTAAATGAGAGATTTCAGTTTTTGATTTTTAATAATTTTGTTTAAAAAAAAATTCTAAAAACATGTTTTAACTTTGTCATTATGGGTTATTTACTAAAGGTTGATGGGTAAAGATGGTAATTTTATCCATTTAAAATCCAATGTAGATCATAATAAAGTTAGTAAAAAGTGACGTGGGTTAAATACTTTCTGAAGCCACTATAAATGCACCACTGTAGTTTAAAATGCCTGAAAATAGTATGCTCATGGAGTGAGCGCTACTTTAGGTGCGTTTTCGTCTGTCCCAGACTCAGTCCTCACACAATCTTCACAAATTACACATCATTTCAAAATAAAAGGAGTACATCTCTACCTTGTTTATGTCACTGTGGTTCAGTATCCCTTATACTCATTCTGACTTAATGTTGGTAAAATTTGAAGAGTTATCTTTTAAAGGAGACCAGGCTTATGATGACTGCAATCAAAATGGCTCAAGAACAATAACCTTTTTTAACTTCAGGTGCATCATTTCGGGGCTGTCTGTTAACAGGCTGAAGTAAGATGAGTCTTTTTCTCGGTGTGCTCTGAACTCAGTGCATCTCTATCATGACTTTCAGTCTGGTAAATAGGCAAGTCAGAAAATGTCCTCATAATTTCTTCCTCATTAGCTCCTACCAGTTTGAGATGTGTTTTTCATCATATCAGTTGAAAAACATCATTTTGAAAAGCTCCTACAGTAATGACATGCTCAGAGGTTCTCATTAGAGGCATTTTAGTTCTGCTTTTCCTTCTTCTTGGCAAGTTTAGGAGGCTGAAGAGTGGGCCAGGGAGTGAGCTTACAGCAGGGGCTCTGTCCTTTGTCCTGCTGGAATGGAAGAGGTCAACATGTGCTGCCTCAACGTACACTCAGGAGAGCTCAGTATAACAATGTCTCTCCCAAGCTTGGACCTCCCCCCCTTCTGCACATACCAGCAGGTATGACTCACTCATCACCTGTGGCAGGTGAGCCTGCAGGACAAAGCAGAACAGACAATAAGACTGGCATTTCTTTGGATTAAAAGTAAATCCAATTATATACCAGTATATACTAAGTATGTGATCATTTAGTGTGATAAACTCTCCCTCTGTTAGATGCTCTGTTGTGGACATATGGAAAGCCTGGAACAGCAAAATGATTCCACTGATCAATAAAAAGATCTATTGATCTTTATCATTTGATAGGTTCTGATCTGATCCTCTGAAGTTAACCCATCCCAGAACAGGTTAGCTGTCCCATGGCCATTTACCCCACTAAGAAGTGAACCACCGTTGTAACCCTGAAAACCCAGAGTTAAACCTGAAGTTACCTCACTAACCTCAAATCCTGCTTCGTACTGCAAGCCTCAGGTTCTTTCCCTAACCTTAAACAAGATGCTGTGAGAGTCTAAACAGAAGCATAAAACGTCTGAATAATGCTGGGGTCTGTTAACGTTTTAGAGATACCTTCAGTATAAGCATTTTTGTAACTTGCCAAATAAATATGTAAATAATCAACATATCCTGATTATGTTAATAGAAAATGCAATAGATGCAATAGAATATGCTTCCTTCAAAAAGCATATATTATTGCAAATTAGTTGCATGTGAATATTAACACAAGAGGAGGCCTAGTCAGTCAAAGTGAAAACATCTGTGTGGGTGTACCGCAGCTGTGTAGGAGCTCTGATATATCCCCCAGTTTCATTTTCAGATATCTACTTTATGGTGCAGATATGTTATGGTGTTACTTAATTGTTAATTATTGAATAGTAATAAAAATATAACTAGGTACGTTACATTGCTTAATTTCGAGTATTACCATTTTATGAAAAATATTACACTTTTTCATCTATTAGATGTATATGACAGCTGTTTACCTGCTACTTCGCAAATTAAGATTTCATGTACAAAACCAATAAGAAGTTTATACAATATTAAAATCCTACTTACACACTAATGTATCACTACGATAAGACAAATAATAGATAAGTACACACTGACAGGAGATATCAATGTGATGCCTTTTGAGTAATTTAACAAAGATGTCCACACTTGCAGCATTGCTGCTTCTACCACTGACGATGAAATCATCTCCCTATACAACCACAGAACATATCAATGGTATATAAATGTCAGTATTGCATTCAAAACTCCACATTGGAGTCCTAATGACTGATGACAGATTTGGTTTTTGTCTGTACCCTGTGGAACAGGAGCAGGTGACGGTGGAGAGGAATCACCAGCGGGTAATGGCAGGCTGGGGGCGCTCTCCTCCTCTGTAACACATGCAAGTCAGACCAGTGAACAGACAGCAGCAATGAGGGAACACAAAAACTTGGCCAGCTACACAGATTTCATGTCACATGTAGACACTCTCTGTTTGCCCATTATTAAGCCTGATCTTAGTTACTTAAAGCTTCTGCAAATGAATCAGACAACCAAACAGGTTAATTGCTGTTTTTGTTTTTCATGTCAGGCAGAGAAAGAGAATATGAAAGTGGTTTAAGATAGGCTTACGTCCCCTGGTGCATCCACACAGTGGGCAGGCAGAGCAAGAGATGCTGGGCTGATACTCAGCTCTGTGATTGGAGGAGAGAGAGGAACATCAGAGCCCATAATGCGCGCCAGCGCTGTTGCAGGCATTCAGCCTTGGGATGCACCACTGGCTTTATATGTGGTAAGACAGAAACAGAACAGAACCAAAAACACTACATCTGTGTGGTGATAAAAGGGTTGACAGTGTGAGTGTGAGTGGAGGGAGAGGAGTGATGGAGAAAGCAGTGACTGAAGCGAGGCAAGCCACTGACTTGCGTTTTTATCATCTCATACGGAGTGAGGCACAGCACATGCTTATTGTCCTCATGCTTTTGGAGTTGTGGTTATTATTCATATCACTTTCATCCATCAGGCCAGCAGCAGGAAGACCCTCATTGCTGCATCTTTAAAAAGCGCATGACACTGTACTGATTTATAGAAACAGGCATCCAAGTTCCTGCATACCAAAGCTATTCTTAGATTGGGTATTTATCACCATGTTCTGACTGAGGCCTCCAGTATAAGCAGATGCTGCTGGGACTGTGCAGCACTGTGTTTATTCAGAGTGGCTCATATTGTCTGGAACTCATTCCACATCACGTTTATGTTGTTCTTAAGAGACTCAGGACTGTGAAGTAGTACTTGGGTTGTGTTGGATGTCTGCGTGATTAGGTAATGTAACTGAAATGCCTGGCATTCTGAAAACAGCCTTAGAATTTTTTTTTTAACCAACTGGGTTAAATTTAAAGCTGCCATTCTACCAATACATGGCCTTAGCTTTTAATGCTCTCCTGTGGATTTCATTGCCTTTCATCAATGGTTGCATTGATATCTGCTGGCTGTTAGAGTGAAAACACCCATGTGTTTAGTTATGCAATAATATCAAATAAACCTTTGTCATATAATCAGTGTCACTCCATGGCTGTGGTCTTCACAGTGTCAAATATTATTGGTTCCCTCTGATGCCATGGTATAACTGCATACTATATACAGTGAAAGAGAGAGGAACAGTCCAGGCCATATGGAGGGATGATTAGAATAATGATGAAGATGATGGTGTGATGAGAATGCAGGGGTGCTGATCCCTTGCCTGTTTCTTTGGGGGCTCTCCAGTCCTGCATCTCCCCCTTCAGTCTCTCCATTTCTTTCTCCAGCTCACAGTATCTCCTCTCTGCCTCTTGTAACCTGCTGGTAGATAAAGAAGGAAAGACTTTGAGTTGCTTCATATCTTCTTCTTGTTTTAATTCCAGTGACACTGGGATGATATGCTGTCACTGCAATGGATGCTTGTCTTTATTTGAAGGGCTAATCCACTCCAAATATATAATTCACCTAAAATTAAAATTTCACAGTCAATAATTTCTCTTGCACACAGATCTTATTTATTTAATTATATATTTAACTCAGTGTCAAGGTTAGTCACCAAGGTGATAAAGCCTTGGCAGTCAGGAACCCTGAGGCTTTGCAAAGATTACCCTGTCAGGTCAGGATCTCAGTATAAACCATTATTTGAATATGATAAATATAATTGTTTTCATGTGTGATTCCAGAGATTTTCTGAGGAGACTGGATTCTTCTTGTGTGACATACCTGTTCCTGATACCCTGAAAGCCAACAGAGTTTTATGCAGGGTTTGCATATCTCAAAGAAAATGTCTATTTACCTAGCACTGTAATAATAGTACTCTGATACTCTTGATATCAGCAAATGACATTGTCTGTATGAGGATCTGGATGGATACTTAAATTAATGTGCACTTTACAGCGATAAGCATCCCTCACTATAAGAGAGAAAATGTATGTTGAGCGATACTGATTTACTTTTCCATGTTCGCCCTGTGTCTGTGTGGGTTCTCTCCAGGTTCTCCAGCTTCCTCCCACAGTCCAAACACATGCAGGTTAACTGGTGACTCTAAATTGTCTGTAGGTGTGAACGTGAGCGTGACTGGTTGTTTGTCTCTATATGTCAGCCCTGTGACAGACTGCTGATCTGTCCAGTGTGTACCCCACCTCTCGTCTAAATGTCAGCTGAGATAGGCTCCCCCGCAACCCTTAAGGATAAGCAGTATAGATAATGGATGAATTAATGAATGATAATGAATGGATGGGTGGATGGATGATTTACAACACTGAAATGATTAGTACTGACTGTTACTCAGATAGATTGGTTAAAAATAGTATTTGTGCAAGCTGATACCGTTGCAAGTCTTCATCGAGTCCTGATATTTCATCAGTCTCCTCCTCCTCTGTGGTTGTGTGGGTGGATGCTGCACATCGTTGTTCCAAAGAGAGTGGAAGCTCCAGCAGCGCCGTCACATCGTCTGGTAGAGTCTCTGTGAGATGCAGCAGCTGGCTCTAAATTTGAACCAAAAGGACATCACAAGAAAACTTGAAAACTTGAACAAGAGTTCATATCATTACATGAATACATAGCTGTCTTCAGAATGCTGCATATGAGGTTTTGGGGTAACTGATGCAACCTGACAAATGGAAGTTCTGACATGTGTATAGTCTTAGAGTGATGATGTCTCACCAGTTTCTCTGGTGTGTATAGACTATCACACTGTCTGAGCCTTGTATGGTCAATCTGCATCATGATGTCTTGACTGCGGTCGATGGCACCTGTCTGACTACAGAAGAGAGACCTATTAAACAGTAGCCAGGAAGACTCCACATAGAGGCCAATAAGGGTTTTTTGATGCACATGAAACATTAACTGTGTATTCAGGTCACCTGGTAGCGGTGTAAGAATATCCAACAAAAGCCAAGTGTACTCCTATTGGTGCTCTGTCCATTACATCAGACAGCGTCTCCTGTAAATGAAAAACATACGCCAATTTTCAGACCAGCAACCACCAGCTGAAGTCATCTTGTTAGAAACTGTGTGCATTTTTCTTGGAGCCACATTATGAACCAGCTTGGTGGTTAACTGAAGAATTTTTTTTTTTTATCAGTACATGTACTTGTGGAAAAATAAATAATTTGGGGTTTCTTGTATCCCCCACAGATAAGTGTGAACCATTAAGTTTCACACAGCATGTGCAAGTACAGTACAGCATGACATAGAGTAACGTTCTCTAAAGACAATACCATGTCACTAAGACAGTCATCCAGAATGTCAAAGTTGGAGGTGTCAGTTGGATTAGATACTTCAGGTAGGAAGGGAGCAGGGAGTTTATGCAGGGAACCCCAGTCTAGACCAGAGAAAAACAGATGGCTCCTGAAGTCACTGGAGCCTTTCCTCCCCAGGCGGATTTCCCTCTCACAGATGAGTCCAGTGATGAAGGAACGAGCCTTGTCTGAGATGTCAGGACCAGAAGGAGGGAACTCAAAATAATCCTGGAGATTTAAAAAAAAAATACATAACACAATGAATAACAAAATGCCTGGTGTTTACACTATTTGTTCTGATACCATTGATATTCTGATACATACTATTAAAACTACGAAAAGCTGTGTGTCTGATGTGTACAGAGACTGGTGATTTTGGGTGATTTTCAGTTTATTTAAATTGGATGTACAATGCAATTTCAATCTCAATATGATACAGACAGATAGATGGAGCTAATTTGAATCAGTTGTTTGCAGACATTGTCAGGGTCTTTCTGTACCTGAAAGTGGACGATCTTAGCATATGTTTCAGAGATGGACTCTGCGTAGAAGGGTGTGGTCCCCAGCAGCATTTCATAGGCACAGATACCCAAAGCCCACCAGTCACATTCAGGACCATAACCTCCACCTCCCTCTACTGCTCTTAAAATCTCTGGAGACAAATAGTCAGGGGTCCCAACTGCTAGGGATGAGTGAACCTGCAATCAAATCAAAAGGCTGATGGATTTTCAAAAACAAAGAGGCATATCTAGAGGTCATGAGCTGTACTTCCAACATTTAAACTGTGTTAAACTGTCACTGACATGAAAAAAAATGGTGGTTTCTTTCTCAGAGTATCTTTTTCATTAAATTTATAAGTAAGTGTCAGCTTTCACCATCCCATCCTCTAGGAGCCTCAGACAGGAACCAAAGTCCCCTAGTCTGATGTGTCCGTCAGCTGTCAGCAGGATGTTATCTGGTTTGATGTCTCTGTGTAAGGAACAGGGTAGAAGTGTCATTATCATTTAAGCAACATTGTGTAACTATTTTACCATAAAATCTCAGCTTCAGAATAATTTTAATGGTACACTGACTTGTAATAGGCAGAACGGAGCCTCTGTCATTCCCACTTTGTTCTATGTAACTATGGTGAACAGGTACGATCTCCCTCTAACTAAGTGATCAATCAGGCCCAGCAAGTTTCAGAGTAATGCTGAACTGTAGATCAGTTAAAAAGACTTAGAAGTCATCAAGAATTATAAATAGATTTTGGTCTGTTTGTTACAGTGACTGCACTTCCTGCTGCAGAAGCCAGGGATCATGGGTAATATACATCATTTGGCTGGGAGCTCCAGTCAATAGATTGATAGACTTTGTTTTCTGTATATGAAAAGCACTGAGCTACTCAGACCCAGAGCTCAACACAATTAATTACCACTGATGGCTGCAGAGGGTGCTGCTGCGCAGTGAAGTTACATTTTGTTGCTTTACAGGTCAGAATTCATTAATCACAGACATCACATCAAAGAATGTTTGCAGTGTTTTTATCCACTTTATGTTACAGATCCAGGAGAGAGGTCACACATGCTTTTGGGGGTAGCTTTGTTTGGGTTTATTAGTCAGAATAGTGGTATCTGAACCACGTGAAAAACAATGTTAATTGTTTAGTTTATACAGTTAATATAGTTGCAATCTGAAACAATAGTGTAAATTTTAGTGTGCCATTCTTTAAAGAAGAGAGTGGGCTACCTGTGTACATAACCCAGTCTGTGGACAGAGTCAATGGCCATAACCATCTCAGCCAGGTAGAACTGAGCCATGTCTTCAGGGATCCGGTCTCCAAATTTACTGAGCAGAGTCAGCAGGTCCCCCCCTACATAGTAGTCCATCACCAAGTACTGACAGAGGGTGGATGAGTAAGGAACATGGCATTGGAATTAAATGCATTAAATGCTACAAACAAGCAGGAGTATTCGCACATTGCATTTACCTGACACAATTTACTGGGTGTGTTGGTACATACCAGATAGTTGTCATCCTGAAAGGCATAGTGCAACTCTGTGATCCAGCGTCTGTCACCCCTCACTAAAACCTCCCTCTCCTCCTGGTAGCATGCTGTCTTTACACAACAAAAACACAAAGACAGCTGGATAAAAGCCACTCATAGAAAGACATCCAGCTTAAATCAAAGAGCTTGTGCCTCCATTTTTCCTGCTGCTCAGTCTAACATGTACAGTGGGAGAACTGGCAAAGGTCTTTTTCCTGTGAATGTAAGCTCAGATTTGTTTGTGTGTACCTCTCCTCGCCTCAGCATGTCCCACTTATTCATAATCTTCAGAGCGTACACTTGTTGTGTGTTTCGCATCTTTGCTACAGCAACCTGAAACAGTGGCAACAAAACAACCACAATAACCACATGAAGCTTGCACACACAAAATGGATGCATGCATTACATATCAGAAGTGAGTGATAGTGAGTGCATGTTCTTTTCTTCAATCTTTCATTGGGAAGTTTCTATATTTTATTGAAACACTGTGCTGCCAGTATATTAGTCTAAAGGAGTACAATATAATACTCATTCACACACAAGAAGAGCATAATATCACATATATCTCTCAGTGTAATGAACTCTACAACTGAATACAGCCCCTGAATAACTGAATAACTTCTCTTGTTGATATTAGAACTGATGATTAAGGGGTATTTTTAAAAAATATGGGGTTAAGTGGAATGTCAGTGCAGTTAGGTTCAGTTCCTAATTACTACCACTAGATTTTATATTAGGTGAGAAAATTGCCATTAAACCACCAAAAATAGCACACAGGGTTATATTATTGGCCTTCCTTTTAGCTAAACGAATAATTGTAATTAACTGGGAACAATACAACACAAACTGCTTTAGTGTGGAGAACTGGTCTAAAGGATTTATTATCAGTGGAGAAGGCAACATTAATTGAAGAGGATAAACCTTAATGAACCCTGGGACTTTGTAAGATGCTTTCTTGAGAAAGCTTAAACAAATTTTGTAATATTGAATTTCTGTTGTTATACTCCTTCTCACCTCACTGAATGTGCCTCGGCCAATCACCTTCAGGATGTGAAAGTCTTCTCTTTTGATGCGAGTCTTCTTCACCTGCCTCACCAGGGGCTCAGCTGTGAATGAAGGAGAGAAGAGAGACTGCCAAAAATATGTATTTACTATTGTACCCTTAGAGATTAAAGAGGAAATGGGAATGGAGGTTTGATGGTATCAATTTTAGGACCAAGGAAATGAGAAATAGTAATGCAACAATGTTTTACTGATTTTAAGAGGGAAGGATGTGAATCTCAAGAGCAACTGAATACCCAAGTGTAAACAGCACTACTGACATTGTGAAGTTACCACCAAACTTATGGTACTGAAATATTCTACTAAAGTTTGCCTCAAATAAATAAATCTCCACTTGATGAAATAAAATAATGAGGTCATTTAAATCCTGTTGGTCATTTTCAAATCAGCAACTACAGACACTCAAAATTCAAATGAAAAATTCTAACTTATAAATAAAGTAGTTCATACTACAAAGTTTGTGGAGAGTGAGATTAGAAGATTGTCTGTACAATAAATACAAAGGTAAAACCACCAGATGACTAGCTTAGATCAGCATAAAGACTGGAAGCAGGGGAAACAGGTCCTTTTTTCTTTTAATTATTTTTTTGGTGTTTTTCCACCTTTATTTCGATAGGATAGGAAACAGGGAGAGAGAGCAGGGGAATGACACACAGTAGGGGTCCGGCTGAACTGGGAGTCGATCCAGGGACCAGCTGCTTAGGGCACTTAAGCCCATGTGGTACGCGCCCCAACCATTCGGCTATGGGGGCGCCCCCAGAAACAGGTCCTTTTAAAAGAAATTGTTTGAGCATGCAGCTCCCCTAAATCCACAAATTTTTGTACAGATTAACAAAATACAAAGTGTTAAGCAGTTTGTTTTATCCAAATTCGTTTATTTGTTGTATTTTATATTTCAGCAACCAAATGGTTATTGTAAGTGTTCCATTCCATGTTACCTCCTGGTTAAAGGTCCAGACTGTCAAAATTCTGTAGAAAATTCTGATGTTCTTCATAGTAAAGGGTTGGATGGATATAAATAAAAATTAAAACACTTGTTGACACTGACATTACTTCACATTATACTATCTGGAAAAAAAAGGTTGTATATGTATTTAACAACTAAAAACAGAATCAAAAATCAGAAGAAAATGAAATGGAAAATTAGTAAAAACGATTCTAGAAAGATTTTTTAAAGCAGTAAACAGTAAAATGCTCTTGACTGTTTCCTTGTTTTTCTCTGAAAAAAGTTACAAGACCCGATGCAAAGCTTCAGCAGAAACTGTCATATATACTTGACATGCTTCGCTTTGTCAACTGTAACAATGCTAGACCCACAACAAAAAATCAAAGGTCCAGCAAAGGCTTTCCTTTTTGTTGATCAATTTTCCTTATGTTCTTTTCATCAGTTTTTATATCTTCATTTTAGTTTGTTTGTTGTTGTTTTTTTCTTGTATATAATTATTTTCACAGCGTCGGCAACACAAACTGTAAATAATAATCATTCCTGCCTCCATGTGTGCTTCCTGCACCACTCACCCAGTCCTTAGAGACTCCAGTTAAGTATATTCAAAAAAGGTCATGGGGCCAGGTGTGCACACGTGCACATGATTTGACCTTCTGGATGTCCTAAGCTGCGAAATGCCTCGTTGCTCTTCCTTTTTTCAGAGGTCATTTTATTTTGGCTCTCAAATAACAGCAGCCTCCTTTAAATTGTGGACATGCACAGTCTGCTGCTCTGTCTCCTTCCAGCTGAACAGGAGATTCTGTTAGCCATAAAGGGAGTTCCTCTTCAGCAGAGCAACTGTCTGAATTGGAGTTGCTCTGTACAGCTAAAAATAGCAGCTATCATTTATGAATCGAGGCAAGTTTTCCAGTCCTTTATTTTTATTTTCATTCCCCTCCTCACACACTGAGAGGAATGCAAGTGAGGCAGAGGCACAGTGTAAACTGTTTTTAGATGAGGACAGAGAGCAACTTCAGGAACACATGTAGTCATTGTAGCCTCCGAGCTAAAGGTTTCCTGAAGCAATAGGACAATCCTGTTGAAAATGATCCATTATCCACTGCAAATATACATAGTAACCCTGGGTCAGTACACTGGCCCAGTCATGTGACCTGTGCTGTGTCACAGCCTTGTGAGTTTTTGATGCTGCATCTTACATAGAAATAGACTGATGAGCAGCATTCATTTTGACGTCATACAGATCACTGGCCTTTGAACAATAACACTACATGACCATATTTCATTTAGTCTGGGTGAAGGCAGCTATATTGTATTTTCTGCCACCAGGATGATGTAATAACCTCATAGCTCTGCTATACAGCTTCATAGAGGATTGTCAAAGTCTTAGTATCTTAACACAAGGAAGAATAAAACAGATCAGTCCTCAAGGGTCACAAAAATCTGGAGTCTATTCTTTCAGATTCACGGAACACATCACTGTATTTGAAGTAAGTAAACTGACTGATCTGTAAACGATCTGTCCAAGGTGTACCCTGCTTCTCGCCCAGTGCCAGCAGGGAGAGGCTCCATCACCACTGCTATCCTTAGAGATAAGTGATATAGATAGTGGATGGATGGATGGAAATTTACAATAACTCATAACATTTACCGTAATTTCCGGACTATAAGCCGCTACTTTTTTCACACGCTTTGAACCTTGCGGCTTAAACAATAATGCGGCTAATTTATAGATTTTTACGGGCTAACGAGCTTCATGCCGCAAAAACATTTAGACACCTGCGGCTTATAGACAAGTGCGGCCTGTATATGTACTTTTTTTATTTTATTTAGTGGGTGTGGCTTATATTCAGGTGCGCTCAACAGTCCGGAAATTACGGTACAATTAGCCAAAGACATTCAAATAAAAAGAGAGTATGCTGTGTTAGATGATAGAGTGAAAAAATGAACACACAATATCTAATGAGGTATATCATTCTACTAGCAGATCATTCTGATCCTTTTGTTGAAGAAGTTCATGTGTCAGTTTTGGATTTGGAGTTTCAGTCAATGTATGAACAAATCACCAAATTTAAAATGTGAACTGACAGTAGTTCTTGTGTGGAGCTCCTTTCACTGGTGACTGAGAGCACAGCTGTATGAAAATTAAAGTATGTTACTTCCTCATTAAAAGCATATTTAAAGACTGCAAAAGCTACATAAAGAATGATAATTTGATAATTCAGTTGTAAATAATGTAATTCTGAACTATTAACCTTATACAGTGCTTGTATAGCTAGTATTGTACTGAACTGAACATAGTGTAAATGTAGCCTGAATGTACTACTTGGCTGGAGACAGAGTAAGATTTGAATGTCAGGCTATATGAATGGTGATGTGTTCACTTACTTCTGCCGCCATGCTCTGGGGAGAATACTCGAATACTTGAACTGAGGGACCTTATATGTACAGGTGCTTGCCTTTCTTGTCCAGTCAACTCAATTTGCCACAGGCTGACTTCTAAGTTCTAGACAAACCTCAATAATAACTAAAGCTAACGAGATGCACTTGACCACAGTTTGGAGCGTCACAGCAAAAGCTGGTGTTTAATTTTTTTTTTTTAATTTCTACAAACATGCCTCATCTTTATTCTCCTGAGTTATTGAGTGTAGAATGATAGGGAAAAAAATGCAGTTTTACCCATTTACAATTGAAACTACAATACAACAAAGTGAGCAAACAGTGAAGAGGTCTGAATACTTTCTGATCCAAAGTAGCTTCTGCCTTTCAGCCTGCTTGTGTTTATTCTAGACTACCACTGTAAGTGCTCTGGCAACCCCTCTGCCAGTTCTCTGTCCACATCCATGAGGAACGACAGAACAAATAAACAGACACCAGGGTTTTACCAAATGGATCATTAAGAAGTTAATCAAATATGTTGGTGGATGGCTAGCTGAAAGGATGAAATACTCCTACATAGGATTTGTTGCGGATATTTCTGGTTTTCATTTGCATCATTTGTCTCTAGAATGTAGATGCTGCAAAGTATGACAGTGAGACACAATTTTTAAAAGCAGAACAGTGAGAAAGAGATGTGAATAGCTGAGGTGTCTTGTGATCGTATCTTATGACTGCACATGTTGATGACTAAAGGCCATTCATAGAATCCATCCACAAATGTGGACAACAAATGTCTTGGGTGAGTTTTGTATCAGGCTGAAAGACTGCCTACACAAGTAACACTGAAATACAAGTTGTCTTCAATTGTTAGTGGGTGCTAGTGGTAAAATAATTAATTTAAGCTTTATGATTTTAAGAAACTATATTTTCTGAATCCTTCTGTCTGTTGTCTAGATTCACTAGTTTCTTTACTTGTTTCACACACTATCATATATATACACACACATTACACCATTATAGTCGAGATTATTTAAGATTGCAGAATCATCTGAATTATCCCCATTTCACTTGGCATTATCATTGTAAATGTTATGATTAATTACTTTTATGTACAGCACTTTGTGCTGAAGAAGTTGATATGCAATTTAAGGTAAAAATTCTTTCGGCAAATTTTTACAGTAACCAAAACTCAACACAAAATGTCAAAAATGTATGGAGGTTAAACCAAAACTTCTGTTATTATGATCACAGATCACCTATGCACCTATAGCATTTTAATAACTATCTTGTTATACAGAAGAACAAAATTGAAACACCAATTATTGGAGACTGAAGCTGAATAGTGATAGCACTTTATTAAATCAAGAGTGGGTCCCACAGGATGTGAGTGTTTCTGTGACTTTTTTCTGTGACACTGGAAACTAAGGATGATACATTCATGGTCCTGACTGCAGCTTTTTGCCTCCTCCTGCCACTGCCTGCTCTCTTCAGGCTCAGTTAATCTCCAATGTGTTTATTGGATGGCTTATGAAGAAAGCAAAATGTAGCTTGCTAACTAGCCTGTTTAGTAATGGTCAAAAAAGACAGTGGGATTTCATTAGTAATAGATGTGAAAACCTTATAGCAAAGTTGATGTTTGCTAAACATCTTAATGTTAGCTAGCTAGCTACCACCATTACTACCATCATTAGCTGTAGAACTAATTCCACTAACCCTTGCAGGCAAGTAATCTGTCACATATTAACTGTTCTCATACTACAAATATTAGCTAACTATAGCTGCATTAGCACTAAGGTTACACAAAAATATCACAGAATAAATGAACTCAAAGAACGTTAGCACTAGTTATCTTTTCCTACAACAAACTTCTTCATCACTCAAGAAATTAACTTACAGTTTTTCTGCAGCAATAGAAATAGACTAAGCTTAAGCTTAATGCAAACATGTCACACAGGTGTCCCAACTTTTGCTGATTACTTAAAAATAGACTACTCTGCACAAGGGCAGTGTTTGAACACACTACGTCCTTTAAAGTATTATTTGGAATATTGAATTGCAGGAAGTAGAATATTCTAATGATAAGAAAACTGCAATTAACAACCAATCAAGATGGTTTGGAATAAACTGTACAGACTGTGACAACAAAGCGTCCTCAAAGTGCAACACATTTCGACTCTTGAATGAATAAAACATAGTATGGTAGGATAAAAAAGATTCCATTACTACTTGTCATTATTCCTTTCCTTTGGTTATTTATTGCTTTAATTTCAGAGTACACTGAGGCATTAAACTAAATTTAAATTTGAATAAAAATTATAATAAAAACTGGAAGTCCTTTAAAACCTTTGACGAATAAAAATCATGAACATCAACAGCACATGTAAAATGTATATTTGAAAAAACAGCCCCACACCTCTCCCACAAATATGGAAAACTGTATCTGAGCAGATAAAATGGCACTCAAGTGCCAGTGAAGGCATTTGCTTACGAGCTGGTTTCATATGCAAACATTCAGACACATTGTCAATGCTGTCTGCACTTTGCTGTTACTAATTATATTTTTGAGGCCCTCTGATAGCAAAAGAAGAAAAAGAGCGATGGAGTCATTGCCAGTCCCTGTGCATGTTGATCCTGGCTCTGTACCCATCACAGACCTCTCCTGCTAGGAAAGCCATGTAGGGAGTGACCAGCCCATAAGCACACCGGGCACGGAAAGGCTTGGAATGGAAAACTACATGAAGACAGAGCTGTGAAATGGAGAATTTAGCAAGACAATTTGTTAGCAGAAACCCATGCCTCTCACACAGTATGACTCAACTCAGTCTCCCCTCAATGTACCTGCTCTTCTTGTCATAGTGGAATTGTTACACTGTGCTTCAAAGACGACACATTCAATTAGTGTTACAGCTGCATTATGTAACGTTTCCTGCATTAAATGAATAGTTCATCCAAATTGAAAAAAAATAATGCCTTTTATCAGTTGCCTGTTGGCTGTCATAGTGGCTGTTTCTTCAGTAGAGGACAGTTTAGATGAAAACTGCTGACAGCACTGTCTGTGGATTAGCCAGAATAATGGAAAAATACATTGATGATGAGATTTTCAATGGTGTGAGCAACACAAACAACCTTTTAATCATCTCCCTTTTACCGTGTTAAAGCTATATGCATAGTGTAATACCATTAAGAAAGAAAATAAATGATACACAATTTTTTCTGTTTGTTTCTCCACCTTCTCCTGACATAACAGTTTCAGTGATACTCTGCAGGTTTTGGGTGTGAATCATTTTCTCTAGGTGTGGCCATGAGAGCAGGCTGATATGTTTGAGTTTTAGACCAATGGACAGTCTAATCTCACAATGTGAAGGGAAATATCTGTCTGTCCAACCCTGTCTCACCGTAATTACATTAATTCACAACTAAACCATTTTCTCAATGACATTGTGAGGTGGCATCATAATTGCTGGCTGCATTAAATAATTAATGAATGAAGTGCTGCAGCATGGTGGTGCAGTGGTTAGCACTGTCACCTCACAGTAAGAAGGTTCCAGGTTTGAAGCCTGGTTCACCTGGGGCTTTTCTGTGTGGAGTTTCCATGTTCTCCCTGTGTCTGTGTGGGTTCTCTCCAGGTTCTCCAGCTTCCTCCCACAGTCCAAACACATGCAGGTTAACTGGTGACTCTAAATTGTCTGTAGGTGTGAATGTGAGCGTGACTGGTTGTTTGTCTCTATATGTCAGTCCTGTGATAGACTGCTGATCTGTCCAGGGTGTACCCCACCCCTCACCCAATGTCAGCTGGGATTGGCTCCAGCCTCCCTTCAACTCTTAAGGATAGGCTGTATAGATAGTGCCTGGATGGAATGAAGTGCTACATCTGTCACACCAGAGACTGGATTTGGTAGCTGTGGTCTCAGCAATAAAGACACTTTGGTTAAGGTTAGGGAAAGACTGTAGTTTTGAATAAATGTAAATAAGTAAATATTGTGTTTTAAGCCTCTGTGAAATTTTTCAATGTTAAACCAGACCAGGATCTTTCGCTAACCTTAGCCAAATGCTAAACAGTCTAAATAGGAGCATATAAAAGTTTAATGATGCTGTGGTCTCTACAAGTGGATATTTTGCTGCAAGATTGGACATTTTTACAAAAAACAAATCCATTGTCTATGAAAGGCTAACCGCGCCCCCCACTGCTCCACATGAACAAAGATTTGGCACAAACACTGATTGTGGTTGCCTGTGTGTTAAAGGGGAGGGATAAGAAGGCATGTAGCTGTAACGCACTATTTACCCCTGCCTTTGACGTCTCTATAAGCCTTGCCAGCTGTGTGAAGCAGATTTACGCTGAACCGAAATCACAGATCACTCTGACATTGGATCCTTGTTCCTGGACACATGCTGCGGTTAAATTTGGACTGTCTCATTACTGGGGACACATGATCACCACCCCTCCCCCACCCCCAGCTACTTGACAATACAATGGGTAAACACACAGTCACAGTTACATGCTTGGATGAATAACAGAGAAAGAGGGAGAGTGAGGACAGACAGGGTGAAAGTTGGGGGGAGGTGACTTGTCAGTAGTCCACACAGTGGTGGCAGGCATCCAGTAATACTACATTGGGTAGCATTTATGAGCCTCTCAGAGTCTGTATGTATGTGCGTATAATTGTCCATTATTGCTAAAAATGTTAAGCATGGCGCCCAACACAAAATGTAAGTTGTGAGTGTGCTGTCCTCTTTTGTGAGTGTATTATTATCCACAAGTGTGTGTACAGTATGTCCATCACCATCTTTGTGAGATGACACCAGTTGTTAAGTCCCTGGGAGGTTCATCAGGGTTGGCAGAGAGTCAGCTGGAGAGTGTTCACTTTGATGACCTTGTAGTGGTCTCCTGTTGCTTTTAGGCACCATGTTTACTGGGTCACAACACAGAGGTTACTGAGGCAGGTCTGCGTGGAAGCTCAGCTCTGAAATGCTCTTCACTTCCTGGACCCAAACCTGTCACACTCATTTTAGAGCTGTGGTGCAGGATGCTTTCATAGCACTGTAAATCCCTGGAAAATGTTGACCTTGCCTGACGGGCAGTCTTTAAATGGAATCTAGTGTGGATTAGATGAATTTAAAGTAATTTATTAAATTAATGCAGTTCAAATAATAATATTGTTGCTGTCATAGTTTGTTTAAAAAATTAAAAAGATGTCTGAAAATAGTAAATTCACAATTTCCCAGTGTCCAAACCGACATGTCCAAATCCTTTTTTTTTTTCAGTACCAATTATTTGTCGTATTTTTATTAACCAGTTTTTGGAGCTAATATATACATTTACAGTAAAAAATAAAATAAATAAAATTTACAGTAAAAAAAAATTCTGCCAAAAATTATAGTGACAATTGCGGTAATCTTTAAATTCTTTTGAATATAACATATTTTGAGAAATCTTTAAACAGACTATTATAAATTATATGTTGGCTATCAGTGAATGATTTCAATTTCTTTAGTTTGAGAGGAACAAGCCTAGGAATGACACCTGGGCAGCTGACCTGCCTCCTTGTCTAACCCACATCAGTTTTATTTGTAATAATTCAACAATATGGAGATAAAACCATAAATAATGTGTTGATAATAACATTTTATTTAAAATTAGGATTGGGTCCCACAGAATGTGAGTGTTTCTGTGACTTTTTTCTGTGACACTGGAAACTGACTAAGGATGATACATTCATGGTCCTGACTGCAGCTTTTTGCCTTCTCCTGCCACTGCCTGCTCTCTTCAGGCTCAGTTAATCTCCAATGTGTTTATTGGATGGCTTATGAAGAAAGCAACATGTAGCTTGCTAACTAGCCTGTTTAGTAATTGTCAAAAAAGACAGTGGGATTTCATTATTAATGGATGTGAAAACCTTAAAGCAAAGTTGATGTTTGCTAAACCTCTTAATGTTAGCTAGCTAGCTACCACCATTACTACCATCATTAGCTGTAGAACTAATTCCACTAACCCTTGCAGGCAAGTAATCTGTCACATATTAACTGTTCTCATACTACAAATATTAGCTAACTATAGCTGCATTAGCACTAAGGTTACACAAAAATATCACAGAATAAATGAATTCACTGAACATTAGTGTTAGCTATCTTTTCCTGAAACAAAGTCCATTATGTCAGTCTTTTTTCCTGGTAGTATACCTCACCTAAACATAACAAGTTCAGGCATTTTCAGTGGAGAAACCTCAGCTCACAAACATTGAAACTGGTTTTTGTCATAATTGAAGTACATCATAATAATTGCAATCGTTTATTGCAAATTCAGCAACGCATGCATCCTCACTCGTTCATTCTGCGTTCCTCTTTACCACATCTCTCCCAGGAACATGCAATAACTGGTGCTTGACTATTTACTTGATATATAAGTAATCTAACAATGTAAAGACACTGCATCAAATTACAAGCAAACCTTTCAGAGAGACAGCTGGATCAGACCCAAAGGATTTTTCATTTTTCAAGATCTCTGTCAACTGTATGAATTATGACTCTTGACTGTTGCGAGCAGAGAAGGCAGTATGATGTTGTTACAGAACTACAACATTCACAGAAAGAAGAGGTCAGGGAAGATGGATAGATCAACAAAACAACAGACTGCAACACAGGAGACTGCTGTTCATTTCCTCTTTCCTACCTACAGTCAGCATCAGTTTCATCGTCATTTTAACTCAAACCATGATCTTTCCATAACCCTATAACCAAGCTATTTTTGTGCCCAAACCTTAACCACAGCTGTGTCAGATCAGAAACCACTCTTATAATAATTTAGGTCAGCATCTAATATTTAAATAAAAGGATACAGGTCTAATTGTCAGAAATTCCCCAGTGGCTTCACATGTGATTCAGACACGCATAAGTAGAAGTACTTATTATATAAGATGAACACTCAACACACCCACAAACAAAAGAAACAAAGAGAGAGAAGGAAAACACTCACCCCATTGCAGAAAACCAGAGACATACTTCTCTCTTGCAAAGGGTGAGGAGTAGAATTCCTGATAGACGCCTACCAGTAGGTCCAACAGTGTCTGGAGCCCAACAGGTCCTGTGGGCTGGGGGCCCTCGGCCAGGTCAGGTGTACCAAGGCCAGGGCTGGTCGACATAACGCCCAGTGGGTGAGGTGCACGTTTGGTTTAGAGTTGCAATGAAACCCTGGTGTCCATAGGGTGTTGGATTTACAGTGAGACAAGCTGGATCTTCTTTTCCCCCATGGTTTACAGTTGCTCTAGTTGGTCTCTTGAGAATCACATTTACTGTAACAGCCAACCCACACTTTTTTTTTGGCTGCACCCCTCACAGACACACAGTCACGTTTTGGATCTCTTTCTGCATCAACATATAATCCCTCCCCCCTCCCTTCCTGACCTGCCTTTTCTATGTACCTGCTCTGCTTGACCACTGTATAGGTGAGTGTGTTTTCTATGCAAACATCCTCTTTTCATAGGTCATGTTCCCTCTTCCTCCCCTCACTTATAGTTCTGTCACTTTTTTCTCTGTCTCTCTCCTGTTGTCTTTATAAGTCAGCTCCCTCCCTGTGGCTCCCCGTGGCTGTGCAGCATCTGTCAAGGCTGCAGTTTCTCCAGCTCTGACTCAAGACCTTTTTTGGTGTTTGAGTCTCCCTCTCTGTCTCTCCCCACTCCCTCTATTCAAAGTACAAACTTTCTACCTCAGAGCATGTACATGCTCTGAAACAGTTCCTCTTGTCCTTTTCTATCACTAATTCTTTTATATTACCTGCCCTAGTTTGCTTTTCTTCCCTTTTTCTTTCCCCTGTGACAGAGCAAATGGGAACCACTGACCTGAATCAGTACTAGCTGTTGCTGTTACACTCAGTCACATTTTGAAGAGTGCAAATCTCTTATTTTGTCAACCATCCAAAGAACTTTTTAAGATCCCTTGATTTTTGTATCCTTGCTGTCTCACCCTTCTTCCCCCCTCTGTGCACCCCTCTCAGTTCTTCTCATGGCATGTTTTCCTCTGTCTCCCTCACTCACTCTTTTTCAAGGATGTGGCAGCAATTGTTTCCTCTTGCCCAGCTGACTGGTTTTAAAAATCCAAACTCTTCATCTGTCTGTTCATCTGCTCACTCTCTCTCTGTCCCTCTTTCATCCTCTGCTGCAGTGTCGGTAGCTCTCCGTGTTTGTACTCTCTTCCCCTCGTTCTCTTTCTCCTCCTCAACTCCTGTTTTGACTTTTGGTGTGAACTGCCTCCTTCCTCCTCTCTTTTTATAAATACACCACAGCTGCCACACAGAACCACCTCAAACTTTTAATCTCTCCATAGCTTTTTCATGGTTGTTTAAACAGCATTTTCTGTATCAGACTAAAATGCCAGAGTCAGCCTGTGGCACTGTCAGTATAGGCAAATGCTAAGGGCACCATCCATCCAGGGGGCGCCACAAATGGGAGAAGAAAAAAAGTGCAACTTTCACTATTTACTAAAACTAACACTAAAACTAGTTAGTACTATTATTTCTTAATATGAAAAAATAAGCCCACATTAATTTAACTGCATAGCAAAGCCTATTAAATAATAATAATAACACTTTCCTAAGTCCCCCCGGCTGATTAGACTGTACCTGGTCGAGTTTTCTGACGTGACCCCAGAAAGCGTTATCAACGTCAAAACGACCCAAACTCTCTGGTGCCCAGGGAAGGAAAAAAAGAGAAGAAGAGGAGGAAAAACGTGATAGAGATAGAGATACAGTAAAGATAATGTGATGAAATTATTTGTCTGTTGCATTGCATTAGTTATCTAGCAGACTGTAGTGTTAACTTGCTAACTTGCTTTTGAACAAGAGTAGCCTTTAGCCTAACGTGGTTTGCTAATCAATAAATAGCTAGTTTTAACGTCCGTTCATGTTACAAAATATAGTAATGTAGGTTACTTCTCCCACCTTACATTTCTCAGGGAATTTTGTAAAAATTAGATCTATTCAGCAGGTGTTATACATTGGTCTACATTTTTATTTACATCTGGTTAGCTAACGTTTTCCTTGCTTGTAATAGTCAATCAAAATGCTATTCCTTTTCCACCCCTTTATATATCATAGTTGTTAGTCTAGGCGTTTGTTGTTACAGTTCATATTGTCTGTGTGTTTACAGTGTTAAACTTTACATCAGTGTTAAAGTGCACATCATTAATGTTAATACTCCATAACTTAGCATTCCCATATGCTATAATATACTGCAGTTTACTGCTTCTTTGCATTCTGCTAATTAGCATTTCACTGTAATGACAATAAAGTTGAATCTAATCTAATTTGCATATCAGAAAAAAATGCATTGTATACTATACATGTACAGTATAGTGAACATCAGCATCTCTTAGGTTTTTCTTTTTTATTCTTGGAATCATCTTTTTTATTATTAGACTGTAACACCCAGTGGTGTCACATACTCCTCTCTTCAGATGCGCTGTTGAGATATTTAAATCCCACTCCTGGGCCATCTACAAATATCAGTTTCTTGTGTGAATGTTTGTAAATAGGCAGTGGAATTTACTGCGATGCAAGGGGGGCGCCACCTAAAATCTTGCCTAGGGCGCCAAATTGGTTAGGGCTGGGGAAAATGCCACACTTCCACGAGTGCGATTGCATGTGTTTTGTGTTTGGCAGAATTAATTTTTTAGCTACCGTTCACGAGTGTGATGAAGTCTTTTTTAATCAACCACACATACAGGAAAGAACTGTAAAAAAATATATAGGCCTATCATATAGACATAATCATCAATTTACACCGTTTGATATAACACCTAATGATATTTTAACAAATGACTGCATGTACATCTTAGATCCTGACTCAAGATTAATGAATTTCTAACAGATGTTGATACAGTGATGAGATGTCAGTTGTGTATGTATGTATGGTCACCATGGATTAATACATACTTCATTACTTTCATATGTTTTCACACTATAAAGCTCCACTCTGGGCACCTCCACCCTGCCAGGGAAATTGTAGCTGTAGCAAAATAATGAATGGATGTTTCTCTTTATTTGTTTTTTCTTTTGAGATGATTTAAGCCTGCCATCTATTTGGCTAGGATCACAGGAAAGTGAAGTGACATTTTAAATATGGTTTACTGGTGGTTCCCAGAGTTGAATAGGAGGCAGTCTTCAGCTATCAGGCTCCTCTACTGTGGAACCTTCTCCCAGTTTGGGTCTGGGAGGCAGACACCCTCTGTACCTTTAAGAGTAGGCTTAAAACTTTCCTTTTTGATAAAGCTTATAGTTAGGGTTGGCTCAGGCTTGAACCATCCCTTAGTTATGCTGCAATAGGCCTAGACTGCCGGGAGATCTCCCATGATGCACTGAGCTTCTCTCTCTCTCTCTCAGTATAGATTCATATCCCATGTTACATGTTACTAACTCAGTTTTTTTCCCTTTCCTGTAGTATTGTGCTCTTCCGTCTCTCTCTCCTCTTCTGTCTCTTTCTGCAGGTATTTCTGCCTCTGCAGCTGTAGAGTCTGATCTGTGATGACAAATCTCCTGCTGCTCCTACAACTCCACTCAACACCTGCTACTATAATTAGAAATTACTAGTACTGCTTCTAGTATTACTGCTACCTTTTCACTCATCACTGCTATTATTATTACTACTGCATTATTGATACCACTACATTTTTACATGGAATCCGTGTCATGCTATGTTCTTCTGTCACTATTCTCTACACCCCCCACCCACCCAACTGAATATTTGCCAAGTATTTTCTTTAAAATGTCATAATCACATAATAATTATTATATTATACATCATGTAGTTATGTATGATCCAATACATATTATTAAATGTACCCAGTTCATTTAACAAGGCTCTAACTGACTGAAAGGCAGCACGCCTTTGACCATTCTGATTCCTTAATCCCATCTGACTGTCATGGTACAGACACAAAAACTTCCCCAAATGTGCTAGCACCTCCTGCTGCTTGGCCCAGAAACTGACTCTTGTGGCTTCAGCAGCAACACAGGAACACCACAGGTATAATTTAACAGACTGATATATAATATTGAAGACATTAAAACTAAGAAGGAACACATATGGAATTATGTCATAAACAAAAGAGTTAAACAAACCAGAATGTTATAGTTTAGATTCTTCAAAGTAGCCACCTTTTGCTTTGATGACACCTTTGCACACTTCTTGGAAGCTTCATGAGGTAGTCACCTGGAATGGTTTTCCAACAGTCTTGAAAGAATTCCCAGAGGTGCTGAGCACTTGTTGGCTGCTTTGCCTTTACTCTGCGCTCCAACTCATCCCAAACCATCTCAATTGGGTTTAGGTCAGGTGACTGTGGAGGCCAGATCATCTGATACAGTACTCCATTACCCTCCTTCTTGGTCAAAAAGCTCTTACATAGCCTGGAGGTGTGTTTAGGGTAATTGTCCTGTTGAAAAACAAATGATGGTCCCACTAAATGCAAACCAGATGGGATGGCATGTCACTGCAGAATGCTGTGGTATCCATGCTGGTTAAGTGTTTAAGTGTAATTTTGGATAAATCATCAACAATGTCAACGCACCCCCACACCATCACACCTCCTCCTCCATTCTTCACGATGGGAACCACACACGTAGAAACCATCCACTCATCTTTTCTGTGTCTCACAAAGACATGGCAGTGGAACCAAAAATCTCTAATTTGGACTCATCAGCCCAAAGTACAGATTTCCACTGGTCTAATGTCCATTCCTTGTGTTTCTTGGCCCAAGCATGGTGTTAAGATGTGTCTGCTACTTGAACTGAAGCATTTATGTGGGATCTAATCTGGGGTGCTGGTAATTAGCTGTTTCTGAAGCTGGTAACTCTAATGAAGTTATCCTCTGCAGCAGAGTTAACTCTTGGTTGTCCTCTCCTGAGATGGTCCTCATGAGAGCCAGTTTCACCATAGCATTTGATGGTTTTCATGACTGCACTTAAGGTTATATTCAAAGTTCTTGAAATTTTCTGGTTTGACTGACCTTCACATCTTAAAGTAATAATGGACTGTTGTTTCTCTTTACTTGGTTGAGTGGTTCTTTTCATAGTATGGATTAGAACAGTAGTCGAAAAACGTTATTCACTGTATAGAACTGTGTACCAACCCTACCTCTGCACAACACAACTGATGGTCTCAAACGCATTAAGAAGGCAAGAAATTCCACATTAACTCTTGACAAAGCACATCTGTTAATTGAAAACCATTCCAGGTGACTACATACCAGAAGTGTGCAAAGCTGTCATCAAAGCAAAAGGTGGCTACTTTGAAGAATCTAAACTATAAAACCTTATCTGGTTTGTTTAACACTTTTCTGATTTACTACATAATTCCATGTGTGTTCCTTCATAGTCTTGATGTCTTCAGTATTAATCTACAATGTGTAAAATAATAAAAACAATGAAAAAACACTGAATGAGAAGGTCTGTCCAAACCTTTGACTGGTACTGTATATTTTTAGATACTATAAATACTTTTTTTTCTTTCTTTTTTTTTTTGTTGTTGCTATTTTTGCCTTTACTGGATAGTCATTAATAAGGACCATGGATTAGAGAGAGAGTGGGTATGAACTGCAACAAAGGTCCATGGCCAGAATCAAACCATGGATGTGGTGGTTAGGTGGCATACACTGTAACCAGAGCACTCCACAGACTGATTCATTGAACTGAAATCCCCAGTTATTGGTGAGCTTTCTTTTTTACAAGCACCTCACACTCCTGGAAATGTAAACTAAGCTCTGATCCCAGAATATCACAGAAAGACTCACGCTAACTTTACAATCTCCTCCCCACAATACTCTTTGATTCTCTGTTAGGTAACAGTATCAGGCAGCAGCACAGTCTACCATTACATCAGCAACTCTGCTGAATGATGAGTTATTAGAGGAGTTATTAGGAAGGAAGTCTCTGGCATTAATCGTGATGTAAAATAATCTCCAAAATGTGATGAATGTGTTCAGCCCGGACAGCTCATCTGCTAATCTGTATGTTGGAAGCCCCGTGTTGCTGCACACTCACATGTTACATCAAGGCTTTGTTTGTAATTGAAGGTGACACTAAGCCTGTCAGCTTGTAAAGGAGGTTTGCACGTCAGTCTGATTGTGCAGCATTGTGTGCGTCACTAAATGGGACATGGTACGGAACTGAAGGGAGAGGAGGAAAGAAAGAGGAGAAGAGGAGGGGGTGGAGGCAGAAAGGAAGCTGAATCTGTCACTGCCAGGAAGAAGAAAACAAAAGTGACTGACAGAACAGCAACTTTCAACAGGAATTGTCCAATTTTTAATCAATTTTTGTAAAAGAAGACATTTGGAATACCTTCTTGCTTTGATCCTCAGGCTCTTTTCATCTTTTCAATCCCTGTAAAGATGAGCTGTATCCCTGCCTCACACAGGTAAGCTACATGACTAAAAAAAACTCCAAATACTCTAAAGATACATTTTGCCCAGTGTAACTACCTCCCTAGACTTTCATCACTGTGAGGATTAAGTATGTCACATCATACTCTCAGAGTACCATGAGGCGCTGGAGATTCAACAAGATAACACGATAATTGATTCAAGAGGTTTCTCATACCTGAAAAAATTTTATTGAGAAGTGGAAATTGGATTCCACACCAACATCATGTCAGTCATTGTCCCGATTTCAACAGCTCACTATACAGTAGGTCCAGTTTTGTTCCTAGTTTCCTAGAGTTCCATTGTAATAGAACTCTAGGATGCAGTTAAAGATGGAGTTAAAGTAGCCTGTCCATTTCTATTTACGCCTGTATAGACCCATTAAATGACATATTCGGGACTAGTCAACACAAACACCGAAAGTACTCATCTATTCCTTCACTGTACGTGTAATATAAACACAAAATTTTGTCTTTTTATTTTTCCCCCATGTCTCACCCTTCCCCCATCTTTGGTGGTGAGGAGTCACCTGTTGTTCGAGCCTGTTATGTCATTAAGTGCTTATCTACAGATTAACACAGCGGGAGAAACACTTTGTCGGCTCTCTCCTCATCCCTAAACTTCTTGTAAATTCTGCACACTTTAATGTGTTGGAACATGTCTCAGTGAACCATGGTAACACACTCCTCCGTCCAGTGGTTGAAACTGATGAGGTAAACCTGTTTGACCTTAGGTTGCATCAGAGTTTCACAAAGGTTTGTTTAACTGTGGTGATAACACTTGGGCCTACACATTTAGACCTTGGGCATGTAAAGACGGTGATGTCAGGGTGAAATGATACAGATAATCCAGATTTTCCTGTCTTCCTTTGTATATGGAATTGTCAGTCCAGTTCAGTAGAACAGATAAAGTTTTGTTAAGTCCTCAGCCCTCAGATGAGACCACAGAGCTCTGTTTGATCACATTCTGGCCCAGTGAACCCAGTACAAAATGCTGCTGATTGTGTGTGCACAGGAAAAGTCTGTGGCAAACCCAGGGATAACTGAAATCACTTTTGTAGTCATTTTCTATAACTCTGTCAAATCTACATTTGTTCTGATTGTTTAGCTTTTATAAACTGAATCTACAGTGTGTTATTTATTCAGTTAAAATATTTTCTATTTTCTTTTCTATTGAACAGTTGCGTTTGTACTGTACTGTGAATGAACTTAACTAGTTTTTAACCAGTCTGGACTTTTATGAAGGATTTTGTTTGTCCTCCAGTACGTAAACCTACATGTAGCCTGGACAATAGACCGCATCTTACTTTGACCACATCTCTTCGCTCCAATCTCACTTGTATTTTGAGGTTATTATAAAACGGTTGCTAGTTGCTAGTTCTAAGATAACATAAGATAATCCTTTATTAGTCCCACAATGGGGAAATTTTCTAGTTTGTATTATAAGGATCAGCAGATGCAGTTCTGTTGGAAGATTCCTGAAATTCAGTGTAGACTTAAGGCAAAGATGGCATAATTGGATTCCATGTCCATCATCATCATCAGTCAGATCATGCCCAAATGAATTACCAACCAAATTAAACCAAAATGTGTGTTTTTGTTTGCAGTATGAGCTCCATTCTCAGTCAAGTAGAATCTCAGATGGAAGAGAGTTCAGTTCAGAGAAGAGGGAGCAGAGCCTACCAGGTACAATCTGACATTTTTACCAAAGTGACTCCAGTGCAGTGACATTCCTCATTTTGCCTTGTTAAAATAAGTGTGAATCATTATAATAGAAAGAATGAATATGAATATGGGGGAAAAAACTACCAGAAAGACAATAATATGTAAGGTCTGACAGGGGAAGAACACAGTACAGTATAACACAGATTCCATATAGAGATGTAAAGTGGTATTAATGTTAATAATATTAGCAATAATAATAACAATTAAAATTGTAATTATAACAGTAGCAACAAGACTAGAAGTAGAAGAAGACTCTACAGCTCCAGCGAGATAAATACCTGCAGAGAACGACAGGAGAAGAGGAGAGAGAGGAAAGAGCACAAAACTATGGGAAAGGGAAGATGTTAGTGACATGCATTTATGGGATATGAATCTGTAGAGATAGAGAGAGGAGCTCAGTGCATCATGGGAAATCCCCCAGCAATCTCAGCCTATAGCCACATAACTAGAGGATGGTTCAGGCCTGATACAGCTATAACTAAAAGCTTTATCAAAGAGGAAAGATATTTAAACTAGGAATATGTTAAATAATCAATTTGAAGTTTGTTTTGAAAGGAAAAATTGATTTCAATCGTAAATCCCTCCCTGGACCAGATCTTTCCAGAAACCAACATGAATGAAGAGTCAGATTCCAGTGCCTATCCAGAGGACTTTCTCTATAGGAGGGAGCGTCTCCCCTCCATTGTTGTTGAGCCCACAGAGCACAGTGAATTAGAGAGTGGGGAGCTGCGCTGGCCTCCACGATGCCTAATGAGTAACAGTGTGGACGAGGGGGAAGACAGCAGTGCTGATCACACAGAGGGCTGTGTGGATGGAGAGCAGCAGGAAGACATGAGGATGGATGAAGGGTAAGGATGAAGGGCTGACAGAACATGACAGTCCAGTGATATTACATTTGATCCTGCCTGTGAAAAACATTCTGACTAGTTAGCACTTTATCTAACTGTCTTTCCACGATCAAGGAATTTTTAAGGCATCAGTGCAAAAAACAACAACAACAAAAAATGCAATACTTTGCTGTGTCTCTACATTTTCATTGTTGCAGCTCAGTTGCCAGGAAGTCCTCTATTGGACCGTCCCAGAGTCAACTGTCCCTCTCTCGGCTGACTCCACCTGCCTCCCCCACCCACCCTGAGGCTGCCCCACCCTGTCTGAAGAGCTGAACAATGAACAACGAGTATGGACTGATAGCACTGCAGCGGACCTGATCTATGCATAACTCATTAAAATATGTAACTAATGCTCCAACACTATTCCAATAGAAAAGAACCCAACTGGAAAGGAAGGTGGTGAAGGTGAAATAAGGTCCATTTTAAATAATAAGAAGCTGATTCCAGTATTGCTATGTTTGTAATGTGTGGTTAACTGCTGCACTTTGCTTACCTTCAGTCCACAGAGTCAGATACAGTCACAGCAGAGACTGTAGCGACAACCTCCCTGAAGGGGACTCTTTTCCTTTGTGACTGCAATCTCATCCCACAGCAAATCCACATGTGATGAATGACTATCATGGCCAGCTTACTAGTGTGAAAGCCTTGGGTAGCCCAACATATCTGTTATGAATGTTAGTATCATAATGAGAACTGTGTCACTGAATTATTCAGTCATATTAGTGGCCCAACATTTCCAAAGCACCGCTCAGTGTGTTTATGAGGTCTTGACAGACCACATTTGTGCCAGAAATGAATATTATTAAATGATATTATTTTTTATGCCAATGCAGTAAAAGCCTCTGTAATAGAATTTCGACCATGTTGGGACACTGTCTGTTTTCAACCTTCATCGTTTGAAAAGATTTAATGTAACAGTTATCATGACTTTATTTTTGGATACATATGTGCAGTCCCCTGCAAAATGTCTTCTGCATTACACATCATTTAAAGAAGTCACAATATTGTCAGCTAGTGTAATATTGATCACTTGAATCACACACTGTATTCAAACAGTTACAGTGATTAGGTGATGTGGGTTTCTACAGAAAAATGCTGCCACATCAACAAAATTATTTTTCACAAATACATGCTTTTTATTTACATCACGTTGCTATCTTTCTTGCTTTGTTGATCAACTTTGGTGAGAATCAATGATGAAACATTATTAAATAGTAAATTCTGCTACAGTCCAAGTGGACAAAACTGAGTGCGCCCTGAATCTAGTGGTCATTTGCTGCTAGTGTAAGAAACATAAAGAGAGGAAACCAAAGCAGAACTTTTGTCTTCTGTGCAATTGTAATCATCTATGGCAATGGCTCTAGACCTATCTGCACCTTTCCTTTATGCACAACCACATCTGTCTGGATGGGTACTGTACTACAATAAAGTTGTGTTTATTTCCATGTGGTTGCAAAAGTTCATTATATGAATGCCTCTACATTGAGAAGTGTAGAGAATGTATTGACTTTTTGGGCTGTACTGAGGTCTGCCTTCATCTGGAAGTTAAGTCCTGCACCAGTGAACTCAAACCAGAGGAGAATCTGTACACACAGAAACAAAAATGAATAATATCCAGGAAGCAGTTTTTGCTATGGCTATAGCTGTGGTTTTGTAGCAGACAACAGATCATGTATGTTTCCCAAAAGCCTGCAAAACACTATGCATTTGATGTATATGGTTAACATGTTCTTACTGAAACTTCAGTGTTGATTTCACAGAAGGGAATATAAAACAGAAAACACAGATACATCGATTGATTTTCAAGCTGAAGTACACCATGTCTAGCTGCTTGTTGGCCCAAGGATGAAGACTGCTGTTACAGCAACAGACAGATGACTAAACCCTGAGGGACAGAACAGCAAGTGGACAGGGTAACATTGGTGCCAATAATAACACTCACAAACACACATACTGTACTGTACATGCAGATACCCAAATCACGTCCAATTAGTTATTTGAAACTCTAGGTTCTCTTGATGAATTAAATCTGTCATTATTTTCAGACAATCAACACTTCAGAAATATTTTTCCTCTTACTACTCACACAGTCTATCACACTGATTGACCACTTAGTAAGTCAACAGGTCTATAGTAATCAATTTCACTAAAGTGTGAACTTGAGGGGCCATTAAGTCCCAAAATAAGAAGTTACACCAATGGCCATGTGTTTACAGCACCTAGCCTCTAGAGGGAACTAGAGCAACACACAATACTGGCATAAAGTCTGGTCTGGTGGAGTGCTCACTACACAGATACCACAGATAACTATTTCCAGTCTTTCCTAATAAATGCAGTAAAATACATAAATGTCTATGTGGTAATCCTGTTTATATTTCTTATTATGGGGAATGAAAGAACTGTGAAATGAAACTGTTTGGAATAGAACAGTGGTTGATCTGACCACTTGTCTTGAATATTAAAGTTTGCACACAGACTGACTCTGACACAAGATGATTTTGCTGCTTTTATCTGTCAGATAAGTAGTATAGAATCTAAATGTTTACTAAACACTGACAGTTTTGTGCATTGGTGCAAAATGCAAAAAGCCTATGGCCCATAAATAAGTCTAGACCTCAGATCAACCTATCACAGATAAAGATGGAGGTGCGCACAGACGCAGCGGCTCACGGCTCTCCCTTTTAGTGTTCTCTCCAATCTCGTTGTACTTTCAATATAATGACAATAAAGGGCATTAAAATTCAAATTCACATAGCTGATGACAGTTATGCTGACCAAGTGCAATTGTTGAAATATTGAAAGCATCTATCAGGAAAAACAGAGATGTTTGTATGGGCTGAAATATGTATCACTATAAACCAAATTTGAATCACATTATTTGAAATTGTATTTTTAATTTGAATAATTGCATTAAGAAACTGAATTTAAATTGCATAATTTGTAATTGTGTTAAAAGAGTTATAAAACAATTCAGAGTGGGTCATTGCTAAATGTGTACAATATTATGATCAAACAAGGTAATAAGAAGGGGAAAACACATGAGTATTTGGATGGTAATCCTGAAATATTTTGACTTGAGCACAAGCCTTGTTATATTTGTAAAGACAGGAGCTCTTTTGGTGCCTTGTTGGTTTTGCAACTGGCAATAACCTTTATTATAGCAGTCACTGAGAGATGGGTTATCAAATATTAGGATCTATTTCCTAAGATAACTTACATGCTGAACTATTGTCGGTAGATTAAATGTGATGAGGCACAGCTAGATAACAAGAACAGTATCAAATATCCGTAGTTAACATTTCTTAATCGAAGCAGTTTTGCAAAGCAGGCAAAGCTTTGGACAAAATTTAAGTAACAATCAAAATGTTGATAAAACTCGATCTGACTAATTGGTGATTGGGTAATAGCTGATAGCAGATAGCTCGTTAACTGTAAGTCTAGTTGTGCTTTAGCGTTTCACATTAGCTTACCTCGAGTAGTTGCAACCACCGGGAACAACGTGAGCACTGAGGCTGAGTCGTTCTCCTCCCGGCTCCATCAAGTTTGTAGCACCGGTTAGCATCACAGCTAGGCAAACGTTAGCGGTCAGCAGGGCCGATAATGGACATGGTAGAAGCTGGTAAAGTAACGCTTGTTCAATATGTGTAATTCACAGTGGTAAATTATCGCTACCTACAAGTTCATGGCTCAATGAGAGAGAAGGAAATGGTCAAAAACAAAACATACAGTATGTAATGAATGGCCGAAAAGGAGCTCTGCGCTCTGCACTTTGCACTCGATTGTTCTTTCTCAATGCCCCGAACTGAATTTTTGAGAAATGAAACTGAATGTGAAAACGTGTAGAGAACTGAATTTTACATTCAGTTACAAATTATGCAATTAAAATTCAGTTTCATGCAATTATTCAAATTAAAAATCAAATTTCAAATTATGTGATTCACTTATTCAAATTGATAATACAGTTTCACAAATTCAGTATCTAGTGATACATATTTCATCCCAAACGTTTGCACTAAGCTGAAGCAAGGTTCACTGTCAGAGCAGGACAGTGATCCATAATCAGGTTTAATAACTATATTTTAAGACTTTATTGGACATAGCATATACTTTCCATTGCACTGTGAGAAAAAAAAAGTTTCAACTTTGCTTGACATTTCTGTCTTTACTTTCCCCCACAGAGCTACATGCTGATCCCTCCACTGTCAGCAGAACACACATTAAGACAGAGAGGCTGTGTGGTACTGAGAGGAGAACTCTCCAGAGATAAATCCTTGATTTTTTCCTCACAGACAGATAACACTATCTGACATCTGACTATATGAAGCAATAGTACTGTGCACAACTTCCAGCCTAAAACATGCCCATGTTTCACAAATGCTGCTATGACAGCTGTTATGTGCAATATACATGAACCTCTCTTGCTCTGTCTCACATTCATCAGAGCTGAATTAAAACATGGGGGTGGAGGCCCCTCGGGAGAAACTGTCAGAGGTTGGTTGACATTGCCCAGGGATTGGAGGAACTATGCTGACACTGCGCCATACTGAATTTGTGTCTTCTTTTACTTTCTTTTACTTTCAGTCTTTGAAGGTGGTGATCTGATGGTGGTGTCACTTTCTCCGGCTGTTTTTATATTAATAATAGACTAAACATTAAACTCATCTGCCGTAGTCCATACAAAGCAACATAGGCTACTGGTAAATGATGTTGACTTTGAGGATACATGCCCATAAACACCAAATTTTGGGCTTCAAATTAACTCAGTCCCAGTTAAGGGCTGAGCTCGGCTCGGCTGCTCTGCACTCCCTACACCATCACCCACATAGTATTGATACGGAGCAGCCAACTCCAGCAGTAAAACCAAATCACCTCATTCACATTCTGCTGCTATGTAACAGATGGCTTGCTTGTTGTTATTGTAATTTTGATTGCATGATTATGAATAAATTATTTTAAATCAATGGAAAATGCTATATTAGAGGAATACGATCGTTTTCATATTGTTTATCATCAGTGATTATAGGGGCTAAAAATCAGATAAAGTATTTGTTTTGAGCTACAAGTCCTGCAGCATGAACAACTGTATAGGTTGTTGTCATTATCCTCTGACACGACCCGAGTGCTGTTGTAGCACCCCTAACGTGACAGGCATACTGGACTTTGTCGTCATAGTTACACATGGTTAAGTTAATGGAACAGTCACAGGATGGTTAGGTGTAGGCACAAAACAAGTTGGTTAGATTCAGGGAAAGAGGGTTTGGATTAAAAGAAGTGTGTTTTGTTGACCTGTCCATCCACGCTCTCTGTACTACGTCACTTCACTTCCTCCTTTGCTTCCATCATAATTACCACGCCCACTAGAGGTCACCTCACAATAAATCATAACTATAGGTTGAAATAAGTGGCTTGCACAGACGACATGTAGAATCAACAGTCTACAAAACAGTGTTGTAAGACATCTGGTAATATATGTATATTTGTATTTGTGCTTATTTGAGTTGATCTGTGTGTGCAAATGAAACGAGGGTGACTGGAGCAGGGAGAAAGAAAATATTGGGCTGCACCTTAAATTGCCTTCCCACCGCTCTGTCTACAGAGACAGCACACTACAAACAGTTGGTTCCAGAAATTTGAAATGTGAGTGAACTGGGTAGAAGTAAGGAAAAATCAAAAAAAGATGGAGGAGAAAAAATAGGTCAATCACACTGTATCTCCAGAAGTGCCAAAAATAAAAGCCCCTCTGTTTCCTCTCACCATCACCCTCTCTCTCTCTGGCTAATCAAAGCCAGATGTATGCACACGAGGCCTCCATTCAACCTCCTCCTCTTTTCCCCCTCCCTCTGTTTCTCTTTCTCAGTGTGGGTTTCCTCCTCAGGCTCAGTGCCTCTCTGTTCCTCCTCCTCCCTACTTGGCCCCCCCTCACTCTCTAGCAAAGCAGGAAATACTCCAGGTTCCTGACCCTGAAGGGAGCATGTTTCTTCTAACTATTAACAGATGGAGGGATGAAGGATGGAAGAGACAGATATGAGAGTGAAAGTCTGGCAGCTGGGAAAATGTCGGTAATACTGAGACAGATTAGATGAGCTGTTTCTCCTTTAATTTTCTGTCATCTTTCGCTCTCCTTTCTCACCATCCCTCTTTTTCACTTTAATGAACTGAGGCAGCTGGGACTGATGGTGCATTCCATTTACATCGGAGGTCATCAACTGGGAGTGACATCAGCTCCGAGTTAACGGCATTCCAGTCCAAGTGGGAAAAAATATGGATGCTCACAGAGCCTTCATAGTTGCTCTTACGGAGTATAGACAAAATTAATCTGCACGCCACCTCAGTTGTCAATATTTGATTTTAATGTAAATACTTTCAACATTCATAAAGCACCTCTCAAATTTAACTGTTAACTGTTAACATTAAGCCATGAACGTGAACCATTTCAAATGTATTCCAGACTAACCATTGTTTTGCCCATACAAACAGCGTAGCAACATGTCCACGGATAAACATTGAACAGTACTATCTGTATGAACTGTACTTCATGTGGAACAAGTAAGACATAACTGCTATAAACAGTAAAATTAGCAGTTAGCAGTGTTCTGAACTATTGATACGGGTAGCAGCCATCTTGATTTCATACGTTGGGGTTGGTGGGGTTTCTGTGACTTTCCGAGTTGGAATTCCGACTTGGAACTCGGAAATTCCGACTTCCAAGTATAACTGGAACGCACCATGAATCCTAATGTCATAAAACAGCCTAACCCATAGAAATCCCCTCGTGCTCTCCTTCTCTCACACACACATACACAGACACATCTCCTCTTCTCTCTTCTCTCTTTTTAGGTGAGGTTATACTGTATACCAAATGTGTGTATCAGCAAGGGTCACGTAGAATATGTGCTCAATTACTTTCACAGCCACAAAAGATTTATAATAAATATGTCTTTTACTGGTGGTAGTAGTATTATACTGGTAGCTTTATGATTAAAAGTAGCTGCAATTTGTAATAGTAATAGTATTACAAATACTAGCAGCACCACTAGTAGTAGTAGCAGTAGTAGTACCAATAGAAACATTAATAGTTTGCTATTACAATTTGCATTAGTAGGTGTGATAGTAGTAGTAAAAATACCCTCGTAGTAGTGGCAGTGGTAGTAGTAGTAGTAGAAGTAGTAACAATAGTGACACTAACAAATATAAAAGAAATAGTAGTAGTTCTAGTAGCAGTGGTGAAAACAGTCTAGTGGTAGCTGCAGCAATGGTAGTAACAGTAATAACAGACTTAGCCCTGTGAAAGCAGTAATGGATCATGAAATCCAGATGACCAGGAACTTACTTACTGTTGCGCTGTCCCCTCTTCTTCTTCTGTACTGTTGGTGACACTTGAGAGAGGAATATTGGAATCATTACTCTTAAACAAGCCAATGTTCCCCCTGGGCCCCTAACTTTATACTTTAATCCCTCCTCTCTCTGTCACCTTCCCCACTCTCTGGTTTGTGTGTGTGTGTGACTGTGTGTATGTGTGTGTGTTTTCTTTACCTGTGTCATGGTGTGTGGTCTGCCTGGGGACATTTACATAGGTTGGCCATTTGATAATACCTAACCTGATGCATCAAACAAGCCTCCACTGATGAAACTACTGGTTGATGTGGGTATTTTTTATTAAATTTACAACAATTTAATTTCATACACTGTCAAACGAATTGCATACAAAAACAAGCTAATAGTGAGTTGGCTAGTGCATGTTAAATGATAACACTGTCAGCTATTAAATAAACAGTAGAAACTAACTTGCTACTCAACACTTAGTTGCTCTGTAAGTGAGATATTTGATCTCACCAGAACTTTCTGTTGATGTTTAAAATCTTGCTAGTGTCTTTTACTATCCCAACCTCAAATTCACAGGCACTTTGTACTGTACTCACAATCCACTCCTTCATAACTACTCATTTTACTACCGTGGTTACATTTCCACGTCTGACCATTATATTTACTTCCACCAATAATATATTTATTATCTGTATGTTTACCATTATTTTTACTAGGGATAGACTGATTATCGGCGCCGATATTCGGCATTTTGAGGCATATCGGCATCTTTTTTTTAATCCAATGGCCGATAAGAGATCAATTTAAAACTGGGTTATTTTGGCTCTGGTGCCTCTCTGTCTGCAGTCACTACTCTGTCTCCAGCATTGTCCCACCCACAGCACCATCTGATTGGTTACACACGGGTAACAGCCAATCAGCAGTGAAAGCTGTGCATGCACAGTGCTCACACACACTGAACAACTCTGCTTTTTGCACCACAATCTGGTGTTGCTCAATTGGGACTACTAGTTGATTTGAGACTCACATTTCTGTGCAAATTTTATTTAACTTTGTTTTATTTACTTTATAAAACTTCAAGAAGCTATTTATTTAAAATTTCAGTTAACTTTATAAGAAATGCTGCTGACCCTGGGAACTCCCTGCACTTTTTGTTTTTGTTTGAACTTAAAACAAAGATAAGTGAAAGATAAAATAACATTTCAGTTATATTGAAATTTTGGAAAACTTAATTTACTGTAGAAAACTTTAGGGAGCTATTAGCGGTTTAAGTTTTCATTTAACTTTATAAGACATGCTGCTGAGCCTGGGAGCTCCCTGCACTTTTTGTTAGAATTTTAAAACAAAGATGTCTATAGTCTAAGATAAAAAAAAAACCTTGAACGTGTTGCAAGTCTGAAAAGCTGATTAATAAACATATGCTTAAAGGCATTTAAACGAAGTTACGTGTTGGAGTTTGTATTATTCAAAATTTTGACACCAATATTTTCACTTTTACTGCAAATGAATATCAGCTCCAAATATCGGTTATCGGTCTCCTTGACTACTAATAATCAGTATCGGTATCGGCCCTGAAAAAACCATATCGGTCTATCTCTAATTTTTACCTCTTCATTGTTTGCCCTAGGTTCACCTCCTTTTTAATAAATTATTCATCATGTCAGCAACAATAGAGGATTTCAAAGTCCAAATATAAGGACACTGTGGCTGATCTTACCTTTGAAGGCTAATAGAATATTTATCAATAAGTTTCCAATGTGCACATGTGCAACTGTCTGTTGAAGAATGAATAGCAAGAATATAGAGAATAGATGAATAAAAGAGAAACTGGAAGACAAAACATCCTTCCTTTAAATGAAGGCTGGCAACTTGACAAAGAAAACATATTTTTTAAACATGCATTACATTTTTTTTTTTTTAACAGATCTGCAAAGCATTAAAATATTCATTTACCTATTAACAATGTTCATAGTGACTGAGCGTGCGGCCAAGTGTGTATACAAACATACAAAGGACTGTTCGGTTAAAAATTCAAGATTTCAGTCAGATCACACTGGGCTTCATGCAAGAACCAAGAACCACTAGTACAAAGAGACTCGACCTTAAGCTGCATTTTAGAGAACTTCCTCAAACTTTCACTTAGGCATGACCAATTCGTATGGGTGGTACAGACCTGTCATTGAAGTCATGCCATAACAGTCTGCCTCTCTCCACAGGGGGAGAAACACTTTTCGCACTTAAAAATTATAATGCATTTTGAATTCAAGACAGCACAATATAAGTCTCTAGAGTGCTATCACTAAGCACACCAAACTCTGTTTCTGTCTCTTGATATTTTCAAAGTTTCCTGGTTGGATATTAGAGATGAATGCTGTTTTTTATGACCTTTTAAGTTTTTTATTTAACTGATCTACAGTTCGGCATTACTCCTGAACTTGTTAGGCCTGATTCCAGCAGTTTAAGCTGCTATCACTCAGTTAGAGGGAGATCACACCTGTTCACAAAAGTTACTCAAATACAAGTAGTTAACAAGTGTTAAGATCATGGAGTGGGAATGACAGAGGCTCCATTCTCCCTGTTACAGTCAGTGAACCATCACAGTGACGTATATATGATACAAAAATCAACTAAATAAAAAATAGATGAGTAAAATAAATTGTAGGATGACAATCTTCATTGTTATCTCAGGTAACATTTTTGTGAGTGAAACGTCTGTAGCTTCAGTATTTGGGGGTGTATGTTAATTATAATGCTAATGATGAAATTTCACAAACACACAGCTACTCATTAACAGGTGGCATTCGTCAAAAAACAATTTGTACAGTTAAGAAAGTTTGATGAATCTGACTTGGAACACTCATATACACAAACAAAAAAAAAGATGCATGTTCATGATTAGAATATGAAAATGGTCTTGCATGAGGGCCAATGTCCCTTACAACAGCAGACATATTGATGATTAATCTGTGCCTGGCCAAAAATTTAAATCATAAAAAACAGTTCACTGTGATCTCAGAGACAATGTCAGCATGAACTATTTCAGTGAGTATGTGCATATGGATACGTGTTGATACTTAGGGGCCAATGAGGACAAATTAGATAACCCTTTGACTAAGCAAGACTAATTCATATAACACTTTTGGTAAACTATAACACTTCCTATACTATTTACATTTCATTTTTGAAACAAAAAGGCTGATATGGTGATAGACATTTCCTTCATTGTTTGTTAAGGCTGTTCTAAAATCATCCAATCAATTCACTCAGCAAAGATCATAGTACTTCCATGGACACATTTATTTTTATAGTTACCGTTCACCTTTTTATTTTTTATTCACCAGTTGTGGTCCATCATTCTATGTAGTCCGAAGCTCTGCAGATCATGTTCCTTCAGTTTGGCCAGTATTCCACTCTATACAGTGGTCATTACTTTCAGTGAACCAGTGCGGAAGCGCAGGATCTTCTTCTTAAGGGCATGTGAGGCCTTTATCTTGACAAAAGCCTTGGGCTGCAATGGTGCACCAGGTGGGGCAGGAGGTGAAGGAAGGGAAAGCTGAGGGGGTAGCTGTTGGGGCCAAACCAGACCACCACTTTCATCTGAGTCACTGGACAAAGAGCTGGAATCTGGAGAGTCAGCCTCACTCATGCTGGACTCAGACTCACCCTGACCTGGGTGAGGGTAGCCCTCACTAGGCTTACACAGTGGCACTTGATCCCTCTCTAAATGGTACTCCATGTGCTGATGATGGTGGGAGTGGGAGTGGTGGTGGTTGCGGTGTGGATAGGCATATGATGCATGCATAGAACGAGATTTGCGTGTGCGCCTCACACAGTGGTCCCTTTGGTTTGATACTGAAGAGCCTTGCAGGGGTCCCTGCATGGGCAGCTGGTCAGCTTCGTCTTGGCTGAGCTCAAGGGTAGACTGCCAGCGCCGGCAACTACCACTTCCTTGCTGTTGTTTCTTGCCCCTGGATTGACTACTGCGGCCTCCCCTACCACCACTTCCACTTCCTCCACCGTCCCTCTCCACTGTATTGTACTTGCGCTCTGGAACCCTTTGCAGGCTGTTCTCTGACTGAGACCTACATGTTTTCTTCCCTGGCTTCCTGCTCACACCACCTCTGTCTTCATTCAAACGACACTTCTTTGGGCCTCCTCGGCATCTGGAGGATTGGATCTGAGATGCTGCTGGCTGTTGCTCTTCATGATGATGGCCTCTCTCTGGAGAAAACATACTTCGGTTGGGTTTGGGCACCCCAGAGCCCTTATGGGGGTTAGAGTGATGATGGGCATAAGCTCTGGTGGAGGCTCGGCAAGGCTGGGCTGGAATATACTCTGCATTGACCAGCTGCTCATCAGGAGAAGGTGGATGGTGAGGCTTTGGCAGAGCTGGAGAGGAATGGTAGTTGTGGAAATGTTGAGGTGAATCGGGCTCACTGTTGCTGGAGTCTTGATGGGCTTGAAGCACATTGCAAGATGGATAGTCTGGTGAGGTTGAGCGGGAGGTGTTAACCATGGAGGCCTGCCTGGGCTTGTGATAAAACCCTGGTTGATGCTGGACACTTTGCTGGAGGTGGTGGTGGTACAAGGGTGGGGCATTTTCATTAAACTCTATCCCTAGATAGCGCTCCTGATCCAGGTTATGGTAAGCCTGTGGAGCAGCTTCCTCTGAACACTTGGATGGAGTTGCGATCACTTGACCAGACACTTGCTTTGGTGAATGTTGCTCCTCCTTGTGGCATAAACTACTGTGCCTCACCACACTGACAGCTCTGGCATCATGTGCCAGGTTGGTGCGGGGCTTTGAGGGGCGTGTGGGTAAAGCTCTGCGTTGGATCAATCCAAATATATAATTCTCTACCTTTTGGGCTTGTTGATGATCTTCCTGACTGGGATCAACATCCCTCATGTCCCCAAAAGCATTACTAACTGTGACCTGTCTTGTTGGTTCTGACAGCCATGATTCACCTGTCTCTGTCTCCCCTGTTCCCTCAGGGGCCAGAAGGGAACATGGGACCACAGGATGGTAATTTGATTCAGGAGATCCATTTTGCATGGGTGCAAGAACCTCTCCTGATGAACAGAATAAAGAAAATGAAAGTGATCAGAATTATTTTTACTGTTACCACCTCAGCAAAAGTATTCTCCTTTTCCTGTAAGATGGATAGTTCCCCCAAACACAGTTATGTGTGCAGCACAAGAGCAATTCATTTTCTTTCAGTGTACTCAAACACACATTTCAAGCCAAATATGTGTGTGTAGCATAATTATATTATGTGTAATAGGGATGCACCAATACCACATTTTTTCAATCCAATTACAAGTACTTACATTTAAGTACTATTAACAAACTCTTTGAACTCGGTGTCATGTTGGTTTTTTATATGTTTTATCAGAGTGCTTGTGTTGAAAGTACGCGCTTTCATCCCTCCTCTTGACAACTCTGCAGAGCATAATTTGCAGTCCGCTTTACTTTTGTCACCATCATCCACTTTGAAATACCTCCACATCGCCGACATTGCTCCTCCTTGCTCTCAATTAGCACCTGACCGCCCAACTGAACGTCATGCTGCCGTAAAGTGGTATCGGGTGCTGTGGTATTGGGACACTTTTATGAATATGACTACAAGTACAGGAACAGGGTATCGGACAGATACCCGATGCTGGTATCGGTATCGGTGCATCCCTAACGTGTAACCAGCATCATCAGATTACTACCTCTGTGATATAACAGACTGGATTGTTTGTCATTTTAAATCCCAGTGTGCTCACATTTGTGTCTCAGCTACTTTATAAACATGAAGTATGAGCTTAGATGTGATGGAGGATGCTTAACCTCTGCGGACATGTAATAGATTTGTCTGCTTGATGTTTGTTTGCCAGAAACTAAACTGCATCCTTAATGACCTCAGTGTGTACAGCAGGGTGAAAGAATCTTGATAATGACTCTGAGTCACACAGTGCACTACATTTATGTTTTGGTGCAACTAGAGCACACAATAAGTATTGCTCCCTTCATGCAGCATAGAGCTCAACCAGACATTTAAAGGAAGTCACTATTAAGGAAAATAATAATGAACACTGGAGGATATTTGTTCAGTATCTGAATCCTGCACACAGACAAAACAGACTAAGCTATGCAAAAAACAGATATAAGACACAGCACCGAAATCACTGGTTTTTATGATGTAATGTAAGCTGACATAGTGTCCACCTTCAAACTGCATGTGATTTGCAGTGGAAATTTAAGTTTGGGAGAAGAAGTGTTGATTATCTTACCTGAACTGAGTCGCGTGTCCTCCACATCAGTGGGAGGTTCTGCTGATTTGACCTCAGTATTCACCCTCAGCTCCGCCACCTTCTGTTCTAAGGATGACTTTATACCCCAGGGAGTACCCTGGACACCGCTCTGAAATAGACAGAAAGAAACAGAGCACAAGTCATGAGTTTTTTACTTAGACGGGAATACTCTCTCAGAACCATGATCAAAACACCCAGCTGAACATGCACATAAGTCATTCCAGTGCTCCAAGCTTTACCATATACTCTGTCCGGTGATTGAGAAATCCACTCTTATTTGTGATTTTTAGCTCCATGATAGCAAGGAAAGCTGGAAAGCTGGTGTTCGTTCACAGCTTCATTTTGTATCACATTTTATGTAAAAGTTACTTCCTAAACAAAGGGGTTTGGTCAAATCTAAGTTTTGCCTTTTTGAGATAATAATTTTAAGTAATTCTAATTTCTCACTAAATGTGATGTTGATTTTGACATTCATATTATCATGACTTAACAAGTAACCATGTACAGTAACTTACACCAATGGACAGTAAAATGTGGAAGAGTTTCTGTTTTCTGTCACATATCCCTGTTGATCTCCCAGGATGCACAGAGAGCAACAACCTTCACATTCACAGACAGTTATGACCACAAGCACTCATTATCAAAACACTTGAACAATAACACTGCCACCCCAACCCCAGAGTCTGAACCACCCAAATGAAAGCTAAAGGATGGGAACAGAATCTGTTATGTAGGAGCTGAAGCTGTCTAAAAGAAAACAGAGAAACTGAGAGATACAGAGAAATTCTGGAACTAACAGACAGTTGCCATTCATGATACTTCACTGCATGAAGTTTACTGTCCATATCCAAATAAATACAACCCTATCAACAAAGACACAACCACATGTTTAACACTTGTTTTGAACTTCAGGGCCACTGTACGTTCAGACTAAATGCAGTCTATTATCACAGCATGAGAAATGATTCTTCATTCATCAGAGTCTCATGTCTAAAGAGTCTTTGCTTTTGTTTTATTTTTAATTGATGACTTTCTGGAACAGAAAACCCAGAGTTTCCCCTCATGTCAGGGTTAACAAACTCAGAGCTTTCACTAAGCCCTCTCTCCTGGTAGTATAATTCCTAGGTCCCCTAACCCCACCCCTGATTCTGAGCCGGGGTTACCTCCTGGCTTCAAAAGCTGTTTGTGGTGATGTTGGGGATTCACTTAACACTTTTACAACTAACACAGTTCCTGGCTTGTGGTTTTAAGTGGCATGCAGCAGTCCAATAGAAAGCTACAAAAAGAGCAGAGGCCTGCGGGAGCGATCATCTCTGCTGTAATCTGTCCAGTGCCACACAACACAGCAGCTGTAGTTCAACTCATTTCAGAGTATTTAATATGACTTGACTTGTAAAGATGAGGTTATTGTTTGACAGTGTAAAACAAACTGCTAATGCCTTTTGTTGATGGAAACTGCCATTTGAACAATAACACCTGATAAAAACACGCACCTTGGAAAATAGCTGCCATGTTCAATGTACCCCCCCTTAATTTCACCAACTTCTCATCATAACCGGCTTTATGAACCAGCTAATGAAGATTTGCAGATTTCATTTGAGGAATAGTAAGTGGGACTAGAAAAATCTCCATTACATGTTGCCCTGTACCCTGGAAGATTCAAACCATAAACTAACACAGTCTGTGCATCACAAGACTCTCCAACACATATAGGCAGTATGTGTGTGTGTGTGTGTGCGTGCATACAAAATTAGGCTGGGCTCATGTCAGGCATGTACTGTATAAAAGGAGCTGTGTGTGGGTTTAAGCACCTACTTATGTGAGACCACACTGGCTCAATTGCTGCTTGTTTCCCTCAAGTAAGTTCACGTTCACACCAGCATGTCTTTGCATACACTGACATGCAGTTATCCATGTGTGCACACACCCGAACATGCACACATGTACAACTGTAAAAGTGACACTGCTCAGTGTGATTTTATGTTCAAACTATCCTAGTAAAGATAAATAAGATTCATCTTATACAGACTAAGGAGGACTGTGAGGGTGTGATAAAATCTGAAATGTGAAGTGGGACATTCACACGTTTGAAACCGCACAGAGCACAGGGAAATAAACTGTGTATGCGTGTGTAGTTGGCTGTGGGGGTACGGATGCTTTTTCGAGCATACTGTGTCACTGAGAGGTCATTTCATAGCAGTGGCAGTTATGTAGCATATGGAATTAGTGAATGAGAATGAAAATGATGAGGAAGATAGAAAATGAATAGCAGAGATGAAGACTCACGATGATAGAGATCCAGTGAGCAGGGAGAAGATGGTGATGATGGAGATGGTCGGTGACTGTGAGTCAGTCCTCAACCAAAAAAAACTAACAAAAAAACCATCCTGCACAAGATGTGCCAAGCAATCACTTAATATTATCCAATTAACTAATTCTCCTTAACATTATAACTTTACATTTACCTCTAGAACATTTCTTTTTAATGACATTTCACAGCATAGAATTTACTTCCTCTGTCCAGCAGTATAAATTGACTTACAAAACATAACAGTCACAGTTTAAGGACAGAAAATGTGTAATACATTAAATACTGCTTGCACACATCTGAATAAACAATAACTGTACGTACACAGAGTAAACTGAAACAATCACATCAACTCATTGTGACTGTTTTCTTGCCTAAATAACAAGTGCTAATTTGCTAGTTTGCCAGAAAATAACTCGCTGGAATGTTCAGTACCACATTTGAACAAGGTCAGCAGAACTCCCCTCACACCTAGGCCTTCACTGGTGTCTTACCTGAATTAACCCACCTGTTAATACCATCATTGTGGCTATAGAAAACCATCAACAATATACAGAAACGCAGTTCAACAGAATTTTACATCACAGACAGACATGTCATGTAGCCAGAATAAATGCCATTACTGAAGCAATGCTACAAAGACCCAATTAACACAATTCAATAGGTCTCTCAAAACTGCAGCCACAGCTGCCCCACACACATCATCTCCAGCAGAAGCATCAATATTAACTAATAAAATGACAAAGACGTAATCAATAAAATATAGGTAAAATACATTTTACTCACCAAATCTGCTGATTATTTGTAGACAAATTTAAAAAACTGCTTCTGTCCAGGGGACATTCTCAGCCCTAAAGCGAATTAAAACGTAGGCAATTTACTTTAGCGTTAGCCTTCATAGCAATTGAAAAGGACTTATTGTTGGAACTGAGACACACAAATAACTTAAAATAATTGAGCTCTTCCTCCTCCTTCAGCCACTGTGGGTTGAACAGCTATTAAATCTATACTATACGTCTCACTAACTCAAAATCTGATTGGTTAAAGGATCTGTGAGGCAACAGTTTCATCGCCATTTATTTTAAATTACAGTGGCCTGCACTGTTGATTCTGAAGGCCTCAAGGCAGATATCTGTTACCTTAGCAACACTGGGCTGAAATCTGATTGGATTGTATTGCAAGTGGCGCAACCAAGAGGAAAGCTATGAGATAAGGAAAATAGACTATTGGTAACAATACATAAAACAAAAACAACATTTAAAAAACCCAAACATATATAAAAATATAATTGAGTGATTGGGACAGTGTTTAGGCCAGCAGAGAAGGCCTTGCCACCACTGCTATACTTATATATCAAGTGGTAAGTTTCAACAACTTTCCTGCACAAGAACTGTGAGCTGAATGTTGACAACATGCTGGGCTCCATCTTGCTTTCCAAAACATAAAAAACTCATCTCCCACAAACACACTCTTCTCTCTCAAGTAGCCACAATAACTGAGATCATGATTACTAAAATGTTGTCATACCTGTCTGATGACTCTGCGCTCATAATAGCTTAGAAAACCTGCCTACAGCAACAAGATTAGGATGAAAAAGTGAAAGGTTTAAAGCAAGAGTGGAAGGGAAGGAAGAAAACAAATGAGGTGAGTAAGGTTTCCGAAGAGTAAAAACAACCGTGACAGACTGAAAACAGAGTCCCCACTGCTTCCAGTCTTTATTACAGTCAAATAACCAGATCCTTATGTTCTCTACATTATGGTCTTTAAACAGCTGACAGGAGCCTGACTGCTCCAGTATGTCACACTGCGGTGAGGTTTGTCTTGTCTTGGGATTTTGGTCTTGTCATTTCCTGTTTTATTTTGAAGGATTTACTCTCCTCTCGTTTCAGAGCACTTGCCCTTCCTCATGTGTCACCTGTGTGTCCTGATTACTCATTGTCTCCACCTGTTTCCCATTACCTCTGCGTGTTTAAATAGTCTGTGTCTCCTTTGTCTTGTGCCAGAGTGTCTTCGTCCGTTCACCCGACTTACCTCCAGACTTGAATCCACAAACTTGAATCCACAGCCACAGTGTTGCCTCCAGTAAACCATTGTTCCTCTGTAAGAGTGATTTTTTGTTTGTAAATTTTGATATCTCAGTTTCTTGCCTTAGCCTTAGAGTACTTTCTTAGTTGTTTGATTTCCTCCTTTTGGAGCGATTTTGTTTTACTCGTTTATGTTCATAGCTTTCTTAGGTCCTCCGTTTTTTAGGAGAGAGTTTTATTTAGAGCTTTTCTGGTTTTCCTCCTATTGGAGCGTTTTTTGTTAAATCCTTTCATAGCCTTTTGTTTGCCTCCTTTGAGAGTGACTTTTTGTTTTTGTTATCTTATCCGCCCTAGGAAAGTTTTATAGCCTCTGTTTCTTTGTCACTCAAGTGAGAGAACTTTTGTTGTTAATAAAGTCTGTTTTATTTACATCATCTCTGCGTCTGAGTCCTGCCTTTAGTCTCGGCCTGACACAGTAACACAAGACTGTATGAGCTGTTTGATGGTTTAAGTCTGGGAGGATGTGCAGTTACATTGTTATTGCAGGAAATCAGTTTATAAAGCTCTGTTACTGAAACCAGTTCTATTCATAATAAGTATATAATAAGAGTTTTCATGGCTGTAGCAATAATCATATTAATGTGCTACAATGGTCATAATTGGAAGGTTATATTGGTCTCTGTACATTGACTGTATGTATTATTGTGCATGTTCAACTAAGGTAGTGAGAGACAGCTCACTACCTTAACCAATCCCAGCTGACATCGGGTGAGGGGTGGGGTACACCCTAGACAGATCAGCAGTCTATCACAGGACTGACATATAGAGACAAACAACCAGTCACACTCACATTCACACCTACAGACAATTTAGAGTAACCAATTAACCTGCGTGTTTGGACTGTGAGAGGAAGCTGGAGAACCTGGAGAGAACCCACACAGACACAGGGAGAACATGGAAACTCCACACAGAAAAGCCCCAGGTGAACCAGGCTTCAAACCTGGAACCTTCTTACTGTGAGAGTGCTAACTACAGTGCTAACTACCTCCTTCTCCCCATTCAGCTCTCAGTTAATGTAGAGTAACAACATTCAATGATGTCTACAAAACACCAACTTAGACACTTGTTAAAATGAAATGAAATATTACAAATACCATACAGTGCCATTTAACAGATTTCTTTTTCAGTGTTTTGTTTTTTACTAAATGAGTGCACATGGAGTGGCTCAAAAATCATGTTCAAAGTCACTGTGACATGCTTGCCATAGACTACTAGCCAGTACAGCTTTGTTTAAACCAGATGTGAAGGCAATATAAATCTGGCCAAATATGGTTCCCCATTCAACTGTGTGGGCAGTGTGTTCCACAGCTATCAGTACACTTGGTATTGTATCTTCACATGATAAAGAACCATGAAATTAAACATCCATGGGCCTAGCTCAGGCAGTGGGTAGCAGTTGATGTGCCTTATACGGGAAAAAAACATTTGAACTACTGCAGCACAGTCACAAGACTTTTGGAGGATTTGATTAATTAGAGTGAGTGGACATCGGGCTGTGGAGGACTGGGATCTGCTGCCAAGACATCAGCTGTAAAGCTCAGGGCCAACCCTGCCCAGGATCCAATCAGTGACTGTGTTTTTCACCTGATTGTTTATCAGTCAGATGGAGGTATTGTGTCCTCCCCTAACCACTGAAATGAGTTGAACCCTATATTGATTACCACAGGAAATCCCTCTCCCTTGATTAAAGCCACACAGTGAACACATAGTGAGGCTTAGTGTCAAATGTATTGATACTGTGACAATTTTCCATGAATTAGGAACATGGAATGACCTGTGCTGTGACAGATAGCAGTGTTTTCCTGTTCTAGTCAACACAGTATTGCATTTGTTACTGTGAACATGCTGTAAAGGTTTACTTGAAGAAGATGTGTTCGTTAACACTGTCCATCAGTTTCAGGACAAACTGTACACTATGAAGAATGTGCCAGAATAACATTGAAAATTCAGCTTAACCCAGTAGTAGTAAGCCTAGTTTCAGTTTGAATTACCCGTTTTTCTAGTTTTTGAGTGAAACATCTTTGTACATTGCTCTTAGTACTACCCATTGACCAGTTTAAATGACAAATTGGCTCCACAGCTGCAAAGGTCCCCACTGGAGATTTGCAATATGTTGGATGACAGCACAAACATTCACACACTGTAAACACATATACCACCTTACCAAATGTCCACATGTGCTCTGTCCAGGGAAGCCACAGTCTTTAACTGCTGGCCACTGGAGCAGATGGTGTATCAATGCCTTGCTCAAGAACAATTCAGCAACAGCTGCTGAGGAAGGGAGAGTGTTTTTGCTTACTTTCCTCATCATGTTTTGTCAGATGCTCTGCTGAACCAATGCCTCCATTATCACCTCATTATCACTGTAACTTCACTAATGGCCAACATGTAATACACTGCAGATTTGTACCTGATGCTGTTACTCAGGTCAACTTCCTGCAGTAATCTCAGGTCTTAACAATTGTTCATGAAGATTTCTGTTTTTCATTTCTGTGTTTTGATACAGAAATGAAAAATCTTGATCTATTGGAGTTTCATTGTTCTACTGCAGCATTTCTTAGAGGTATTGGGGTTTTTAGTTTTGTAGTATCTGCAAAAATGCACTGTAAAGCCACAACAGAGTGCAGTAACTGCAGTTTACCTTGGTTTCACCATGAACAATGTCAGTGTTTGCCTTCGTTTTAAGACCAGTTTTGAAAATGACCATAACTAACTGCTGTATGCTAAAGCAGTGACTGGTCCTCTGACAGTTACATGTACAAAGATAAATAGTAAAGGAATTGGATGAGCATAGAACATATGGTCTTGATGATATGGCAAGAGTCAAAACAATTAAGTGTACATGTTGTTTGATTCAAAGTAAGCGACCAAATCACAGCAAAAACTAATACTACTACTAATACACACGAATAATAGTCAATTAGTCGAAACAGTAAGCATAGTTGACACTGTTTTTTAGGAAACGATTTTGAATCAAATTTTTATTTGACTAACTTTTGGTTTTGGTTGGGGGTGGGAGGAGATTTATGTTTTACTTCATAGAGACGCGGAACTAATGTTTATGGTTCTGTTTCTGCCCGAGTGGGCTGTTCAACGAGCTGCCGCTAACGTTAGCTCAGGTTGTTGCTAGATGCTCAGCTTGTTTTTAGGTTAGGACTCCTTCAGTGTTCATCGTTCAGGAGGTTTTTACTGAGAGCCGAATCATCCACAGAGGTCTCATTAACTCTAAAACAAACAGACCAAGTAATTAAATTGAATGAAGCAGTTTCAAACAAAAATCAATGTTTCTCAGCGACGCGGACACAGGACGTTTAGAGCGGCTGTTTGTTCAGCTTGTTTCTCTGTTTACTTAAGATCCAGACGTCTGATGAAAAAAAACCTTCATCTGGTCTAAGATTATAGTTATAATGTTATAAAAAGTGACGGTAACATGACTTGAAACATTCAGAAAGTAGTCTGCTGAAAATGTTTTAGCTGGCGCTAGCAGAAAACACTGGTTTGGTGACTTAAATGATTTCAGATGAAAATGTTTCTTCTTAGCGTTGTCAGGGGAGTGGAGCTGTCAAAGGCTCATGGAACCTGAATACACCATGCCTTCGCAGAAGACCATTACTGGCCAGATTGAGAAAAAGTACAATGAGGCAGCTACAGCTCTAAAAAAGAACATGACGGAAGTCAACAAAGTAGCAATAACAACCGCTGCATGGACAGCTCTCACATCAGAGTTTTATGTCACGGTGACCGGAACATTTCCGGTTCTGTGCTGCAGACACAGATGAGTCTGCATCGTTAATGAGTGGGGCTTGGGAGGTAAAGTTAGTGCATCTGTATGCTACGCTGCAAAAAACATGACACGACAACATATTATTATTTTGGTTTGGGTGGAGGGCACGTTTTAACGATGATGTCATGACTAATCGACTTAAATTGGCTTAATTAATCGACTTCAATAAGTAATCAAAATGCCCATCCCTAATTTGAATGTATTCTTATTCTTCTCTTCCATGTCTCCACCACTTTTGTCTATTTTTACCAACAAGGTGTTTGCAGTGTTGTAACATTGAAAATTTTCTTACAGATGCAAAAATGATTAAAGAATGTTACAGTAGTAACATAAGATCAGCATTACTCAGTTTCCTGATATGATCATCACATCTATTAGAGTACACACACTATCTTTGTGAGGACCAGTCACTGATGCATATTACATTCCCTTACACTGACCCAACCCCAGCCCTAAGCCTAAAACCAAATCTTATCCATCAAACAGCCATTTAACCTTGTATGGTCCAACATCTTGGTCCCTACCAAACCGTCAGACCCCACAGAAATAGTAAAACAAAATCACACACATACACACGCCACGTTTTGAGTCAACATTTCAACGTACACTCTGATTAGTCTCTTGACATACAGGAGGCCACAGTGAGGGCTGTGCTGCTTCTCCAGCTGCTGTCGGCTGTCACATGGCTGTCAGCAGCTCCTGCTGAGGAATAAATACACCTACTCTCTCAAAGACACACAAACATGCATTCTTTCTCTGCCTGGCTCTGTTTCTTCATCACACAGACTTACTGAATGAAGAACATCTCAGGAATAAATGAACCTTTTAAAATTGGATGTTTCAATTGGTCTCCAATGTGCTTAGTTTTGTGGCACCTTTAGGCCATATACCATGTGCAACAATACTAACAAGGGGACAAAATGATCCAGTGGACAGAGTGTGTGCCCTAATACATGCTGTTTACTCTTGGCCATTGTCCTACAATAATGGAGACTTCATGGAAATCACAGAACAATGAGAAGGGCTTGAGAAATTCTTCCTGCCCTCCCAACAGAACCCCCGTCTCCCCAACAAGCCACAGAAAAATTTTATTTTAAACAAAATATTTTTTATGTTATTTACCTAACTTATGTGCATTTGATTGATTTCAGGTCAGTGTGAGAGCCTCTATTTGTGTTTTGCTCTCTCCTTCACCACGTTTGTGTCTCAGCCCATCCTCACACACACACAGCGCAGCAGAGAAGTAGAGAATCAGATTGACACCTCCATAGATTAAGTCCAATTAAAGCTCCAACAAGCGCTATGAATCCCTTCAAAACAAAAGATGGACAGACATCGAACTGAAACATCGGAAATCAAGCCAAAATATTTGAAATATATCAGAGAAGCTAGTCCAGTTTTGCATAATGTTTTGCCTTATATTGTCACGTTTAACAGTATCATCAAGTCTTACACATCCCAGAATATCTGTCAGCTTTTAATGAGAGGTTATCAATTTAAGTACATGACTGACAGGAGTCAAGTCAATTTTATTTATATAGTGCCAATTCACAACAGAAGTTATCTCGAGGCACTGTACATATAGAGCACGAGACCATGTAGTAGACAGTAGTAGTAGTAGTAAATAGTAAACGACCTGAGTCGCAATGTTTGATTTTTCAGGCTGTCAGGATGTGACTTTTCTGATTCCATACTAATGTTCAGCACAAAGTATTCATAAAGTTCATCCCCATTCCATAGCTTATAAGTGTGCGTACACATTGGTAGTGCCTTGTTCTATGCTATCTTTTGAGTTATATAGTGTAGGCTCACTGGCACCTTAAGACATTTTTTGTGTCTACTTTCATAGTGTTTTTGTGATTCCACCCCCTGCATGCCAGATTGCCTACAGAACACAAAATATACACATGGGTCACTTTTGACTGCACTGAATGGAGCTGCCATTTTCCTCACCACAAGCTTCCTTTCACGTGTTTTTTGTTAGTGGGTGTATACACAGTCACGTTGACTTGGGCCACTTCTGATTGGTGAGCATGACTGTCTGTCACACAGAACAATGATGAGTAGTGATTAACCACTGGGTCAGAGTCAGGAGTTGTAAAAACAAACCTTTGTGGTTTGCTAATTGCATTATTTCAAATTGTGATTCCGGTTAAAATTCACTAAATCGTTCAGTCCTAATTTACGTTGTGTTTTTCTAGTCCTATCAACCACTCAAAGTGCTTTACAGGAAAGGTCACATACACCCATTCACACACACATTCACACACTGATGGTATGGCATCAGGGGAATTTGGGGTTCAGGACACACACAGCACATAGACTGGAGGAGCTGGAGATCAAACCACTGACCTTCCAATTTTCCTGTACCTGAGCCACAGGTGTGAGCAGGAACTGAGTCAATATTCCATAATATGTCACGAACATTTGTGCCATTTGCAGGGATTCAGGTGAAGTTCAAGTGAATGTTTGGATCAAATTTGAAGAAATTCTCTCCAGGCGTTACAGAGATATCGCATCCATGACCAGACCACCCGAAAACTCAATCCCTTAGGACTTGACAGTTGCCAGCACAGAGGCAAAAAACATGACCTGGGTCTCCCCACCAGTCAGTCAGAACTGAAGCAGCCTCTTGGTTGTAGATATTTGAAGATGTTTCACTTCTCATCCAAGTCCAGTTGCCCTCGACTCAACTCTTCTTGGACTGTACAAAGTGACTACTTCACAGGGGATGGCAGCTAAATTTAAATTAGGTACAGTTTTTGCTTGTTATAAGCAGTCTCTTTAAGTTTTTGATTTCACCTTTTATTTTGAGGTGACTAAGTGGACTGAAATCAAATCAATGTGCCCAGCTTCAGGTCAGTAAGAAATAGTTCCAGGACATATTTCCAGTCCCTTAACCACAACTTATTTTATATTTCCGATTATGTACTGCCTCCAGTCTACACTAGTTCACACTCCTTGCACTAGATAAAGACAAGAAAAAACTGAAACAAAAAGACCAGTTACCAGTTATCTCATTTGCCTATATAAAAGGAGTGATCACTCAAAGCCTAACTCTTGGCAAAAAAGAAAACAAGTGTAATGCAAAATGCTGAATATCTATCCCTTAAGAATAGGTTGTCAAGTCTCCTGAAAACTTTGATCTCAGTGACCAACAAAGAACGGGATGCAGGATGAAACCAGTGGCTGTAACAGTACAAAGATAAACATATTTAAAGGAGCTATGTGCAAGGGTTTGCTATTGCTACATAGCCAGCATCTAGCATCAACAGCTGCTTATGTACCAAGAGTTTTGGTCAGTACAATAAGTCAGTATACCTCGTGGGGGTTAAAGGAGGTTGCAGGATGAAACGCTACTTCATCCTCTCATGTTGGACTGAGGGCAGGCTGGACACTACTGTGACTTACTATCATACAGTGATATTTTGAGACGTTAACATACTAACTTCAGAAGAAGAAAAGAAGTGATAGAAACAGAAGCAAAACAAAAGTTAACAATGGCGTTGCTTTCAACCGCTCATGCTTAAGTTGTGAGGTTTCTTCTAGACTGCCAAGTAAACAGCCTTTCGTATTAATGGTGGCTATGTGGCAATAGCAAAAAAAATACATATAGCACCTTTTAGTCTAACCTAAGGGTTAATGTATTTTGAAATAAAAATCCCTCCCTCTAAACAAATATTCAGTTGGTGAGGATTAGAGGAAAATCAAGTGGTTCTGTTGTTTTGTGCTTATGTCTTTAGGGTGTGTTTGTTGTTTTTGTCTGTCCATGAAATATGCTGCAATTCATTCTTTTTTATCAGATGATAGCCTAGTGGTTTCCTAACTGGTTTCCTCAAGTCTTCACGGAAGGAATTCCTGACATTTTAAGTATCCATTAGTCCAAAGTTAACAACCGTTCAGTTGCTCAAGCCTTAATACCATTGAATAAGATACCTTGTGTCTTGGTTTAAGAATCAACCAATGGTCTATATAAACAGATGTGAAATACTCACAAACATCTGTTTTCCATGAGCAACATCACTTGAATTTTAGCGTTACAATACCTTCTGTAGCTTATAAGACTTCCATACAATTGTTGTACTACATTGAACATAAACTTTATAGTTGATAAAAAAAAATCCAAATTCTATAGAAGAGGGAATGTCATGAGATAGATGTGTTTTTCACCGATGATAACACAGAATCAGGCTCCTTGACTTTCTCCACAATACACCTCTGTCTAGTTGTCACAGAGCTGGGACATCACCAAATCTCAGTAAACTTTACACTTGATCCTCAAAATATTTTTTGTCAAGAGTCAGACAAAATCCATCTTGTTGCATGTGGACAGTCTCACACTGCTCACTATAACAGGGAGGGGGTCAATTAATCTGTATCTGCTGCATCCTTTTTCAGGAAAACATTTGTCTACTGCTGCACAAAGCTGACAGACATGCTGCAGGCTCACTTCCCTTGGGGGAAACTGGAGGCATCCTGGATAATAGCATTTCATTTTATGCTTATACTATTTGTTTCAAATATATAATAATAATGTATATAATAATATATATTTAACAATAATTTACATGATTTCCTTTAAGTAAATACAAATGTATTTGTTGTTTGGGACGGCAGTTCCAACACAAACCAAGTGAATGATACACATATTTGTTTAGTTTTCTAATAAAAAAAACAGGTCAGATGGCATCAGGTCTGAAATTTGCTTCAATGTGTCAAACAGCAAATGGTCCCTCAGTGATCCAGTGTGAGTTATACTGATATTAGGTTGAAATTTTGTACATTACATTAAATGTAAAATGTAAAATATTTGGTAGTTTCACTGGATCCAAACTCCTCTGTTGTAAGGCCAGGCCTTTTCTTTTCATAAGCATCATCTGCTGAGATCATTAAGCAGACAGAAAACAGAGCATATGGAGAGTGTAGCTCACAGAAAGATGTTACCCACCAAACAAGGATAGCAGTTCATCTGAAAACACTGGTGCTGACTTAGGAATTTATCTTAAGAGTCCCAAATGGTTTAACACTATAGTATGAGGAAAACAACAGACTCCCCCAGTTCCATGAATAAATTCCAAGACAGGAAAAGGTTTCAATTCCAAGACATATTTCTGATCCAAATCACATGTGACGACAACAGGCCTCTTACACCAATCCTTAACAGGTTACATGGTCTCCACTCTTTGCCCTTTACATGCAAAGTTTTAGAAACTGGCGCACGCCACACTATACTTTAGTCAACTGTTCTTTACATCAGCAAACTGGCAAGACTTTGATTTTACCAACATGAATACCAAATAACCATCATCAGACAAACAGAACTTACAGTGTGGAGCCTGAGGCCATATTCATCCGACGCGTTGCCGTTTGGTGCGTCCAGGGCGCAACGTGCCGACCGTAGAGCTCCCCAAGGCGGACGCCCAGGGACAGGCGCGTCCCCGAGGCAAAGAGCGCTCAGCACCCTGCATTCCTGCCTCTGTCTGAGCAGCTCCAGCTCACACAAACCCGCCAGACTGGCCTCCAGCCGCTCCTTATTTCGACTGCGCTCCGCTTTCATGGGCAGAGAGAACGCTGGTAACATGACTCCAAAAGAGCCCGGTAGCTCTTCTACAGACATACAGCCTGCCGTCGTCTTTTCCTCTCTCCCAACAAAGGCAGGCTAAAAGCTGCACTCAAGGCTTGATTCACTCTTCCCTGCTCACCTACAGTGAAGTAACGTCGGCTGTAGGCTTCAGCTGCTGAACTCGCAGTCGGACTCGAACCCATTCCCCCCTCCAGCCTGCGCTCTGCTGTGCAGTCTCACTTGGACAGCTGTTGGCGGAGCCTATGAAAGCACGCAGCCTTTTGTTGGCTCTGCCAGACACCCGCAACCGGCGGAGGCCACTGTAGCTTCATGCTCCTCTAACGCTAAAGAGCTCGACAGAATAACTCAGAGACACAACGATGTCAATGTTGTTAGAGATAGAATTTGCATTGTGAAATGTTTGAGGTGATCTGTATTTTTAAAACTCTGCTGTTACTATCACTATTTTATTTGACTTTTCTGTTCTCACTGTGACTTCCTGATTAAATTAAGTAGATATTGGTAGTGACACTGTAACTCTCTTAACTGCGTTTCGTTCATCATTTGAGTATTAACTATACTTTTTGGATGTTATCAACAGTGTATTTACGGTCACTGGAACATATAGAGCCTATAGGAAGGAATGTAGGATATGGGATACTGTAAACTCAGAACATACAGCAGATACAGCATACACTCCACTCACCTCCACTCACCAATTTACACTGACCAGGAAATACACTTTCAGGTAATGAAAAGCTAAGCACGCCTCCTAGTGGTTATGACTATAAACAACTCAAAGATGTTATATTTACCTAGTGTACACTGTAGTATTTGGAAAAATCAATAAAAGAAAGTTCTTCTTTGCACAAATGTAAATAGACAACGTTTCCATACAACATTTTACAGAGAAATGTGTTTGCCATCTACCTGAAACACTTTTCTTACAAATATAAATCTGCAACAATGTATTCAAATGTATCTTTGGAATAATTGGAGTAATTTCTTTAGATTTAATTTGATAACCAAGTACAATCCTTCATGTAAATGTAAAGCACATTAATGTATCAACTGCGTACGTACAGTACATCCCTGATCACTGTCACTGCACAGTGGATATGCAGTACTCTACTGCAGTAGTCTCTACTTTCAGCTCTATTTGTGATTTTATATCATTTCTCTTATTAGTTTGTTACCTACCTACCTTTTATCTATCTATAGAACACACAGTCACTGGAGGAGTGAGAGTGAATTTCAGCTTGCAGTATCAGTACAAGAAGTACAACAAACCAGCTACTAGTGACTAAGCATCTTTAATCCCAGTGGTAACCAGGAAAGACTGTGAAACAAATCAACAAATGACACATTTGCACATGCTTCATACGTTTATTCATTCCTGTGTCTTGAATCACAGGCCTCTTAGAACACTCTTCTTATAAACACGTTTTTCTTCCTCAATCCACTGCCAGCATGGTCTGAGCCGTTATAACCTTTACTCTACAACAATATACATGGTCATATGTGTACAGGTAGTTTAGATTCATATACACAGATCAGTATAGGCTTTGGGAGTATATAATGCTCCACTACCAAGTGAGCTGGATCAAGGCAAGATGAAAGTACTACTGCAAGCGAGTGTGCGAGTGTGTGAGTGTGTGTGTGTGATAGAGAGACTGATTGCTGAGAGTTGAAGCTGAAGACTCAGCCTGAGGATTGTCATAGAAACATGACGTTAGATAAAACCTCCTCATCGTATTATTTTTAAAGGATCAGTGGAAGCTTCAATCAACCTGTCCTCTTTAATAAGCAGCAGTTTCTTTTATTTCATGGAATGCACCACAAACAGATTTGTCACTTCATACTATAATATCTAAGCAACATTGTGACAGACATTTGGTGATCGAACTTTAAACTGCATTCAACTGAACTTCAGGATTTAATATTTAGGGTCATTAACAGCGTTTCATACTCATGCATTGAAATGAAACCTCAATTACAGATTACTTACTGTAGTACTTATTGCTAGCATTTCATATACAGTAGATGAGCCACATGGCTGCACTGTTGGAGATTCCACTGATACATCATCTCAACATCTGCATGTCTTTTGAGTAAAGTAGGCTCTGAGGTCAATGTAGCACAGTAAACGCTCTGATTTGGACAACAGCTTTAAGGTTGCAGTGTAATGATGGAGAAACAATAGTGCATATATTTTTTACATAGGTTTTATAAGATAAGATTTGATAAAACACATCATTGTTTCCTATGGACAGAGGGAGTTCTCTTGTTAATGTCATGGTTACTGTGCAAGTGAGGTAAAAACATCTCTGGAATTAACAAATTAATGGAAATTTGTTCTGACAACGCCTGTGTGAGTTAGTGCAAAGAAATGACTTCACTGGGTGGGAGCTTCTGTAACCTGTTATCTAATTAGTCTAATAAGTGTGGATCTCTGTTTGTGATCACTGAGCTCCCACTCAAACCAGTGAGATTATTTCAGATCACCTCTGCCCCTGAAAAATGTTTGCAAAACCAAAAAAACCCAAATGATTTCTGAAAAACACACTGGGCCAGTTCAGAAAGGTAGCACACATTCAGTGTCACTGTATCTTATAAGTAGCTTGCTCAGTGGCTGTCAGTACATGTAGAATTTTTACATGACACTCACATGAATTCATACAATGCACAGAAATGTCTTAAATAAGGTTGACTATCCAGAACAGGATAATGTTGTTGGCCTGTGAGCCTCGGCGGTGATAATGAAGCAGTGGATATGGGTCAGAGTAATTATCAAACAACTGGAATGACATTAATGGTTGGATGTGAGCAAAACATTTTTTTATTCCCTGGAAACACATCAGGAACCTTCAAGCTGTTTTCTTTGCATTCATTCTCTGTACTTGCAAATCAACTGCTCCTGATCAACATATCACTACATCAATGCTCCAGCTGGAGTTCAACATAAACTTACAACATAGAGTCACAAAAGTATGGCACAAGCTCTCAGGGATTCCAGCCCTGATCTGCCAAACACGCCCTGTAGAAAATAGCCCTGACTGTAATATACATATTAAAAATCATTTAACACACACACACACACACACACACACACAGTTAAATTGTGATTCCTCACAGTTCTGCTGAACAATAACAAAGGGATGCAGCAGCTGTTGGAGTGTCATAAAAAAGAGAAAAAGATACACACACGCACACAGTATATAGTACACAACATTAAAACCACCTCCCTAATATTGTGAAGGTCTCTGTTTTAGTGACCTGGACTCCACAGACCTCTGAAGGTCTCCTGTGATATCAGGTTCTAAGATGTTAATTCAGATCCTTGAAGTCCTGTAACTTGTGGGGTGGGGCCTCCATGGATCAGACGTGATTTCCCAGCCCATCAGGCAAACACTCATTGAGACTGGGATCTGGAGAATTTGGAGGCCAAGTCAACACCTGGAACTCTGTCATGTTCCTCAAACCATCCCTGAACAGTTTTTACAGTGTGACAGGGAGCACTGTCCTGCTGACAGAGGCCACTGCCATCAGGGAATATTGTTGCAGTGAGGAGGTGTACGTGGTCAGAAACAAAGTTTAGGTAGGTGGTACAGGAGCTCTTCTGTGGGATTGGTCCAGCTTTCACTTCCCACAGGCATCAGTGAGCCTTGGGTGTCCGGGACGCTTTCAGAACACTGCACAAAACCTGGTGTTTTGGAGAAGCACTGACGCAGATGTCTAGCTGTCAAAGTTACTCAGATCCTTATCTTATGCTCGTCCATTTTTCCTTACATTAAGAAGCTGATGACTGTTCACCTGCTGCCTGGCATATCCCACCCCCTGATAGATACCATTCAAATGAGATGATCATTGTTATTCACTTCATCTGTCAGTGGTTTTAATATTGATGATTATACACATAAGTGCTTTCAGAAGTATTCAGTCACTTTTTTCACATTTTGTTATGTTGCAGCTGTACGTTAAAAAAAGCTTTTTCTACCATCAATCTCCACTCAATATCACATAATGACAAAGCCAAAACAGAAACGTTTTGTCAATTCATTAAAAAGAAAAAACCTGAAATATCACATTGATATGACAAGTATTCAGAGCCTTACTATGACACTTGAAATTTAGCTCAGGTTCCTCCCATTTCTCTTCATCATCTTTGAGATGTTTCCACACATTGATTGGAGTCCACCTGTGGTAAATTCAACTGACTAGACATAATTTGGGAATGCACACATCTGTCTATATAAGGTCGCACATGCATATCAGAGTGAAAACCAAGTCAAAATGTTTGGACAGGTGGCCATCTCCATCTTCTTCCATGTAAGAATTCTGGTAGTAACATCAACATGTAGAAACATCTCAAAGAAAGAAATGGGAGGAACCTGAGCATAAGAGTCAAAGAAAAGGGTCTGAATACTGTGATATTTCAGTTTTTCCTTTATAATACGTTTGCAGAAATTTCTCTTCTGTTTTGGCTTTGTCATTGTGTCGTATTGAGTGTAGACTGATGAAGGGAAAAAAAATTTTTTTTTAAATTTTATTTTAGCATACAACGGCAACATAACAAAAGGTGAATAAAGTGATGGGGTCTTTCTAAATGCACTGTACATATAATCAGAAGCCAGAACACGTTGCATGTTCTGTTTCACTCTGATCTTTGTCTGTATCTGACAAAACTCACAGGAAAACCTTTGAGATGCAGCATTATGAGGAATATGAAGCTGGGCAGGTGGATGAACAAGAGAGAGGTAAGGCTACCAACAAATCCTGCTCATGATCTTGTCTCACCGCAGGATGCATTATGAAGTGTGTGCACTGCTTTTAAGTGGCCATGTTCTCTCTGCAGGCTCAGAAAAGGTAGGATGAATATTGCACATGATGTCTGCAGTCCTTGAGAATATCGATTAGTGATACTGGTTTCTTTTTTTTTCTGACTCAGAGTTGTAGTCCCTGATGCTGATGCTTTTATGGAGGTTCAGAAGGGACTCTCTCAGCTGAATGAAAAGGCAGGAGAGACACAGGTTAAACTCTGCAAAACAATATCAGTAATGAAATGTTCAAGATTCTCACTGACTGAGATGTTCCCACCAGTTTCCACATGTATGGACACAGACGATTAATCTGGGAAGTGATGCGTGAGCTGAAACCCCCCCAACAGCAGTGGATGTCACACCATGATGTGCATAACGTACTGAGATTTTTCAGTATACAATGCATGATGTCACAGTCATATAAACAGAGCTAAGAAAAAAGCAAAAAAACAGCCACATGTATTGTTTTGCCTAAAACCCCTCTGCTTACTTACATATATGATTTTAATGATTGGTTTAGATTCAGTCTCTTTTTTTAATGTTTGGTTTGTTTCTCTCTCTGTCTCATCTTTTGTAAAGAAATGAAGGGGAATCTGAAAGGGGGGACTGGTGGTGCGGGGGCGATTATGGGTGGATGAGGAGTTGGGGTGGGGGGATGGGGTGAGGTATTCAGGAAAAAAAAGGTTTTCTTTTTTTTCTTTTTCCCTCTGCCCTTTATCTCTCCTTTATTTTGTCTCTCTCTTCTCTTCATTCCCCTTCTTTTTCTCTCTCTTATTTACAAATCTAAAACCACAAGGTACAAAAAAGGCAGTCTTGGTCCTGTCCCATGTATGTCCACGTGTGTACTGCATGTATATGATGTTTTGCATGTCTTTTTATGTGTGTTGTGTATGTTCTTCTTTCTTAAGGCTCCAGCCAAGTTTCAGTTTATCTAAACATTGTTTCTATTGTGTGGAGCTTTAATGACGGAAAAAGACACCAGGAAAAATAACTTCCTTTTGATGTTTTGTTTATTGCTAGTGGAAAGAGCTATCTTGAGCTATGCTCCCCACAGTCTTCCACACCATAAATGTCCAACTGCCCTGAGATCTAGTGTCTCAACCAGCAACACTGTTTACATCATTGTCTTGCTCATCAAAACTACTCAGCTGCTTGTGTTTTTTCATTTGTGGAAGATGTCACTGTGACGCATTCCAGTCCTGTTTTTCAAGGTGTTTCATTAGTAAGGGTTTGATTTAAAGCCCTTTAAATGTTATTTTCATCATTATCAAGGTCTTAAGTGAAGCCATTTGGACACAAAGCCAAACACAACTTTTTTTTAAAGGCATTTCCGTCTTAATTAGGGCCCGAGAGTTGCAGGGACCCAACGGGGCAATGCAACAAAGTTGCAAGGACCCTCTTGTTTTTGTTCGGTTTATTATTATAATAATCATTATTTTTCTTCTTTTTCCGCCTCTTTAGTCGGCCTTTTGAGGGCCTAAACATGCCCCAAAACTCATGAAAATTTGCAGGCACCTCCGGCGAGTCAAAAAATTACATAATTAAGGGTCTTGAGCACGGGCATGGCAAAATGGCTCAGTAGCGCCATCTACAGACTAGCCCCTGAAGCTTGTTGCGCCTAAAAATTTGAAAATGTGCACACCTATGTAACATCCCAAGACACACAAAAAAGTCTCTTGGAGCCATATTCTAAACCCAACAGGAAGTCTTTTTTTTTGGAACTGGAAGATGAAAAAATGGTGTATTTTCTGCCATTTCCAGGGGTTGGGAATTTTTACAACCATTCTAGATGCTTTATCTGATTGACTTCAAAATATAATAATAAGTTATTAATAATAAGTTATTAAGACATAGACGATGTTAAATGGCGAAGCTTTTGAGTTTTCGTTGAAGGGGCGTGCCCATTCTGGCCCCTCAAAGTTTGATGACTCGCCATGAAACAGGAAGTTGCATTAAATTTGCTGTAATTCAGCCATACTTTGTCCAAACTGCATCAAACTTTACAGTATTGTTAATGGTCCCTAACTGCACACATCCATATGTCAATATTCATACAATTGTTGTAGCGCCACTTACTGAGAACAGGAAATGACATATTTTATAGTGTGATGTCCAGTTTCTACAAGGGTGAGCGGATTCACTTCAAATGTTGTCAGGACAGCCTTAAGGCCTTCATGATGACTTACTGCAAAAATTGTGAGATTTCGTTGAAGCGTGTGCCTGTTCTGGCCTGATTACTGGGAGTCTTCTGAATTGCATCTCCATTTTGAGTAGTTCTCTACTTTATCCAGCAGATGGAGCCATTGCATTTCTCTCTCTGTTTTTTTTTTGGGAGGGGGGTATCTGTGTGTGTGGTTGTGTGTGTGTGTGGGTGTTTGGTGAGGGGGGGCACTATAAGTGCACAGACTATTGTCTAACTATGGTATTTCAGGGTGTTGTGCTGTGGGCTGTTGTAGCCATATTATGGTACAAAGCTAGCAAATGTTTATGGTCGGCATAGAGTGAATTGTTCTGGGTTAATCTGCCTTAAAAGTTTGTGTTTGAGAAGCTGTTGTAACAAGTTCTGATGCCACAGAGAGAATATATTCAAAACAGCCAAGACTTACAGCTGTCACAGATGATGAGCTCTGAAAAATATTAAGTGTCACAGAAAATGATTATACAAGAGCATAAAAGCTCTTATTTTAAATCTCGTTGCCACAAATTCCAGTTTCTTACAGTGTTTTCCTTATTGAAAACTAAATTCCACTTCAAATGTATCAATAAAATCTTCTTTTGCAGTTAAGGTCACCAGTTTATAGTTTAGTTTTAATAGTATTCCATGTCACTGATGTGCCTTTAATTATCTGTTCCATCAGCGATCATTTATGTGTTTATCTTATGGGGGTGAGCCACCTCCCGGGTTGGTTATATTATAAGTGACGTCACACAGTGAAAAGTTAGGATGCGTCTCTCTATGTTTATTTATCCTTTACTAAGATGTATTCTTTAAGCCCGCCTAAATGCATGTTTCTTACATTTTTTAGCTTCACGATGCGTACTGCTGTATTTTCTGAATGGCGATGCATCGTGCCGCGGTGCATTGTTACGCCACCGCATGCCCTACGACTTGCATTAACCCCGTGGTTGCCAGTCCCCCAACGGGCGCGGGGTTCGAGGGCCCGTTCAATGCTGCTGGCAGCTTTAATTTGCTAGTTGAAATGAGAGGCAGGGGAGAGAGGGGGGATGATATGCAGGAAAGGGCCTGGACTGGATTCGAACCTGTGATGCAGTAAGGACTCAGCCTTTATACATATGCATATGTGTTTTATCAGGTGAACTACTGGGCACCCCAAACAGAACTTTTCTACAAAAAAAAGCAGCACATAAGTTTACTAACTCAATCATTACCTATGACCAACTAGAAGTGTGTGTGTGTGGTGATGCATTTCTCTGCAGAGACCCACCCTCTGCCTGTATTTTCTTACCTTCATCTTTCCCGTGAATATTCTCATTCATCTGAATGGCATATCTTCACAAATTTCAATTGAATGAACTGACTTAGTTATTGTCAGGGAAGACGCCACCCTCCCACCCAAGAGGCTACATCAGTTCATACCGTGATCTGACCAGGCTGGACTGGTCCACATTTGAAATTTCTTGAGATTACTTGAGATTACTTTCATCTTATTTCGCTGTATGTGTTCAGAACTCTTCTGCTGCAGCCTTTGGGCAGTGGGGTTTGTAGCCCCATCCAATACAAGGTAATAGAGTATGAAGATATATAAAAGCAGTGACCAGGTTACATTGTTGTCTCCGCCTCTCCCTCTGTTTTGCCAGTGTTACTGATGTATAAAGAGCTGCAGTAGTCTGTGTCTGTGTGACTAGCGGTGCTGAGCTGCATCTATTCAAATCTGAAGTGCACTTTCCCAAGGTGTGTGGAGCAAGAAATGGGGGCTGGAGCCAGCTGACACTGGGTGAGGGGTGGGGTACACCCTGGACAGATCAGCAGTCTATCACAGGACTGACATATAGAGACAAACAACCAGTCACGCTCACATTCACACCTACAGACAATTTAGAGTCACGAGTTAACCTGCATGTGTTCGGACAGTGGGAGGAAGCTGGAGAACCTGGAGAGAACCCACACAGACACAGAGAGAACATGGAAACTCCACACAGAAAAGCCCCAGGTGAACCACGGCTCAAGTCTGGAACCTGCTTACCACCCATTAATACTAATATTAATACTGATAAAAGTAATAGTCAAATCTCCAATGTATAGTTGAAGTCTTGTTGGACAGACTGAACTCATTTTTATTCTGGAGATTTTGAGTTTACTCCTACAGTCACTGTGGTCTTGTTTCCATTAGACTGAATGGCTGATCTGGAGTTAGAAAGAAAGGCTCTTCTGTATGCTTCTTATGCTTGGATGATGAGAAAATGGGACTGGATGGAGGTTTAGCTATGGACATGGAAGGGACATTCATGTGAAATTCAACATTCGATGTGAGGATGTTCACAACGCTCTTAAAGCAACATACCGGAACCTTCTCGCTGTGAGGCAGTGCTAACTGCTGCGCCACCATACATAGGCCTGTTTATATTTATACCAAACCATTATAAGAGTTTAAGCCATTTTAATGGAAGTGCAAGTTTCCTTTAATTTGATGCCTATGGGTTATGTAAGGTAGTAAGATAAGAGTACTCTGATTATCTGAAGTATAATAAGGATAGATAAGCTCCATTCCAGCAATTCATAGAATAGTGGATATAAATATTAAACTGCTACCAACCCTGAATAGATTCTCCTGAGTTGTTACAATTACTGTAATCATTTACTTTTACCGTGCAATTATGAAGTAATAAAAAGAATGAAAAGAAATACTGTGTTCCTCTGCACATTAATAAATATTTAAGTTTAAGTATTTATTAATGTGCAGATCCTCATCCACCTTCATATAGGGGAGAGTGGGTAAGTTTACCCACCCCCTGTATCTAGGCAACACTACAAATCTGTTGTCATGTGATCATAAATTCTGCAAGCACCCTTCATTTCACTTTGGCTGTGATGGAAAGAAGCTCATGGTGGTGTGGTAAATATGCCAAGAAAATACAGGAAAAAGGCAGAGTGGGGCTCAACACTAGAGCAGCTGCTGAGGTCAAGGGTGGAAAATCCATAGGAGCAGTGGCAAAAGAGAGAAAGATCAACATGTCAACCCTGTGCAGAGTCATGAAAATGAAAGAGGAAGAGGAAGTGAAAACAGTGGGGTAAGTTGGGGAGAATACACCTACTTGTGTGGTGTCAAGTCCCATCCACTCCAAACTGCACTTCAATGTGACAAAAATCACATCTATGTCCAATTATTCTGTGATCGATTTGTGATTGTAGGCTACAGTCACAGTTGTATTTCCCCTCTGTGTTTGATGGGTTGAAATGTTGAATTGAAGGAATACTGAGCAGATGATGTGTAAGAAATTGTTTCACATTTTCTATTAAAATACTCTGAATTATAAACTTGTATTTGGTTTGTTATATATTGTTGTAAGATACCTTTAAGATCTTTTTTTGTTATGCTCAGGTTTAAACTGGAAAAAGTCAATTGGTCAATCTACTGCCAGGTGGCTCAATTTGTCCACTGACTTGGATCAACTTACCCGTAAGCTGGGGCAAGTTGAGCCATAAGACCACTTTTTTTTTTTTTGATAAGTCATAGTTTCATTGCCCTTTGTTATAGATGTATTCTTATCATTTCCATTGGCAGGAGACTGAAATAAAGGTAGATGTTTTTTATTTTACTTTTTTACCTTGCCTAGAGGACAGCAACAGCATAAGTAAAAAATGGCCCAACTGACCCTACTCTCCCCCATATAACACTGTAAGATGACTGTAGTATGTACATTTTTCATCCTTGGATGACAATATAAGCCTTAAATAGCTGTGTGCTTGAGAAAGGTAAGTTTGTTTTCTACTCAGGCACAACCAGATACCATGATTCCTTTCTCTTCCCCAAACATGTGGTTACCTCTCTTGGGCTCTGAATCTCTGGGCTGCAGTGAGACTCTGTGTGGTGTACTCCAGCATCCACAGCTTGTAAAACAACATCAGATTGAGAAATACCAGCAGTACCAGGCTAGAGAGAGAGAGGGAGAGAAAACACAGAGAGACTCTACATCAGAGCCTCATCACTTGATGCTACTTACTGAAATGAATCGGGCCATGGCTGAAATTAAGGTACCTTACACAGATCCTTTGGAATGCAATTGAAGAGGAACAGAGAAACAAGTAGATTGCAACAAAGTGCAACACAAAAACAAAGCAAGAAAGACAGAAATATTCAGGGTGTGTCAGAATACTGAAAACAAAAACAGTGGACTGTAGGTGCTGATAAGAAATGTCAGAAGAAGTGACTTTACCTCAGTGGAAGTGCTCATTAGTAAATCAAAAGAAAAATAATTGACATCAATCAACTCAAATAAAAAAAAAACTTAAGTTGTCAACTGAGCAATTGCTAAATATTCATTTTTTCAAACATTACAATTTTCTGATATCTTGTAGATGAAACTAATTAATTGAAAAATCAATCAGATAACTGTCATTGCTTGGATTTCATTGAGTATGTTGATAGTAAGAGGACAGGATGTCACGCCTGCTTGATTTCCTGATCAGTTAAAGTGACAACTGACAACATTTTAGCTTTAACTTCTCCTTATGAAGTAAATGTTGGTTGGCTGTAGAGTATCAAGACAATCACAGTTCAGATTAGTTCCCTATAATAATCACTTTCACTGTGCAATTCTGACAGCCACCTGGAGTGAATTTTCACAGAAAGACTCCATTTATAGCACAAAGGAAACGCTTCTGCCACTGATGAACCAAAACAGAAAGAGGACAGAGTTTTTGTTTCCCCAAGTAACAGTAGGTTTCTCCAGATAGTGGAAATGGCAATCATTGGAACAACTAGAGTAACTGTGGAAACTCTTCCCAGCAGGAGACAAAGAGCCCCAATGATGGAGGAGGCAAAGAAGGTAAATAGGAAGAGTGACAGAAAATGTAGTTAAACAAGAGTGATGGGCATTAACCAGATGAAGAAAGACACAGTAGGTTTGGGACAGAAAATCAGCCCTGGACTTATCCATCTGGACTGACTTCATGGATTTATTTTTTTTACAGTCCACCAGCCCATCAGGATTTGTCCTGGTGGTCCCTGTGACCAGTCTGCCTTTGGAGAGAGCTCCAGGACTTGAGAGGGTTCAAAACTGACAGCCAGTTGGCATTATTTCTGCTAGATCAGTAAGGAACATACCTGCCCACTAAAAAAACCAACTCCGTCTTTATCACAGCTCTGAGATCAGGGTTTCTAGTTCAAATTGGAATACTTGTAGTTGTTACATTCAGAAACAAGTCTTTTTGATAATCTAAACAAATAACACATTTCCTGGTGGTGACCTTTCTAAAATGAGCAGTGTTGAAGCTCACTATATTCTACTCTCTTCTTTTTCTGGTTGCCATTTTAATGGAGGAAACTACTTGTGTGATAAAACATAATCTATTGGCACTCAGGGTGTAATGACAAGATACAAGCAATACCACAACTCACACAAGGCTGATGAGAAGCAGCAGTTTAGAGAAAAGTGCAAGGCCTCCTGAAGTATCAGGTGTGTGTCTGGTCTGGGTGGAACCTACAAGAGAATGACAGAAAACTGTTGACAATCTGAAAAGGTTTTTTGTAAAGGTGCTATGTGTGGACTTTAGTCTTTCTCAGGGTTACAGAGAAACCACATTTCCCATAAATCATGTCCTGTTATAAGAGGATATTGTTGCTCACTGTCAGTCATACAGTATTTCACTGACCAGACCAGTTGTTGACATCATTTCATTACCTGCGACATGCTTGATGTGAGGGATGTCCCCCTCATCCTCAGGTGTGGTGACAGGGCTCAAGGCCTCATCCATGTCTCCTGGCGGCCTAAGGTGATGGACCAGCGTCAGTTTCCTCCTCTGACTGCTGCCTGCTCCTAGAACCTTGGTCTTGGGTGACTGTCTATGGGGCTTCATTGGCACCGCATCCAACTTATTCAGCTCTAACTCTAACCAGAGAGAAACATGGGAGGTTTCAGGGATTAAAGGTTACTGTGTGAGTAAGTCAACCCTGACTGGTTTGCTTGTTTGTTCCATTTATATTTAGTAAAGACTTCAAGCTTAGGGGTCACTTTGTAAACTTTATTTACTGTAAATCTCACATGGCCACTGGTGACAGTGCAGTTACTGTTTACACATAAATATGCAGATGTATTGACAAGTCACGTCACTTAAGACTTGAGTCATTAGATTACTATAGATTTAACTTGATAAAATCATAAAAGACTTTCCACTTGACATCACTTCCCAGAGGAAAAGATAATTAAAGAAGAGCTCTCAAAAGTGTTTCATTTATTTCTCCTAGACAATTGGAGGTCTGTGTGAAACCAAAATGAGACTATGGCTTATTTCTCCTGTCTCTGTTTTTTTCCCCAGAGCAGACCTAGAGGAAAATTTTACTGCTCAAAGTTTTCTCTTCTACAGATTGGAAAACAAAAGTGTGATTCTCACTTCAGCCTCATTTTATTTTATCCGTTTGTTTCTCATACTTTTCTCCTAAAATTCACTAGTAGAAATGAGTGAGAGAGGTCAAATAGCAAGACAGGAGTCATACTTGAGACTGAAGGGAGATACTTTGCTAAACTCCTTTGGAAACAAAAATGAGTAATACCAGAACAGGTGACTGAGGCCTCAGAGCTGCAGCAGAGCAGGCTGACAGCCAGGACAAACCTCCACATGGTCCCTGAAACAACATCAGCCTCATGTTCATTTAGTCCATTAAACACAGGTAAAGGCTCAGTGCAGGTACACAGCAAAATCCAAAGTGTTAGAGTTGAAAGTAAAAATATAGAGTCATTTCAACTCTTGTTAAAGTCTAATTCAACTACAAGATAGTTATTCCTCAGACAGTGTTGGTGTTGATACAGAGAGTTAAATGACATACTCTGCTAACAACTCTACAGAGTTGATTTCACTAGCTAGCCAGTGTTATTGCCAGAGGTCCAATGTTTTCCAGCATCAAGGCAGAAGACCAGCCAGCTATTTTTGACTGGATGTGACCAGACAACACTCCAACTGTGACCAGGAGCATTGATGTGTGTACATCTAATCTTAAATTACCTATCCCAGAACTATTTATTTTAGCTGGTGGTTTATGCTAAATATTCCAGTTGCTTACGTAGCGTTAGCTAATCAACTCGCTATGTACTGCCCATACAGTCTATGGTACTGCCTAGTTAATTGAAAATAACCCTGTATCACATGTGTTGCTAAGTGAATTCATGGATCTAGTAACATTTTGCTCATGGGGAAAATAGCAGTTAGCAGTCCACTGGTCCCTTACAGCAATGGAACAGTGAGGTAACACTTTTATTTTCAAAGCGAGGACACGGTAACGGCATGTTTTGAGATTATTCACGGAAGCTCATGTACTTGGTCTGCACAGTGGTGCAGTGGTTAGCATTCTTGCCTCATAGCAAGACGGTTCCAGGTTCAAGCCCCAGTTCAGGCCCCAGGCTTTTCTGTGTGGAGTTTGCATGTTCTCCCTGTTTTCTCTCTGTTCTCTCCAGGTTCTCCAGCTTCCTCCCACAGTCCAAACACATGCAGGTTAACTGGTGACTCTAAATTGCCCATAGATGTGAATGTGAGTGTGAATGGTTGTTTGTCTCTGTGTTGACCCTGCGATGGACTGGCGATCTGTACAGGGTGTACCCTGCCTCTTGCTCAATGACAGCTGGGATAGGCTCCAGCCCCCCCACGACCCTTAATGGATAAGTTGTTTTAAAATACAGATCAACTCTACAAAGAGTTAAATATTGAGTTCAATTTTCCATCCTCTACAGTGTTAATATGGCAGTAACTCTGAACAGTGATAAAAAAAAGAATATATGGATAGTGTTAACTTTTGACACTACACACTAGTTGACATTGACTGTTTCCCTGGTAGAAATTTAGTAATTAATTCCCACTGGACACAGCGTTGTTACTGTATGTAAGGGGAAGTCATTGAATGAAAGGGCCTGTCCAGACTTTATACTGGTACTGTCATATATATGTATCAAGTCCCAGTTTGCCCAGGGTGGAGTGTAGTTTGCATGTTCTCCCCATGTCTGTGTTGGTTGTCTCCAGGTACTCTGGCTTCCTCCCACAGTCCAGAGATATGCAGACTAGGTTAACTGGTGATTCTAACTGTATGTGTGTAGGCTCAAATATTGCTCCATAGTGGTTCTAGTATTGCTCATTTTTGTTTCCAAAGGAGTTTAGCAAAGTATCTCCCTTAAGTCTCAAGTATGACTCCTGTCTTGCTATTTGTCCTCTCACCTATTTCTCCTAGTGAATTTTAGGGGAAAAGTACAAGCAACAGACAAAATAGAAACTAAAATGACGCTGAAGAATCACACTTTTGTCTCCCAAGCTATAGAGGAGCAAACTTTGAGCAGTAAAACTTTCCTCTGGGTTGGACTTCAGTCTTTTGGCTTGGAATTACCTGACATCTCCCCACTGTCCAAAACATTTAACATTTTTGTTAAAAAAGTTTAAAAAGTGTGCAACTCTGGACAGTAAATACAATAAATGAACTCAACAGAAGCCGATCGTGCTGTACAAACAGGTGGTAAAAGTGCATTTGGCAGCACACACACAGCCCAGGCCAGACTATGACTTAACTATGACAAGTTTTTTCCTTTTTTTTTGTTTTGGTATATTTCTCAAAAACCAATAAAAAAAATTAAAGCTGCAAGCAGCATTAAACGGGCCCTCGCACCCCACACCCGTTGGGGGACTCACGGCCGCGGGGTCCCCCGCAGGTCATACAATACAGTTCTGCAACTGCCAGACAGAAGGAATGAGGTGTGTCCCATGAAGACTCACAGTCACCATTATGATCTTAATGCTTGTCTGACCACATTTGAGGTGAATCAGATCAACCCACTTGGATGAAACCCATCATTTCCTGTTGCCAATAGGTGGCGCTATGATTATATTTGTATATCGGCATGTAGATGTGTTCAGGACAGCTCTGTTGTCAGACCTGTGAAATTTGGGGCAAATCAGACAAAGTATGCATGAATTACATCAACTTCCTGGTTAATGGCGAAACATCAAACTTCGCCATGGCACCACAGACACGCCCTTCAACAGAACATCAATTTTCACAGTAAGGTATCATGAAGTCCTTAAGGCTTTCCTGACCAAGTCTAAAGTGGATAACATTAACCTGCTAGTAACAGGACGTCAAAGTCTAAATCATGTCATTTCCTGTGTCCAGTAGGTGGCGCTATAGCTTTTTGTGAATATTGTCATGTGGGTGTGTTCATGTCAGGACCCTTATCATCACTCTGAAATTTGGGGCTGATTGAACAAAGTATGGCTGAGTAACAGCAACTTAAATGCAACTTCCTGTTTCATGGCGAGTCATGGAAATTTGAGGTGCCGCCATGGCCACACCCTTCAACATCTACAAAGTCTTTTAATGACTTTTAATCACAAAGGCCTTAAGAGTATCCTGACCAAGTTTGAGGTCGATATGATAAAAACTGTAGGAGGAGTTTGATCAAATACAACGTCCCCAAGTGCCAAAAAATGGCCAAAAATGAGCACAATTTTCAAATTAAAATGGTCGACTTCCTGTAGGTTTGAGGCCATGCTGTCAAGAGACTTTTTGGTGCATCTCAGCATGTTACATCATGCCTCTGAATTGTGTTCACCTCGGACAAACTAAGCCCAATGGCAAGGAGGTTTTGAGTATGTCCAAGGGGCACTATGGAGCCATTTTATGGTGCCAATGAACGAGACCCCTATCAGATGTCAATTTTCGGCAGGTCTGATGCATGTGCAAAGTTTGGTGAGTTTTTGAGAATGTTTAGGCCCTCAAAAATGCGATTTTAGCATGACGGAAATAATAATAATTCCTATGATTATAGGTCCTTTGCACGCTGGTGCTCAGACCCTAATTATAACAAACTCACCAGTTTGTGAGAGGAGCAGATGACAATACACACAACAGCTCCCCAAATTAGCATCAGATTCATCAGTAACAAAATTTTCAAAACTTCACAAACAATAACCACAAAGAAGAAAATCTCCAAAATCTTCACCATACGTCTGACAAAGCTGTGATAAGACATCTTTTACTATTGGTTAAAATGACCTATCAAGGACTTGAAATACAAAGTTTATGACTTTGGCTTTATAGCCAAGACTTGACACTTGCCTGTGACTTGCCAAACAACGACCGTTATCACGATCAAAAAGAAAAAATGTTGATGTGCCACGGTAAGCATGTTGTGTCATTTCCAGCTGCCAGTGTTTCAGAGTAGTGTCTCTTGCTGTCTGTCTCAGCTTAGACAACACTACATCTGTGTCTAAATCACCAACTTAATCTGCACATTTAAAGTAATCAAAAGTTGTTAAATCACCCATGGCCCTTTTTTTTGTGACTTTTCATGCTATCCTACACTAACAACTTGAGTTTAACAGCTAGCCATGGCCTCTCATTCTCCTTATCCCTCTCCTGCTCTCTGTGTCAGTGGTATGTGTAACAAATGTAGTTTGTTTACTGTGCTCGAGGTGAGGCAAATTAGTGAATTAGAGACCTGACTCTGTGCCATGGAAGCAAATTCAGCAGCTAATCCTAGCCAGCCCCCAGTAGTCAGTGCGGACCAGCCTAGCGTAGCTCCTGTTAGCCTTCCCCTGGTAGCTCCCGTACAGCTGGGAAATCAGGCTGACTGGGTGACTGTTTGTAAGGACAGGCATAGTCGCAAGCAAAAGCCTACTGTTGATCACCATCCAGTTGACATTACAAACAGATACTCCCCACTTAGCGACACACCTGCTGAGAAGCCAACTCTGGGGATCGGCGACTCCATTTTGCAAAACATGAAGATAGCGACGCCAGCAACCATAGTCAAATTAATTCCTGGGGCCAGAGTGGGCAACATAAAATCTTATTTAAAGCTGCTGGTCTTTTCACATACAGTGCAACGCAAATATAGAACGCGAAAATGTGAAAGAAAACGTTGACTAATTTAACACAACATTAATATTCCCACTGAACGCAACACAATCATGTGAGCATTCCACTAAAGTAATCAACAATGGAGTCAAGTGAGGATGAGCTTGTGCTTGCTCTTTTACACGATAAACAGGAAAAAAAAGAAAATTTTAGGTACAGCCTGTTCGGAGAAGGAGACGAGAGCTGTTGTGGAAATTTTCAGCTGCTGGTGAAGAATGAAATAGAGACTTCTGCCGGCCGACAAAGTTTTATTTTCCTTGCAAAGAAAAGGTCAATCACCACCCGAGCGGTCAGAAATGGCAAAAGACCCTGAACATAGGGATATCTAGACCTTTATACCTGAGGAACTCCCCTCAAGGTGAACAAAGGGTCATTGATCTTGTTGCCCTTTGGCACCCCTTTGTCTGCCGCCGGAAGTGGCACCCCACCCCTGGGGTGATCTTTCACATTTGGGGTATCCTACAGAATTTACATCTTGATGAGAATGTAAATAAGTAAATGGTCTAGACGTCGCAAATGGTTACAGATAAAGAAATTTGCAATTACAGAGCACAGGGAATTTCATTGCTTAGTGCAGGAGTTCAAGCTGGTCTCACGGCAGTTCGTGAAATAGTCACAAAATGTAACCTATGGATTTGTGCCCAGGGACACAAATTTTCCATTTTTTTCATGCCTCTCAACACGACTTTCAGACTAATGTATTTCAATTGGAAATAACTCGTGTCCTCGCCACATATGCAATGTCCTGACCCAGATCTGGGACCCAGGACCCCGGGACACCATCCCAGCATGCCCAGACATTGTTGGGAGTCAGATTATGATTTGCTGTGATGAAATTCACACAAGTTGGATCAGCCTGCGGTTTCAGTTTTTTGCTTTTGTGTAATTTTGAATCCAGCATTCAGTGGGTTGACAATTTAGATCTGGGCCAGGGCATCAGTTAGCTCCTGGACAATCTGTGGTGGTACTCGGTGGCATCAGATGCACGGACATATAATGCCTGCTGGAGGTCATTTTTTAGGGTTCCGGTAGTGCTCCTCCTGCTCATCCTTGCATAAAAGAGCAGATACTGGTCCTGCTGCTGGCCTTATCTAGCTCTCCTTGTGTAACGGCCGGTCTCCTGGTGTCTCCTCCATGCTCTTGAGACTGCGCTGGGAGACACAGCAAACCGTCTTGCAACTGCTCATATGGATGTACCATCCTGAAGAAGGATCTGGACTACCTGATACCACCTCATGCTGCTAGAAATGACAAGGACACTAGCAGAACACCAAACTAGAGAAGAATCAGTCAGGAAGGATAAGGAGAGAGCAACTGTCTGTGGCCACCACATGTAAAACCATTCACTTTTTGGGGGGGTTGTCTTGCTTTTGCCTCTCCATTGTACCTGTTTGGTGTTACTTGGTGTTACACTGTGATGATTAAGTGTTCCCTTAATTTTTTTGAGCAGTGTAAATCAATCGATATAGTCCAACATACATCAGTATATAGAAATGCTAGCAGGATATCAGGCTCAAGCAGGCTACAGTGAGCAGGCCTCTCTTTCTACAAGTATTTTTTGTTTTCACTGAAATGGGGCGGGGATGGAAATTCATAGGCCTGTCACCAACTGCTCTCAATCACTTCTCATCTCAGAAGAAAATATATTCAAATAATAAAGTGCAGACTGAATGAATCAATGAATGAACAAATAAATAAATAATGGAGGTCAAATGCAGTGTAGCATTAAAAAGTTCATTTTTAAATAAAATAAATAACCTAAATAAAAGTGATGACTGCAGGGATTAAATGAGAGACATGAATAGTGTCACCCCGTTACTAGATTTGCTGCAAATTAGTGTAAAGGCAGGTAGGTCGGGGTTGGGGACAGCCATTGTGTTGTGGGTAAACGTGGTGTGTTATATATCGCTTTAGGTGCCGTCATTGGGCTACATTCCATTTCGAATTGCCCCCTGTCTGCCACAGTCCAAAAACTACCGTCTTTGTAAACTAAGGCATTTGATAGGCCGTGACTGTAACATGGGAAATGGCTAATGGAAATTGATATTTTCAAGAGTTTGGTGGCATAGTATTAAATATTAAATCATCGAAGCAGACGTACCTCTTCTCCATAGCAAAACAGCTGAGGATTATGGGTATTGTTGAGCCCAAAACAAAAATAATGTAAATCACAGAAACATAAGATAGAGAACAAATATTAAAATATGTGGCGAGGACACAAAAGTTATTTCCAATTCATGTCCGTGGGCACGAATCAATAGATTACATTTCGTGACTATTTCACGAACTGCCGTGAGATTGGGTTGAGGAGTTAAAACTCTACCACGGCGGCTATTTTAAGATGTGCATTGGTCATTTTGAGGAGTTGTTGGAGTTGTTTTCATTACCTAGCTCCTCTCCTATTTTCATCCAGACATGGTCTTTAAAATCATTGTCTGTATAATATTTGTAAAGTAAATCAGTCTCTGCCATCTTCCTCTGCCATCTTCCGTCAGCTGTCAACTGTCAGCTGCTAGTATGATGTTTCAAGAAGCTACACCCTGATTAGTTGAACGCTTTCCTGCCACGGATGAAATGTTAAAGATCATTGGAAAAATCAACCTGGTGGCAAAAAATAAAAATCGCTTTTTCACGCACTAAATTTCGTGTTCAAGTGTTCATTTACATGATAGTTGTTCGAAAAAATATACTGACGTACAAATAAATCGTGCAAAAAAAAATGTCCTCAGTGTGAAAAGGCCTTAAAGATAAACATAAATATGGTAAAATAGTTATTCACGTCGGCATTAATGACACCCGACTACGCCAGTCAGAGGTCACTAAAGTTAATGTGGAGTCGGTGTGTAACTTTGCAAAGACAATGTCGGACACAGTTTTCTCTGGTCTCCTGCCCAATCTGACCAGTGCTAATAATAATAATAATACATTTTATTTATAAGCGCCTTTCTGACACTCATGGACACTGTACAATATATAATAAACAAAAGAATTGTACAAAGGACAATAAATAAAACTCTACAATATACAATAATCAATAAAAAACAACAATGGATAGAATCAACATAAAAGAAATGTAGGGCGGTGAAGTTGCAGTAGGATGGTTAAAGTGAGTAGGCAGTCTTAAACAGATGGGTTTTGAGTCTGGATTTGAAAACAGGAAAAGAGTCAATGTTTCAGAGGGCTGGTGGCAGAGAGTTCCAGAGCTGGGGAGCAGAGCGGCTCTGCTCCCCATGGTGCTGAGACGGGCAGAGGGTACACAGAGATGAATGGAGGAGGAAGATCTGAGGGAACGGGACAGGGTGGCAATGTGTAGGAGGTCAGATAAATATGGGGGGGCAAGGTTGTGTATGGCTTTGAAAGTAAGCAGGAGGAGTTTGAATTCAATGCGCTGTTTAACCGGGAGCCAGTGGAGTTGCTGAAGGACAGGGGTGATGTGATGGAAAGAGGGGGTTGTGGTGATAATGCGAGCGGCAGAGTTCTGGACCAGTTGAAGCTTATGGAGGGACTTTTGAGGGAGGCCAAAGAGGAGAGAGTTGCAGTAGTCAATGCGGGAGGTGACGAGGCTGTGGACAAGGATGGAAGCAGCATGGGGGGTGAGGGAGGGGCGGAGTCGATTTATGTTGCGTAGATGGAAGTATGCAGACCGGGTGATGTTATTAATATGAGATTGGAATGATAGTGTGCTGTCGAGGATGACACCCAGACTCTTAACTTGAGGGGAAGGGGAAACTGGGGAACTGTCGATAGTGAGGGAGAAGCTGTCAACTTTGGATAGAGTGGATTTGGTGCCAACTAGAAGGATTTCAGTTTTACTGCTGTTTAATTATGGCATGTATAGTCGCATGTTATCACTCAACCGCTGGCTTGAGGTGGTGTCCAGAAAATGATGTGGGCTTTGTAGATAAGAGCTTCTGGAAGAGGCCTAGTCTGATTAGGAGAAACGGCACTCATCCTACTTTGGATGGAGCATCTCTCATATCTAGAAATCTGATAGAGTTTATTAGGAAGCCGAAGCCCTGACAATCCAGAGTTCAGACCAGGAGACAGAGTTGCGGTCCTACACGCATCTCTGTACCTCCTCTAGAACAGTCACACACACACACCCCCCTTAGAGACTATGTCTGCCCCCCGGCCACTTAAATTAATTAAATTAAAGGCTAGCAGAAGAGGAGTTAGACACAATCTCATAAAAATCAAAACAGCCAATGCAAATGTACAGTATAATAAAATAGTTAAATGTCGATTACTAAATATCAGATCTCTCTCATCAAAAGCTGTACTAGTAAATGACTTCATTATTGTCTTGATTTATTCTGTCTCACTGAAACCTGGCTGTGTCAGGATGAGTATGTTAGCCTGAATGGACTAGACTTTATTAGACTGTATTGGCTTCTTTCAATGTGTAAATAAACCCACTCACTGTTTTAATCCTATTGTTTTGGCCTATGGTATTGATATTGAACATCTAATAGTCCTCCCACAGAATCCCCTCTTATCAGACCACTGTTTAATTACTTTTGAATTCCTACATTTCCACAGACAAAACCCTTACTAGAAATCTTTCTGATTCTGATAGCTAAATTCAAGGAAGTGATTCATTCTGCCCTAAATTCATTGCCATATCTTAATTTAACAGAAGACTCCTATATTAGCTTTATTTCCTCCCAACTTGATCATCTTGTAGACAGCATTGCAGACTCACTGCGTACAACTCTAGACTCTATTGACCCCCTAAAAAACAAAGCGATAAAGCAAAAGAGGCTAGCTCTCAAACCTGTGTACTAAAACAAACAAAACATAAACTTGAAAGAATATGGCGTACCACCAAACTGGAAGAATCCTGCTTAGCCTAGCAAGACAGTCAGCACAGTTTTCAGCACAGTAGCCAGGCTGACAGAGAGTCACAACTGTATTGATCCATGTATTCCTATAACTCTCAGTAGTGATGATTTCATGAGCCTCTTTAATAATAACATTTTATCTATTAGAGACAAAATTCACCACCTCCTGCCCTCAACCAGCTTTGATCCTAACCCTAATCCTCCTCCTCACCTACAAAGCTCTTAATGATCAGGCTCCATCCAAGAGCTTATAGTTCCCCACAATCCCACTAGAATGCTGGTTTACTGGTGGTTCCCAGAGTTTCTAAGAGTCGAATAGGAGGCAGTCTTCAGCTATCAGGCTCCTCTACTGTGGAACCTTCTCCCAGTTTGGGTCTGGGACTGTACCTTTAAGAGTAGACTTAAAACTTTCCTTTTTGATAAAGCTTATAGTTAGGGTTGGCTCAGGCTTGAACCATCCCTTAGTTATGCTGCTATAGGCCTAGACTGCCGGGAGATCTCCCATGATGCACTGAGCTTCTCTCTCTCTCTCTCTCAGTATAGATTCATATCCCATGTTACATGTTACTAAATCAATATCTCCCCTCCCCTGTAGCATTGTGCTCTTCCGTCTCTCTCTCCTCTTCTGTCTCTTTCTGCAGGTATTTCTGCCTCTGGAGCTGTAGAGTCTGATCTGTGATGACAAGTCTCCTGCTGCTCCTACAACTCCACTCAACACCTGCTGCTATATGTAGAAATTATTAGTACTGCTTCTAGTATTACTGCTGCTTTTGCATTTACGTCTTTAATTGTCATTACTATTGTTACCTCTTTTGTATTATTCATACCACTATTATTCATACCACATGGAATCTGTATTATGCTATGTTCTCCTGTCACTATTTTCTACCCCCCTCTCCTCCTCTCTCTCTTCTTCTTAACCCAACCGGTCGAGGCAGATGGCTGCCCACCCTGAGTCTGGTTCTGCTCGAGGTTTCTGCCTCTTAAAAGGAAGTTTTTCCTTGCCACTATCGCCTAGTGCTGCTCATGGTGGGAACTGTTGGGTCTCTCTCTGTAAATACCTATTTTAAAGAGTATGGTCTAGACCTGCTCTATATGAAAAGTGCCTTGAGATGGCTTTTGTTGTGATTTGGTGCTATATAAATAAAACTGAATTGAATTGAACTGTAGGCTGGAAACATGAAACAGACAGCATTCATCCACCCTGGAGCCTCTACATGGCTCTGTAACAATAGCCCCTTTTACACAGCCTGTTTAAAACAGGAATATTTCTCCACTATTCCGCCTCACCGTTTGTTCTGTATTAAGAGTAAAGGGCACCTTTAATCTGGCACAGGAGTTAGTCACAGAGGTGAATCAATGTCTGTCTAAGGTAGAGCCAGCACAGCTGGACAGACACTGACTGATGCCAGGACTGCTGCATTACATGTCATGCTTATGATTCCACGATGCCGGCATGCAGTATAAAACCAGGGAATATTAAGCTGCTTTCATGTTTTTCTGTGTAAACAACCAAAGGTGGCGTATTTGAGGGAATTCTTTACACCAATCTCGGTGTAAAAGGCAGCAGGTAAAACTAAGGTGTTAACCCAGTGGACTCTGAGGATGATCATGAGTCATTTCACATAGATGGCCTGGCATGTTTATTCACATCACAATACACAGACGAGGATCTAAATCAAGAGAGAGAGAGAATACAAAGAATGGAGGAAAAGACAGGAAGGCAGCAGAGGACTGCTCTGCTCGACAGTGAACATCAAGAAACTGGTAGTGTTTTTCCAGCTGACTGACCATTCTGACATCAGACTGGGAAAACCTAGACCTATCTACAGATGAGAGTGCAACTACAACAGTTACACGTCTCTGATCAACATTACTGTGTTGCAAATTGTTTCAGCATTGCAACATAGATAACTATGCCCCCAAAACAAAGTATTTTTACATTTCTGTAAAATCTATTCACAACTATGAGAGTAAGACCCAAGTTCAAAATATCAGAAATTTCTGTTACATGTTTGTGTTGTAGTGCTAACCCAAGCGTCTGAAGTAGTCATCCAGGCCACTCCAGAAGTTCCTTTCAATGAACCCTTTCACGAGCCCCCACGGCTGTTTCCTGTAATGAAGCTCTGTCGACACCCTGCCGGGGACACACACACACACATGCACACATTCATTAACCTGAACATGTTGATGTCTAAAATGATGTGGTGTTTATTTTGCCCCCATTTTGATGATCAAGATTAAGCCCCATTTGGACGAGATTTATGTGTCCATGGGAGATGGAGTGATTTTAACATTACCTGTGCTGGTCAGTGAGTCTAATCCCATCCGGAGTACGTATGTGGTTTTTCCACCCCCCATCCCAGTAATAATTACAGCTGCAATCACCCACAGTCACAGTTATTGCTGAACTTGTCCCTACCCCACCTCCATCTCTTTAAAGTCTTCTGCATGAAGAGTTGCTTGTCCTTCTACTTATTTTCCATTTTATCAGCTCAGTGTGAAATTGTGTAAAAAATGACAATTTTATTTTTATTTTTATTTCGTTTTGGGGGGGTGTTTGATAGATGAAAACATCAACATACACACTCACTAAGCACTTTATTAAAACCATCCAATTATCAAATCACCTAATAATGTGCAATGTAAGTGACCTTTACTGTGGCATGATTGCTGGTGTCAGATGGGCTGGTTTAAGTATTTTTGAAATGGCTGATCTCCTGGGATTTTCATACACAACAGTTTGCAGAGTTTTTACAAAAAATGGAGCCAAAAACAAAAAAACATCAGTAAGCAGCAGTTCTACCTTGTGTCAACAGTCCAGGCTGCTGGTGGTAGTGGAATGGTGTTTGGGCCCTTTAACACCAGTCAATCATGGTTTGAATACCTCAGCCTGTCTGAGTATTGCTGCTAATCATGTCCACAGTTTACCATCTTCTAATGGCTGCTTCCAACAGGATAATGCTCCATGTCACAAAGCAAACATTGTTTCAAACTGGTTTCCTGAACATGACAGTGAGTTCATTGAACTTCAGTGACCACCCCAGTCACCAGATAGTATGCTGGAATCCATACCACAAAGAACTGAGGCTGTTTGAGAGCCAAGGGAAGAGCTACTCAGTATTAGTATGGTGTTCCTAATAAAGTGCCTGTAGGCGTAAGTCTATTTGGAAATCAATATAACAACAGAAAAAAGAGCAAGAAACCATCAAATGGTCTGTTGAAATGTAAGTAGCCCATATTAGTTCATTTTATGGAAAACTGCCACCATTAAAAGTATGCTTGTATATCTATGATAATATAGCTATTTGTAAAGAATGTTAGAGATAACAGTTTCATTTGATTTTCTGACTCAGATTCATTGTCTTTCACTCATCCTCCTATGGCACATCCATGTCTATTGTCCAGTGGTTAAAATGCCATCTGAAACAATGAGTTAAATTACTCAGAAGCACAGTGAATTTTTAACTCCCCACCTTCCCCAGTAATGTTAATAATGTTCTATAATAATAATAATCTATGATGTATATTAATGAAATGAAATTTTTGGCTATATTGAATATACACTTGCAGAACTATGAAACATCTTATAAATGTCACTCATTTGTATGTGCCAAAAGATTAGATGAAGATCATTATAATGTTTTGATTTGTCATATAAAGTTAGGCCAAAATGAAAATAAAATAAGAATTTAAAATAATCTACAAATGTATGTGTTTAATAAACCAAGTGAAAATTTGGCTATGGATTTTGGTGAAAATCAGTAAAAAAAAAAAAAAAAAAAAATCAGTGACACTTAACATTTAAAAAACATTGTACTATACTTTTTTGCAACAATTCTGCAGCTCGTGAACATTCTGAGACAGCATCATTTTCATCCTTTAACTTTACAATGACCATTGTGAGAATTCATGTTACTCTGATTGTGACTGAGTGAAGTTCTGATGGAGAGGGAGGATGCAGTACATGTTTGGAGTAAAAGAGACAGCACAACAATATGTTAAACTGGGACTTAAAGTTGACTTTAATGTGTCTTCAGCAATAACCTAACAATAGGTTTGAAGTCTGTGGTCAACAAGCCCTTGCTTCTTCTATTTTTGTTCTCCATCCTCAGTTGCTAAGTGCCCAGGTTTTAATAGCTTCAATTTGGGAGCACCCTTTCAAGTACTCTTTGTTTTTGCCATGAAACACCCAAGAGTGAAAAAATGTCCTCTTACCTAAGACGACACTTGTTCTTGGCCACTCTGGTGAGCATGTAGCGGTTAAGAGTATAGAAGTAGTCATGGTAGGGCACATCATGGGCGATCACCTCAGCATCGATAATGTAGCACTCATTCTCTTGACTTGCCTTGTACAGAGTCTGAACTCACAATGGAACACAGTTTAATACATTTAATACACAGATTTCAAAAATGATGAAAGAAATTAATTCATCCGTCTATCCATTGTCTATACTGCTTATCCTTTGAAGGTCAAAGGGGGCTGGAGCCAAACCCAGCTGACATTGGGTGAGGGGTGGGGTACACCCTGGACAGATCAGCAGTCTATCACAGGGCTGACGTATAGAGAAAAAAACCATTCACACTCACATTCACACCTACGAGTAATTTAGAGTCACCAGTTAACCTGCATGTGTTTGGACTGTGGGAGGAAGCTGGAGAACCTGGAGAGAACCCACACAGACACAGGGAGAACATGGAAACTCCACACACAAAAGCCCCAGGTGAACCAGGGCTTGAAACCAGAACCTTCTTGCTGTGGGGCGACAGTGCTAACCACTGCACCACTGCCACCTGAAATGAAAGGCTTTCTATAGACATGGTTCATGAAATGTCAACCAACCTGTGTCTCAGTGACTGTGGCTGTCTTGGGAGCCAGAGGATTGTTCAGGGCAATGGCGTACATGATCTCTCTGATCTGGTTACCATCCTGCTCTTTTCTCCATGGGTGATACACCACATCTGCAAACCAAAACATGAAAATGATACATAAAGGGACTGTACACATTATGGGTCAGTGTTTGTTTGTATCACATGGCATGATTCACATCATACCATTGGTGTGAAACACGCTGTGTCTCAGTTCTCGTCACTCACATTTGATATTTTCAGTGTAAAAGTGCATCCACTCTGACAAGTATGAAAACATGCAGTGTACTATGAAAACCAGAGGATACTGTGTACACAGTGTACACAATAACGGAAGTATCTGATTTGAATCACAACTATTCTGCTGACCAACAGTTAGTGGCAAGTTTCAAGCAGAAATAAGCATTCCGACATTGTCTTTGCGTAACTATCAGTGCAACATGCATGAGATGCTCCACCTTAGTTTACACTTGACTGATGGCCATTATGATTGTTAATATTCACAAATTCCGGCCATGTGGAATAACTATAGGACATGTTTTAAATAGCCATATAACCTCACATTTAAACAACAATAAAGCACAAATATGTGATCCAACAAATATCATTTATTAAAAGTAGTCAACATGACTGAACTCCTTGAGGGATGTCTGCTTTGCCATGTCTAAATCATGTTAAATGTTAATATGCGAGTCAAGCTGAGTCAAAAAAACAAACTTTTGCATAAGCTTATATGTAAAAGGGATAACTGCATTATTTTCATGTTTTTGGGTGTAAACACTTGATAGGGAGAAAAATATTTGGAATCAGTGCAGCATTGATCATGAACAGCTGCTGCAATGTAAACAAATGGTGCACTTGTCCAAGTGAAAGTACATCCACTAAAGTGGTCGGTTTTGTGACTGACAAGCTCAGATTGCAAGATTACAAGTATCTGACCAGATTAAGGATAGTATTCCTACAGAAAGAGACATTTTTATTAACCAGAAACATTGCTTTTTATCTCAACCATTGAGAAAAACAGTCATTTCACTGAGCAAAACACTAGAGCTGCTGGAGCAGCTGTCTTGGTCTGTTAGTTTGTTAGTTACTGTGTGGTACTTTTACTTATGTAAATGATCTGAATACTTCTTCCACCACTGGTAGTCACACAATAACACAAACACACTAACTAATCGAGGCAGTGGTATTCCTACAACTCCGGTAAAATCACTGTATTTGGCAATGGAGTCTGGTAATGATTGCCAGGTACACTCTTGTTTAAAACTGTACTGATTTCAAACATTGTTTCCCCATCAATCATTTACATGGGAAAATTAGGCCTAGGTTCAAAAATACCAGAGTTATCCTTTCAGTTGTCAACACACTTATATGTCACACAATAGACTATTTATTTGGCATATTTTCCACCCAACATTTTAGCTGATGATATTTTCATCTACCGGACCACAACACATGATACTGGCTAAAAGCTGGCATACATAAACTCTTTACAGCACTATTACACAACTACCCTCTAAAAACTAACGTTTAGGCTCAACAAAAAAAATGTGAGGCAAAAGTTTGCATCAATCTTTTTAAGTTATGACAATTGACTGAAATTATTTTCATCCAACAAACTACACTGAGTTAGGGGAATTAGCTTTTCCTCTGTAATTAAAGGTATTTTTTACAACTTACTCAAGCTAAGAAGAGCTAAGCTAGCTAAGAATTGTTAAATAAAAAAATCTTCAAGTTGTTGAGTTGATCACTCATTAAAATTTAATGTTCCAACTACTTTTTTCAAAATGAATGAAAAATAATTTTTAAGTTTTATGTACTCAATTCTAATAAATATGAACACAAAATTTTAAGTTGAAGTTGTTCAAATTATTGCATGTCAACATAGAGAATGACAGAAATATATATGTAGGATCTTGTCCAAGTTTTATACTGATTTGAAGTACTAAAATAATTGAGTGTAACAACCATGTCTGTGAGTGCCAGGGAAGCTGAGTTACATCTTAGGAGAATTTAACCCAATGTTTACCATGGAATCATACTGCCATCTAGTGTTTGCTTTTATCTGTCATGCACTACGTATTCCAATTGTTGAATGAAATCTCCATTAAGTCATACTAATGCTATTTTTACTTTAATGCTTATTAACAAAAATGTTGAATTCTTTGTTTTATCTTTGGTAGTTACTCCTCAGTAGCAGCTAAAGTTATTGCCCATATAACAACTCAGTACATACATATAATTTTGTGTTGCATAATTAACTACTACACTGCATTTTCATTATCAAGAGTTCTCATGTCTCTAGTTGTTTAATGTTTACTGGGTCATGGTGGTAGTCAGATATTTAATTTCCGCGCTTATAGACTCAATATTAAATAGTTTGAGAATCAATACTTCTTAATAACTCCAAGAGAAAGTTTAAGAGGCAAAACCACAGTCACCATCGTTACCACGCCCATGGCACACCCAACACCCCTAGGGAATACAAACTGTGCGTTTTCCTTTGTTCGGTCTCTTGAGCTCATCTAACCTTCATGTTCACGGCGTATTGTTATTTCACCTTCTATATTATTTTCCACGTGTTGCGGTCTCCTGCTTCTTTTGTCTAGTAATTTTTCTTTAATGCGTCGCTCACCACAATTTAAGCATTCAAACTTACAACCTGTAAGCTTGCTCATCAAATAACTGAGGACAAGTGCATCTGAGTGCATTCTCTGTTTTTGATAATTTTTGTTTGTTGAAGATTTTTGAAGTTTTGAGTCATTTGGCCAACGCCAATTCGTTCTTAAATTCTTAAGCGACGATTACCGAGTATAGTCCTATTATTATTCCTCATCAATCCTCAAGAGCCACCGGCAGGCAGACTCTCCTGCCCAGACATCTACGAACCGTGTCGTGAGTGCATTAGCGGTGTCGGTTGCCGAGTGACCACAGTGCGTTCAGGGACCTTCCACCTGGATCCTGCCGTGTTCAACAACTGCAACCCTCGCTGGCCTGGCCTTTGACCAACCTCCAGACCTCAAAATAGACTCCAATCATTTCTTCTGGCTAATGACATAGGGTTGATGGCAAATAATAGTAATTTTTAAATCTTAGAAACTAATCTTAGATCATCAGTTACAAATCTTAGATTCCGCAACTACATTCTCCATCCTTCACCACCACCATCCAATTCACTATATTCATCACACCATTATATTCACATTTGTTTGTTCATTCATATTCATATGGGGCGGCTGTGGCTCAGGAGGTAGAGCAGGTCACCCACCAATGGGAAGGTCAGCGGTTTGATCCCCGGCTCCAGTCCATGACGAAGTATCCTTGGGCAAGATACTGAACCCCACGTTGCCCCCGATGTTTGCTACATCCGTGTGTGAATGTGTTAGAGCGCTTTGTAATAGTGCAAGCGCTGTGTGAATGGGTGAATGTGACGTGTAGTGTAAAGTGCTTTGAGTGGTCGATACGACTAGAAAAGCGCTATATAAGTACAGTCCATTTACCAGTTTATCAATTCGTTCAGCATTTCTCCTTGTTAGAGTAGAAATAAAATCATATATCTTTAGAGGCAGTGTTGTGTGTGTTTGTTTGATAGAGAAAAGGGATCCCTGAATCGGTACTATGTGTTCAGATATTTGACTGATAAAAGTTCCTGGTATTAATATTGACCATAATGAGATATTAAAGATATTAATATTATAGTTTCCGTCCAAAATGGACGGTGGTGCCCCATAAGTGCTTTGGTAAATCCAAATCAACCTTACAAGTTTGCTTCACAAACATATCCTTAAAGTAAGCCTCCCCTTTGTAGGCAGAAGGAAGTGGACTGACACTACTCAGGGCAGATGTCAAGATATCATTTTGTGCTACAGGGTATGATGGCCAAACTACACTACTAAGTATTACATATAAGCACTAGCTACATGTAGTAGAACAACATATTCCATCAACTGTATTAGTTGCTGTAGCCTTGTACACAAGTCCATTATTGGTCATATCACAATTGAGAATATACCCAAATTCAGTGCTTCAGTGGAATTCACACACACATTCACACGTCTTAACTGTTTGTCGAGAAAGGGACTTCCATCCTGAGACAAGGTGGAGAAAAATAAAGTTGTCAAGCCAAATTTTTTTAGTTATCACCTCAAAAAATTAGTTTCAAATAAATGTATGTTGGACTGAATTAAACACAATATTAGGTTGATATAATGACCAATATTATTGCTTCAGTACAACTTATCAAAATAATATTGGCAAATTAAAAGGTTAATCTAAATCAATAAATGAGTACCTAATATGAAAATACTCTTACAGTAGTTTGAGGATAATTAAGTGCATCAAAGTGTTCTAACCATATTGCAGTATCTATACAGTAGGTAGGGGTTTTATTTATTAATTTATTTAAATGCGCTACACACCAACAGATAAGAATGTGCTGATATGGGGTCAGATAAGAGTGAGATAAGACACATAAGTCAGACAGTGGTATTTACATACATGATCAGTTTGTCCTCATTCTATCTTGTTACAACAGTGTAACGCTTGTGAAGTTGCACTTTATTTGAATCTGAGGGAATTAGAGTATCCCACGAAAAAGAAAAAAAACATAAGCCACTGAGGAGAACAAGAAAGATGAATTTCTACTCAGCAACAAGAGGCGAGAGGAGGTGTTTGTTCTGTAATGAATTTACCTGAAAACCTCCTCTGTGCCCGAAAGTCCTTCATGAACTCAGACTCAGTGAAAAGTAAGTCATACATCTTGTCCACACCAAACTTATACAGCCTGTTGATGTATTGCCTGCCACTCAGGTCCTGGTGGAAAGCCTGCACCTCACCTGCACAAAACAGTGTTTCTGTGTGTGAGTGTGTTGTGGGTTAAAATAGATAAATGATTAAAAATCCCACAGAAAATTAACAGAAACAGACAAATATACTTAAGGTTATATAGAGATAATTTTATGTCTAAAATAGATTTTTGATTTCTTTGTGTGTGACAGGGTGATATCACACACCTTCATCATGAGTCCCAGATGAGTCACTAAGCTCAGTTGGCAGGTCCTCATTGTCATTGAGGTCCAGTGATGGTGAAGGAGCTTGGCTGCTGTGCTGGCCACTGCAGTCCTCAGACGTGGGGAGGATCAGGAGGTCTGCATCAGGGAGAGGGCTGGATGCATCATCCACAGGGGACAGGTCACACTGCTGGACCAGGAAGAGCCAACAAGATCAACCAATAACACTGCAGCATAAAAACAGGAATCTCCACGTCACTGCCAATTAATTGGTTGTCAGGATGTTTTACTCTGATTTGCTGTGTGAAACAGTAATGTGTTTGGTGGATACACAAGTGCATTTTCCTGTCCCTTGCCACAGAAAAATAGTGCAAAAATCTGTGTCTGTTGGAGATCGTCAAATGCACATGTCACGATTGTCATATGCACACATGGAGATCTCTTCTCACAGTCACTTCCTATCCAATGTGATGAAGCTTGAGAGGATCTGTCTGGAAAAATGGGAGGAACTGCACAAATCCAGGAGACCAAAGCTTGTAGAGACTTACCCAAGACTGGAGGATGTAATTGCTGCCAGTTTGTCATTATGAGTTATTAAGTGTAGATTTGTGGGGAAAGATGGCAACTTTCTCCATTTATACTCAAATCTACAACACAATCAAGGTGTGCAAAAAGTTAAGGGGTCTCAATAATTTCTGAAGATGCTGTATAGATGTGTAACTTGAATCACTGGATTTGTAGGTATTCATGGAGAAGTCTGATTTATTCTTTCTACTTTGACCACACTTGATATGTGAAATCAGGTTGGATAATGAATGATTATGTTGAATAATGTTAAACGTTACTAATGACTTGGAAATGTTTGTGTTAGATAGCTGCTTACACATGTCATGAACCTGATCACACCATCTGTATCTGTCCAACTAACCTTGTGATTAGACAACTGACCTAATTAAGGATGTCCATTTAAGGAGAGTAAAATGGATATAAAAACCTGTATCTCATATACACTTATCCACTGTGTAACAGTGTGTGCACTGTGTGTAAGTATACTAAGAGCTACTGGAGGCCAGAGTCAAACAGCTTGTATGTAAACAAAATTGACCTATAAATTTGAGATTGGATCATTTATTCAATGACAGCTGTGGTTTTAGCAATTAGCATCCCTACATGACAAAATGTGCTATTTCCTGCAACAAACACCATTCAATGGGTGTCCAACCTACTCACGGGGACTGGAGAGTCAGTGCTGGGCAGCTCTGGTGGAGCATTGATGCAGAAGGCTTTGTGGGGCAGGACGAAACTGACATCAGGCTTAACCTCAATGTTCTTGGTGAGAGCGTTACCATTGGCGTTGTGCTGATTGTTTTCCTCTAAAGTCAGCTCTTCACAATATCTGCACCATGGAGACGGACAGCAGCTGTAGGTCAAGATTACCAGCTTGCTGCACACTGCCTGCACTGGGCTACACATATGCATGAGCATGGGTGTGATGAAGGCGATCATGGTATTTAATTTTCTTTACTGATTCTTGATTGAATTGGAATATGTGGAATGCAGGTTTAAAAATCTAAATCTCTTACAGGTGACATTCTAGTACCATATTATGGTGTTTTTTAAATCCATCCCTTCTTAAAAAATGAAGATTTAGAGAAGTTTCAGAGTTTTTAAATAATTTATTAATTAATTAAATATTAATCATTAATATGTTTACTTAGAAAATATAAAACTCTGACTTTGATTAGATTATTTAATTAACTTTAAGTAATTTTGTTTTGTTTTACACTAGAAATATTTTCACGACGAGGAAGGAAAGTGTAACCTGAAATGGAACATACGATGGATGCACTTTGAATGGGATTTTTATGGTTGCATTTAAAACTCACCCCACTGTGTTGAAGTCCACATCAGGGGGGACATAGTCCTCATCATCACTGGTTAGACCAAGCTCATTACCGTAACACTGATGGACAAAGTGCCACAGCTCTTTTGGACATAAAGGCTGAGAGAGGAAGGAGTGAGAGAGGAGAAGAAGAAAAAGAAATGTAGAGTTATAAAATGTATGGTGGGGAAGGCAGAATGAGAAATAAATAACAGAAGTTCATCAAAGCAAAAACTGGGCAGCAGGTAACAATGACATATTTTAAAAATCCATTTGTAATCTCAATTTATGATAAGAAACAAAGTGCACAGGTGTGTTCTATAACAGGTGATTTTGTGCACACTTTTTGGGACTTCAAAATTATGTGATTTTTGGAAGAGAGTGAAAGTTACAAACAAACCAATCTTAATTACAGCCTGATCTTTGAAACTATGTACTCTAGTGCTTGGAAAATGTCAAGAAAAAAATGATGATGAAGACCAAGCTTACACACAGACAGGTAACAGTCAACAAGTGACTACATACAGGTGGCAGACAAGGTAACAGGAATGAGTCCACAACATGAACTGCACAAAGAGGTGTTTCCCTTTGAGACATGAGCAAATGATCTGACAGAGGAAAAACGGTTGGTATAAATACTGGAAGTATACTGGGACGTTCCAGTGATGGGAAATAGGAAACAGGTTAGCAGGTGGATCTAGGAACAGAAAGAAAGTCCGGGACATCTGGTGGGCAAGTACAGTATGGCAAGAATCATGACTGGAGCAATGGAAGCAAAGGTTGAATAAATTGAATTGTATGGAGCATGCAATTAAAGATAGATATTTATTTACAGAAACAGACTTCAGTAATATGAGCTAATTCAACTCAGATGTATTATAGGTCTGGACATAAACTGGGTTTTACTGTATGTTCTGGTTGTTCCAAACTTCTTCCATGTAGGAATTGTGGAGCTCACTGTTTTCTTGGGAGCACAACAATATTTTATGTAGCCTTCCCCAGATCTGTGCCTCAACACAACCCTGTCTCTAAGCTCTGCAGACAGTTCCTTTGACCTGGGTGTAGAAACATCTACAAGTCCAAAGACATGCAGGTTAACTGGTGACCTTAAATTGCCCACAGGTGTGAATGTGAATGTGAATGATTGTTTGTCTCTATATGTCAGCCCTGTGATAGACTGGTGATCTATCCAGGATGTACCTGCCTCTTGCCCAACGCCCGCTGGGATTGGCTCCAGTCCCCCACAACCGGAAGGATAAGTGATATTGCTAATGGATCTTGATTTCTCAAGATTTCTCCTATTTTTTCTGCTTTCTCAATGAATACAAGTTTAATACCCGAGAGCTTCTTCCATTTGATTATCAGTTCACTTTGACAGGCATGTTTCAGTCAGAACTCCATGAAACATTTTGATTTTAGCACACTTGCTGGTCTGAATCTATGCACAAATGTTTACTATTACTGTATTTACTATGTGTTTATTGGACAAATGAATGTTAATTGAGAATATATTGATTATTATTCTACTACTTTAGAAGCATGATGATGGTCATGTCTGATAAAATTCTAATGTAGCAAATGTAACTGACATCAGCAGCACTCCTGTCAAATGCAGATGCTATAGTCAGTCTCACCTTTTCTAGGAGAGCGTTCTGCCACAGTCTGAACATCATCATGTATGTTCGGTCCCTCGTCCCAAATGAGGTGAAAAAGTGCTGAGAGAATAGCACAGTTCACAGTTAGATAAATAATTTACAGCTGAATGCAAAAGTTTGGGCTTATCCCATATTTAAATTGAAAACCAGCTTTTCTTCTAATGTTAATGCACCATATCTTTATTATCTCATGGAAAAAAACTGGCCAACCTATTAAGTCAGCATTAAGTGGATGTTGAGTCTGCTTTGGATCATTATCCGGTTGTAGAAGACAGTCTCTATTCACTTTCACTTTCATTACTGAATCTAGAATTTGCTGCTCCAAACACACCTTTGGTGATTGTGGTCAAAAAATTCAGTTTTCATCCTGAACCTTCCTGCAGGCCATTTGCAGTCATGTAACTGCCCAAACTTTTACAGATGCCACAATTACTGCTTTTTCTTTTTAGTTCAAGTAAATAATTGCTGAGCATTAACGTGAAGAAAAGCTCACTTTTGTTTTGTTTTCTACAGAAGTTGTGTTTACTTCTTTTCACTTCAACAAAATATGGGGTTTTCCTAGGGGTGTCCAAACTCTTGTATAAAGAAGAGTATGACATTATGAAAAAGTATTTTTAATAAAGTGATTTATGCAAACTAAAGTCTACTGAATGTAGGAACACAAATACATAGAGTTGTTCTCTCTAGTGTCAACTTGCCAGACAAATGGCTGCATCTGCATTCTAAATTGGAACTTATCATCATCACAAGTCTACAATACTGTACTATATTATACTACTATAATACTATGCTATAAACATTTCAACTTGTGACTGTGAACATCACAAGATGTAATATTAACATATACAACAAGTAGTTCCGACCAAGCAATCTGATTGGTCAACAAGACATTTAGAATGTGCTCAAATCTGCATGACAGCACGCCTTACTCATCACTAAAAATATTACTCCGCCATATACATTTTACTTTGTTGGTAATAGTTGTATAATCACAAGATTACACTCAAGGGTGTCCTTTAACGTCATTTGAGCAAAGTGCCTCGGCTTTCTCCATCAGCTGTGCCGGTGACACGGCGCTGTAACTTAAAATTCATGTAAAAGTTTGCGGTTGCAGAAGCTACATCTGTGTGAATAAATAAATGCAGCGTCTTTGTTATAACATGGTTGATAAAAGTACGCATTTATTTGTGCAGTAGGCTGTTGATTTAGTTTGGTAAATTCCGAGACTTCGATAAAGCATTATCGTCAGCTCAGAGTTCACTCATCTGGGACTAGAAAATCATTTCTGTTGCTAGGTCGTTACTAAGGGTCTGATTATTAGCTGTAGTGGTAAACTCGGTTCCATTACACATAGGAGTCCACTGACGTGACTGATTGTGTTCCAGTTATTAGTCAGACCCCATGTATTTCCATGGAAACGGGAAAAACACTCGCCAAAACCTTTTAATTTTGAGAGCAAATTGCTCCTCAACATGAACAGATTTTGAGTATACATTTTATCTTGTTGGTAATAGTTGTATAATCGCAATATTATACTCGAAGCGCCTCGGTCCTGACCGCATCACTGTCTTGCTCAAATGACGTTAAAGCACACCCTCTCGGTTAATATTGCTTAATTAAATGAACTGCCTTTTGATTGCACAGTAGTGTATATGAAAGGTAATGATGTGGCTCTTGGCTACCTTTTCATTGTCAGTGCACAACTGGATGGCATTGGGGATGAGACGAGCTGTCTTTTCCTTGGTCATGGTGCAGATGTCCTTCAATCGAACCATCAGCTTGATAGTAAAGAGCAGATGTTGTCACTGCAGAGGTTGATGATCATTCACCAAAGCATATCCAATGAAATAAAACAATACATTTCCTATGTTCTTATACTGGGCCCTTGTATTACATTTTCAGTAATCTCTTGTTAAGTAACCAACTACTATTTACTCTCAAAAATTAAATTCAAAATCAAAATCAATTTATATATTAAAATATGTCTCTTTACTTTTCCTCTAAAACACTAAAATACTTTCTATGACTCATCCTGCACCCCAATCAAATGTGATTTTGGGGCTAAACATTTATATAAAACCACTCCTGCCCGTGTGAGGGTTGTAGATGATTTTGATGTAGGACCAGTCAGTATATAATGTTTCTTCCACTGTGTCTTCCCTGTGTTCCCCTTTGTCTCCACCTCCTGTGTCTCTGTGAGTATGTGTGTGTGGGTGCAGCTTACTCACTTGGTTCCTGGCTCAAACTCCACACCTGCTTGTGATCAACTCATCTAGTCTCCTGCTCAAATACCTCAGCTCACCTTCCACTCATCACCAGTTACAGCTCACTGTGCTAATGGTTACAAGTTTTCTCTCCCATATTGCTCTGGTGCGTTTGCTAATCTGTGTCTCCTGTGCTAAAGGGGTGCTGTGCCAGCCCTGTTGCTCTGCTCCTGCCGCTTATGCTCACCTCAGCCTGCAACCAGTCATCCTCCTGCCACCTTCACCAGTCAGCCATACCCCCTCATCTTCACCTGCCTATCCTTAAGTGTCTGTGTTTGGGTCCAGTTACAAGCCAATCCTTAACTGTTTTTGTGTTATATGAAGTGAATGTGGTTGTTTGTAATGAGCTAATTAGCCTGGCTAGCTCTGATAAACTAGCAAAACGTGTGGCTGCTGTTGTGGTTGTCGTGGGGCACATAAGGTAATTTGTGTGTATTTTTGGTTAAACTAATGCTTTTTGAATTTGTAAATAGAAAAACTATGTGCAGTATTTTGACTTTTACAAAATAGAAGAGACATTTTTTCTCTACTTCTCTAGTTCTGGATGTTTTGCTGTTCAAAAGGGGAGGTAGGAAAGCCATCTAAAGGAAATGTAACTAATAAGGATCCAATATTATTTTAAATACATTTTTGAGATTGCAGATATTGTTTTTGGGCCAAGACTGGTTAAAAAGTAACTAATCATTAACAACTTTGACACCTAAAGGAACAGTTTAGACGGAAAAGATCCCCAAGAAGAAAAAAGAACTGGTAAGTGGACATTATAGTTGTGAGTAATAACATCCTTCCTTTTATGGATAAGAGAGAGTAGACTACACTAAGAAGATAGACTAGCAGAGCAATACCGTAGTAGGAGTCTTCAGCTTTGGGAATCAGGTGGCAGAAACTTTGAAGAATGTGATTGAGGTTAAACTCACTAATGTGTCCCTTATCCTTAGACCAAAAACCTTCTACAGCTCTGTATCATGCTGTCGTCACTTAGCTATGCCCACCAGATCAAATCAAATCTTAAAGATTTGGTCAAATTTTTTGTGTAACTATACCATGGCCACAGATTTAGACTCACTCTGAAAACCATAACATTACAAAAGCTAATGCTTTAATCACTGTTTCACAGTTACTTAAAAATGGTGAAGTGTGGAAAAGTGATGAGTTCATTTATATGTAAAATAAACATCATACCACAAGAAGTATACCCAAATACACAGTGGGAGCTTTCCGGTGAGATTAGTGTCCTCACCAGGGTTTCCCATCGGAAGATATTGCTGTAGAAACAAATCCAGTTCTCTGACAGATAGAGGCGTCCCTGCAGGAGGATATCCCGCTGAAGTGCACAGGAATAGTCTAGAAGGAATTAAAGGTCAAAGGTCAGGAAATGACAACTGTGTTGGGAAAGACCTCTAATATTGTGCATCACTGCTCCAAAGGGCACAGAAAGTGCTTTCTCCAGTCCATAGCATTTCATAGCAAGTGATGGTGCTCTGCTTTGATAGTGTTTGGTAGCTCGTTTCACCATCGGGAAACCACAAATGAGAACAGTCTGGACAGCGAATGCCTTGTGTGCAGGGATGGTGATGCCAGACGATGATCCTTGGAAGGACACAGTGGCCGAGGGGGAACATGAGCATGTATGACCAAATTCTAATAGATGGGTGCAGACCCAGAAGTCTCTGTAAGAAACACTAGTGACTTGAATTTAATTGGGACAGCTATTTGTAGCCAGTGGAGCTCAATGAGCAACGGAGTGACATGCTCTTTAAGGCTATATTTTGGACCATTTACACTAGTTTCACTGCACATGAAGGGAGGCCTGCTAGGCAAGACATATCATGGCTTGTACCAAGAGTAGGGTGGTGTACTGAGACAGGTAAGGCCTTATTTTTCTCATGTTGTATAGTGCAAAGCAGTACGACTGAGAGATAGATGCAACATGGTCAGAGAACGAGAGTGGGTGTTCAAACATGAAACCCAGGTTTCTTGTGACCTTGGTTGGGGTGAGAGATGAAGAGGAGATTTTGATATTGATATTTTCATGGACAGATTAATTGGATGGGATGCCTAGGAGTTAAGTCTTAGAGAGGTTTAATTGAAGGCAGCATTCCCTCATCCATGTAGATGTCTGAGAGATGAGCCGAGATTTGCACAGAGACCATAAAGTCATCTGGCAGGAACAACAGGCACAGTTGGGTGTCCAGACTGATTTGGATCAAGGAGGGAATTCCATGAGAGGAATTCTGAGACCTGTTTGAGAACTGCCCTTTCGATCGCCTCAGATAAAAATGGGAGTAATGACCAGTTGATAATTCTCAACTTGAGCAGGGTCAAGCAAAGGCTTTTTGAGCAGAGGTGTTTAGCCCCCTTGGCTGGAAAATGTAGTTAGTGGAGAGTGCAGGAGGTGTAGCAGTATTATCTGGTTTGATACAAGTCTCAGTTAGTGCAAGAAGATCAAGGGATAGCTGGTTTACATAGCCCAGAATTAAGTCAGCTTTGTACACTGCAGACTGGCAGTTCCACAACCCAACAGAGAAGCAAGCACATGTGGTTGAGGATTGCTGTGATGGCCTAAGGTTTGCCAGACTTTCTTTGCCTACTGGCACAGTAATACTTTCTGTGTTTACCAGAGACAACCGGAATGGAATGGAGGCACATAGCTTACAATGCTAAGAACAAACAGAGATTAAAGCTGCAAGCAGCATTGAACGGGCCCTCGCACCCAGCGCCTGTCGGGGGACCCGTGGCCGTTCAATTCTGCAACTGAGTGACCGCCAGACACAGAAGGAATGAGTCAGAAGTCCCTTACTGCCCCCATCAGGTGGTGCTATGACTATACCTGAATATTGGCATGTAGATGTGTTCAGGCCATGACTTTTAGCAAACATGTAAAGTTTGGGGCAGATTGGACAGTGCATGCGGGAGTTACAAAAACTTCCTGTTTAATGGCACAGCAAGGGCATCCCATGAAGACTCAGTCACCATTATGATCTTAATGCTTATCTGACCACGTTTGAGGTGAATCAGATCAACCCACTTAACACATCATTTCCTATTGCCAATAGGTGGCGCTATGATTATATCTGTATATCAGCACGTAGATGTGTTCAAGACAAGTCTGTTGTCAAACCTGTGAAATTTGGGGCAGATCAGACAAAGTATGCGTGAGTTACAACAACTTCCTGTTTAATGGCGAAGCTTTGAAATTCGCCATGGCGACACAGCAAGGGCATCCCATGAAGACTCACAGTCACCATTATGATCATAATGCTTGTCTGACCACATTTGAGGTGAATCACATCAACCCACTTGCATGAAACCCATCATTTCCTGTTTCCAATAGGTGGCGCTATGACTATTCCTGAATGTTGGCATGTAGATGTGTTCAGGCCATGACACATATCCTGATCAAGTTTGAGGTCAATAGGATAAAAACTGTAGGAGGAGTTTGATCTAATACAACATCCTCAAATGCCAAAAATGAGCAAAAGTTTCAAATTAAAATTAAAATGGCAGACTACCTGTAGGTTTGAGGCCATGCTGTCAAGAGACTTTTTGGTGCGTCTCGGCATGTTACATAACGCCTCCGAATTTCGTTCACCTCGGACAAACTAAGCCCAAAGGCAAGGGGGTTTTAAGTATGTCCAATGGGGTGCTATGGAGCCATTTTATGGTGCCAATGAATGAGACCCCTATCAGATGTAAATTTTCGCCAGGTCTGATGCATGTGTGGTGTATAGAATGTTCCATGTATGGTTTTTGCTTTCTTGGAATGTCTGAAATTTATTTATGTTCACTCCAGTCTTTGGGTTCATGTTTAGGTTAATAGCCTGACCATAAGTCTGTGAGCATAAATCTGTGAACGTAAATCTGTAAGTGTCTTCCCTCTGTTATTCAAAAATATAAGGTCGTTGAGTGAGGTCCAGATGTCTCCTATAGACCATGAAGACAGCTAACATATATATACTGATGTTTAGGGCTGTTAGAGAGAGAGATCCATATTGGCTCGGATCCTCTCACAGGCTACCGCGGTGCTTGTTTTGATGCTGAACTTCTTTGTAATAAACTTCTATATACAAGCAAGTCAGTGTCAGCGGAGATCTTCTCTTCATCATCTTCACATCATCACCACCGAATATACCACACATGTGCAAAGTTTCGTGAGTTTTTGAGCATGTTTAGGCCCTCAAAAATGCGTCACAAGAATGTCACAAGAATAATTTTTAAGATTATAATAGGGCCTTCGCACCAAGTGCTTGGGCCCTAATAATTAGGTAACGAGAGGTCATAGGACGATTACCTTAAAATGAGGGTATGCTTGTCTGTGTGGCTTAGACTCACCCACAATGAGGCGCTCAGTGTCAGGCAGCTGCTTGAACAGCTTCCTGAAGTCTTCATTGCGTTGCTTGTACGTGGGACTCAGTACCTGCAGAAAATGTATAGGAACAACAATAGAAAATGTGTGTCTGTACACTTGCACACAAAACACCCACATAGGCAGAAAACAATCTATCACTATTTTTCCATGCTGGCCAGAGAACTCAACTTTGAGGATGAAAAATTTGTATTCAAAAATTGCATGAATGTAGATGCCCTTAAATTTCAGCAAAAATGATAAAATATTAAAGCTGCAAGCGGCATCAATCAGGCCCTCATGCCTTCACGCATGTCGAGCGTACTTGGGGGATGTATGTACACTGTGTGACTGAGTAAAACATATTGCTTATGTTGTACCACCTCCTGTGTCCACTATGCAGCCCTAGAAAACGCACCAAACATACATTATGTTGGTGTGTATCAACTGAAGACCAGACCATGAAAATTTCATGTGAATTAAATGATGATCGTCACACAAGATTTACTTCCTGTTGCCAGAAAGTGGTGCACCAACTTCCTGTTTGATGGTGAAACATTGAAATTCAGTGACTCACAGTCTTCACAGTAAAGCATTATCGTGGTCTTAATGCTTGTCTGACCACATTTGAGATGGATCTGGTGGACCAGCTGGGGGGGAGACATTAAAGTATTAAACACATAATTTCCTGTTCCCAGTGGGTGGCACTTAACTATACTTGAATATTATAATGCAGATGTCTTCAGGGTGGGACAAACATTTTAAGTATGGGGCAGATTAAACAGTGTACTGTATATGTGAGTTACAACGGACTTCCTGTTGGGTTAAGGGAATGGCTTCAGTAGACTTTCTTGTAAGGCTTGGGATGTTACATGAGCCTAACAAATTTCACATACAGTGCCAGTCAAAAGTTTGAGAAGACCTTCTCATACAGTGATTTTTCTTTTTTATTACTTTCTACATTGTAGATTAATACTGAAAACATCAAAACTATGAAGGAACACAAATGGAATTATGTAGTAAACAAAAAACTGTTAAACAAACCAGAACTGCAGTTCTGGCATTCTTTCAATCAGCTTCATGTAGTAGTCACCTGGAATGGCTTTCAATTAACAGATGTGCTTTGTCAAGAGTTAATGTGGAATTTCTTGCCTTCTTAATGTGTTTTAGACCATCATTTGTGTTGTGCAGGGGTAGGTTTGGTACACAGTTCTATTTTTTTTCGACTACTGTTCTAATCCATATTGCGAAAAAGAACCACTCAACCAAGTAAAGAGAAACAACAGTCCATTATTTAAGACGTGAAGGTCAGTCAAACCAGAAAATTTCAAGAACTTTGAATTAGTTGCTAAATCACTCATAGGCCCTTCTTCTTGGGTTGTGACTTTTTTGCTATTACCACACCACCGTTTCACGCTAATTTACACTAGCTACTTTAGCCTAACAACTAGCCATGGCCTCTCGTTCTCCTTCTGCCTCTCCTGCTCTCTCTTGCTCTGCGTGTCAGATGTTTAGTTACTCCTCTGCCTTGTTTAGTGAAAACAGTATGTGTAATAGATGTAGTTTGCTGTGCTCGAGGCAAGGCTTAGTGAATTAGTGACCTGGCTCCGCACAATGGAATCAAATTCAGCAGCTAATGCTAAACAGCCCCCAGTAGTCAGTGCGGACCAACCTAGCATAGCTCCTGTTAGCCTTCCCCTGGTAGTTCCCAAGCAGCCGGTAAAGCAGGCTGGCTGGGTGACTGTTTATAAGGACAGGTGTAGCCGTAGCCAAAGCCCACTGTTGACCAGACTAAAGATAAGTGTAAATATGGTAAAATCTATCACATTGGCACTAATGACACCCAACTACACCGGTCAGAGGTCACTAAACTTAATGTGCAGTCAGTGTGTAACTTTGCAAAGTCAATGTTGGATGCTGTAGTATTCTCTGGTCCCCTGCCCAATCTGACCAGTGATGACACGTATAGCCGCATGTCTTCACTAAACCACTGGCTGTTGAGGTGGTGTCCAGAAAACGATGTGGGCTTTGTAGATCATTGGAAGAGCTTCTGGGGGATACCTGGTCTGATCTTCATTTATGCTTTCTGACTGAAGCCTGGTTGTGTCAGGATGAGTATGTTAGCCTGAATTTGGCCTGTGGTATTGATATTGATCATCTAGTAGTTTTCGCACAGAATCCCCTTTTATCAGACCACTATCTAATTACTTTTGAATTCCTGTTGCTGGATTACATATCAACAGGCAAAAATTTCCTTACTAGAAATCTTTCTTATAGTGTGGTATCTAAATTCATGGAAGTAATTCCCTCTGTCCTAACTTCATTGCCAGATTTCAATTTAACAGAAGACTCCCACATTAGCTTTATTCCCTCCCAACTTGATCATCTTGTAGACAGCGTTGCAGGCTCACTACATACAACTCTAGACTCTATTGCCCCCTTAAAAAAGAAAGGAATAAAGCAAAAGAGGCTAGCTCCATGGTTCAACCTGTACACTAAAACAAAAAACATGTAGACTTGAAAGAATATGGCGTACCACCAAACTGGAAGAATCACGCTTAGCCTGGCAAGACAGTCTTAAAAGGTATTAGAAGGCCCCCTGTAATGCCAGAGCTGCCTATTACTCATCATTAATAGAGGAAAATAAAAACAACCCCAGGTGTCTTTTCAGCACAGTAGCCAGGCTGACAGAGAGTCACAGCTCACTTCAACTATTTCTTCATTTAAACCTTCAACCTGTCTTTTAGACCCCATCCCAACTGAGATGCTTAGGGAAGCCTTACCCTTAATTAGCAACTCTGTACTGGATATGATTAACCTATCCTTACAAACAGACTGCCACAATCTTATAAAGTTTTTTGAAAAAGCCTCGATCCAGATGTATTGGCCAACTATAGACCAATATCTAACCTCCCTTTTCTTTCTAAGATCCTGGAGAAAACAGTTGCAAAACAGCATCATAGCATGGAGATGGCACTTGTGAAAGTCACAAACGACCTCCTAATCGCATCAGACAACGGACTTGTCTCTATACTTGTCTTGTTAGATCTTAGTGCTGCTTTTGATACGACTGACCATCACATTGACCATACAGAGACTGGAGCATTTTATTGGCATTAAAGATACCGCGCTAAACTGGTTAAAGTCCTATCTATCTGATAGGCTTCAGTTCGTACATGTTAACGGCAACTCCTCAATATACACAAAAGTTAGACACGGAGTTCCCCAAGGGGTGGTTCTTAAACCATTTCTCTTCACCTTGTAATATGCTCCCCTTGGGCAACATTACCAGGAATCACTCAATAAACTTCCATTGTTAGCCAAACTTCTGGCATGCCTTAGGGACATTAAGATTTGGATGACCAGCAACTTTCTACTACTGAACTCAGACAAAACCAAAGTTACAGTAATTGGCCCCGAACACCTCAGAAATACATTTTCCAATGATGTAGTTACATTAGATGGCATTGCCCTGGCCTCCAGCTCCACTGTAAAGAACCTTGGAGTTATCTTTGATCAGGATATGTCCTTTACCGTCCACATAAAACAAACTTCTAGGACTGCCTTCTATCACCTGCATAATCACCAAAATTAGACATTTTCTGTCTCAAAAGGATGCAGAAAAACTAGTCCATTCATTTCTTACTTCCAGGCTGGACAAAGCCCTAAATTATCAGGCTCCATCCTATCTTAAAGACGTTATAGTTCCCTACAATCCCACCAGAGCATTGCGCTCCCAGAATGCTGGTTTACTGGTCGTTCCCACAATTTCCAGGGGTAGAACGGGAGGCAGAGCCTTCAGCCATCAAGCCCCTCTACTGTGGAACCTTCAGGAGGCAGACACCCTCTGTACCTTTAAGAGTAGGCTTAAAATTTTTCTTTTTGATAAAGCTTATAGTTAGGGTTGGCTCAGGCTCGCTTGAACCATCCCTTAGTTATGCTGCTATAGGCCTATACTGCCGGGGGATTTCCCATGATGCAATGAGCTTCTCTCTCTCCCTCGCTCTCTCTCAGTATTGATTCATATCCCATAAATACATGTTATTAACCTGATATCTTCTCGTAGTCTTGTGCTCTTTCGCCTCTCTCTCCTCTTCTGTCACTTTCTGCAGGTATTTCTGCCTCTGGAGCTGTCGAGTCTGAATTGTGATGACAGGCCTCCTGCTGCTCCTACAACCCTGCTCAACACCTGCTGCTATACCTAGAAATTATTAGTTCTGCTTCTAGTATTACTGTTACTTGTAATCACTATTTTAACTGTCATTACTATGATTATTACTATTGTATTGCTGATACCAACTTATATTTTTATATGGAATCTGCATTATGCTATGTTCTCCTGTCCCTACTCCAGAGTCTCTTTAACCTTCTGCCCTCAGGCAGGAGATACAGGAGCATCTGCTGTTGAACTAACCGGTTAAAGAGCAGTTTTTATTCATTGGCCAATCAGACTCCTGAACTCTTGAAAAGTGCAATAAGAGTGTGTGTCAGATATTTATCTTGAAAATGGGTATCTATACTTATATTTTATGTCTTTCTATTTTAATATTACTGCTTTTCTATTATTATTTACTGTTTTTGTATTTTAAGCACTGATGGGAGTTGCTCCACCAATCTTCTTGTATATTGCTTATACAATGACAATAAAGACTATTGCTATTCTATTCTAAAGGATCGCAGCACATGAATTGATTAATCGTTAACAACAAATCTTGGTACACACTCTCATGTGAGAGACTGTGTGAGGCGCATGATTGCAGCATACTGCTGCTAGACTGCTGACCAAACAACACTAGAACAATATATAGATGAGGATTTTAATAGGCTTTGCATCGTGAACAAAGACGTGATGTGAACAAAGAGAACACAGTATAAATAAGGTCAAAGCCAAGTCCACTCCAAATCTCAGAAGACTGCATCCCAAATCACTCACCAGCCCAGGTTCAACACCAATCACATCTCTGAAGCCAACATGCTGCACAGAGTTCAGCGATTTACTCATTTAGGCTAAAAATAATAATAATAAATAAACTTTCAAAACTTGATGCCAGAATTTCACTCATTGAAGTATTGCAGCCTGAAATTCAATCAGGGCCAAACAGATACACTTACCAAAGAGCATGAGGGACATTCATTCATTATCTACACCACTTACCCATTAAGGGTTGTGGGGGGGGTTGGAACCTATCCCAGCTGACATTGAGCAAGAGGCGGGGTACATCCTGGGCCAACACATAGAGACAAACAACCATTCACACTCATATTCATATTCATATTCATAATCTAACCTGCATGTCTTTGGACAGTGGGAGGAAGCTGGAGTACCCGGAGAGAACCCATACAGGCACAGGGAAAACATCCTAACTCCCCAGTTGGACCGGGGGTCAAACCCGGAACCTTCTTGCTGTGAGGTGACAGTGCTAACCACTGTACCACCTTGCCACCCAGCATGCCTTGCCGCCCAGAATGAGGGACAAGTTAGTTTTAGTCGGCATTCCCAAAGTACCCTGGCTCTCCCCTCATGCTTTGCTCTATGTCTTCTCCCTCACCACAGCGCCTGCCTGCTTCAGCCAGTTTCCCTGGCTTCCCCAGCCATCTTCTCACCTGAAATTCCAGTGTTCACCGGACTCATCAACCCCTCCTGTGCTGACCTCCTCACCTGCTCCTCCACTCCAGTATATTTTCAAATGGATCAATCTCAGTCAATCAGATGACATTTGGCTAGATAAGTGACAAACGATTAATGAAGACATCCAGACTTGGGATTTTCCATTTCTCAGTCAGTCCATCAAATACCACTTCAAACCATTAGCAAGAGCAGCAGCTCTGACAACTTGATAGAAATTTCTCCAAAATCACAAATACTGCTTTTGCATAATCTAAATTCACTCTAGTCCTCAGTTCTTATCTTTTACATGTTGAACCACTGCATCTGCTATCTGTACTGGTTTGTCCTTCCTCTCTTTGCAACATCCACCATTTCCTTGGGTCCAATTATTTGTTTGCATGGCTTCTCATATCTCTGCTATGCAGATGACACCCAACAAAACCTCTCATTCCCCCTAGATGACCCAATGGTCTTAAGTGGATCTTGGCTTGTCTCTTAGAGATATCCACGTGGATGAAGATGCCACCTTCAACTAAACTGAAGACTGAACTTCCATCATCCCAGCCATCCCATCACAATATCAACATCAAAATCTCCTCTTCATCTCTCACCACAACCAAGGTCACAAGAAATGTGAGTGTCATAATTGAGCTATCCTTCTCTGACCATGTTGCTTCTGTCTTTCAGTCATGCCGCTTTGCATTATACAACATGAAAAAATCAGGCCATACCTGTCTCAGTTACGGTGGCCCTGAAGGTCAAAAAACTCAAATTTCAGAAAACAAAACATATCAGAAAACACAATGACATTTCAGAAAATATGACATCTCAGAAAACACTACAACATATCACAAAACACAGCAACATTTCAGAAAACTTGGGGGGGGGAGGATAGAATAGAATTGAGCACAAGTATTCCCAGAATGTCAGAGAGAGAAAATATGTATATAGATAATATAATGAGGGCACGTTTTACTACATTCCTATGTTTTGTTAATTTGTGCACACAAGATAAGTTTATATACAGAGAGCCATTACAATAGATTGGCTTTCTCCCCAAAGCATGTAATGTGCAGCATCCGGGCTACTTATAATATCAATGTTAAGTTGATTATTAGCTAACAAGGCAGCACCAACTGTTCATTGCCTCTGATGCTTGGTGTCTGAGCGCTGAAGCCAGTGCCAACTGGTGAGCATACAAGCTGCTCTTCAGGTGAAGGAGAGCCCAGGTTATATTTCTGCCTCTCTCTTTCTCTCCACCTGCAGCAGTTTAGTGAGGTATAGACACACAAAGTGTGAGAAAGCCAGTCTTTTGCATATAAATTTATCTCGTGCTCTCGATTTATTCAAAAAGTAGGAACATAGTAAAACGTGCCCTCATTATATAGCCTATACACTCATTTTCTCTCTCTATGATCATTTTGGGAATTCTTATGCTCAGTTCTATCACTGGATAAACTCTGAATTGACAGGGGTTCTGTCTATCACAAAGAAGTGCTGTTGTCCCTCCCTTTCCATTTTGAGAAAGGTTGTAGTGTTTTATGAAATGTTGTAGTGTTTTGTTAAATGTTGTGTTTTGTGAAATGTTGTGCTTTGTGAAATGTGTGTGTTTGTGTATGAGGTGTGATTTTACCCTGCCCGATCTGCTCCGGAGACGATCGGGGCTGCCCCAATAAATGTTCGATGTTCAATATTTATGGCAGAATATCCTGTTGTGAGTGAGAGCTGAGCACGCAGTCTGTGAATTGTCACATGGAACGGGGCATTAGCCAATCAGGAAGCAAGCTGATTGAACACGGAAGCACAACAAGCTGAAGACATTGTCATCCTCCATGTTTATTTTGTTTGACCGTGTGAGATTTCAAGTCAAGACTCTGGTTGTCGGTGGACAGAATCTGTTTGTGTGAGCTGTGCCGTGTCGGTCTTCTCATGCACACCACACACCATAAAAACAAAACTCTGAAATTGGACATTATTTGTCATCGTGTGTGCGGTCTCTCACATTTTCTAAATCAGGTAAGATTTTTTAGTGTGTGCCGGGCTTAACATGCTGAACTAGCACTTACTATGCGCTTCTTCAATTGATCTCCTTGCACTTTGTCTTATTTACTTGATTTACTACTTAGTACTTAGTTAAGGGTCTCTTACTCTACTGGAACTTTAGTGTTGTCCCTCACTTGTAAGTCACGTTGGATAAAAGCATCTGCTAAATGAGTAAATGTGATGCAAATGTAAATAAATGAATAAATAAATGAAATTTAAAAAAATAAATAAATAAATAAAAAACACTCAGGATGTTACGGCCCTTGACTTCGGTTCTCTTTCTTTGTGGCTGACCGGTTTTGGTTTTTACGTGTGCAAATTGTGCTGTGTGAGCCCTCGTATAGGATTGGTGGAATCCTCTGTTGGCCCGTCCTCCTGCTGCTCCTCCACTGGACTGCTGCCCGGGGCAGAGGTGGTAGCGGTGCCCGGTGACGTCAGCAGTCTATATACCCGGATAATTCATTCATGGCGGGCGACTGGAAAAATACTCATCTGATACTTTCATTAATATTTTTGTAATGCATTTGTGTAGAAGCTTACTTTAAAAACTGCCATGCTCCACTCTATTTTTCCTTTAGGGGCTTTGTAATCCATCATGGAAACTGGTGTCATTTTTCGGTATTTCCGGGAGGAAAAATAAGCCAATAAATCCATGTTTTGCGTCTTTATTTTTTTAATGCATAATTTATCATCAAAATTATTTTTACTGTGTTCTGATTAATGAAATTCATGGCAGCCATACTGACTGTGTAAACCAATCATCAGCTGTGTTGTTGACCGTGCGAAAACAGCTGATCCAATGGGAGTCGCAATATGGCGGATCCCCAATTTCCAGACATTACTTACTATGTTTATGCTGTGTCCTTAGCATTTAGAGATCTAATTTAGCATGGATTCACACTTCAGAGGTAAAATAATGTGCCAAGATAGTAATCTGAAAGCAACTGATCAGTCCGTGTGCGCTGCGAGAGCGCTGTAATGCAAGCAATAAAAATGAAGCTCACAAAGGATATGGCCGCCAATGTGCAGCTCTGCCATGAAAACGACCCAGGAGAAACTGAGGGAGTTTTTAGAGATATTTTGAACAGTTTTGTGCCCTGGGAGTGCAGTGTGTGCGTGATCTAGCTCTCTGCCTGATCCTGGTCAGAAACAATGGGGCAGAATGGCCCAAGAGAAAAAAACAAGTGGACGCACAGACATAAATGTAAATATTTCTGCCTGTGTGTGCACTAGAGACTTCATTTTTCTTTTGTTACTTGAGACCTTGGGCTACAGGAATTTAGACTCCAAACACTTGCACATAGTTTTCGTCTGTTGAAAAATGAATAGAATTTAATAAATTTTATTTCCGTTTTATTTTTTCTTTTGTGTTTATGGTCTTAGAACTACTTATAATGTCATGTGGCATTATAGAAACTTACATATTCAAATATGGTTGTACTGAAAAAAGTAATATCAGTTACTTGCTTGTATCCTACAGTACTGGATTTATACAGTTCTTTAAATAGTAAGAGGCCAATTGTACTAGGCCACAAGTACACTGACAAAAGTGGCCTAGACTTCAGAGGTGAGCAGCTCGTCTTGGTGGCTCTCGGTCCATTGTGGTTGCCAGATTTGACTGTCTATACTGCTTAAACCCTGTCAGTACTCTCCTTGTGTAGTTTAACAAAGCCCAGACACCCGATGGACTTTGTAACAAATTGACATGTGTTACTTTTGTTTGCAATAACTGTGCCTTAGATATTCTGCTTCACACACACGCTCACTGTACTAGGTTCTCCCGTTGTCTAGCCACATTTAGTTTAAGGTTGCTACTTGATTGGGGGCTTTGTTTAATTCTCCCCCGACTAGTCCAGCTCCTGAGTGGAGTCGTCTTTTTGTTATCTAGTTGTTTTATTTATTTCTTTGAGTAGCATCCATTGGGTCTTTGTTATCTTTTGTTGTTTCATTGTTGCTTGCTGGTTGTGTTTGCAGTCCCACTTGGTCCATTAAAAGTTTATGATTTTGCCACAAACCTTTGACATCTGGTTTTTATGTTACTTCCCCTTCCCCTAGCCAGCCAGTGTTTTCAGAAATACAGCATCAGAAATTGAATTGTTTTGCAAAATATACAGAATAGTATTTAAAAAATGGGAACTGTACTCATCAATCACACCACATGCTGGCTTCTGAAATAAGATAAAGCTGCAAGCAGTGTTGAATGGGCCCTCGCCCTCCTGCACCCATCGGGGGATCTGCAGCTGTGGGGTCGCCGCAGGTCATATGACGTGCTTCGTTACTGCCAGACACAGAGCGAATCAGTCAAAAGTTACTTACTACACCAGCTGCACATTTCCATCATGGACAAAGGCAGCCACCTGTACAGATAGACCCTAAGAGGGGTTCAAGCCTCTGTCCTTTCGCCCTCAGACTTGACAAGTACCCTCTTCACTCTTTGACCAAATGTGAAATAGATCTGTGTCAAGTTGCTGGGAGGAGTACATTGACATGTCATTTCCTGTTTCCAGCAGGTGGTGCCATGACTAGGCTGAATATTGGCATGTAGATGTGTTTAGGCCATGATGCTTATCAAATATGTGAAGTTTGGGACAGATTGGACAGTGCATTTGGGAGTTACAGCAACTTCCTGTTCCATGGTGAAGCATCGAAACTCGCCATGGTCCCACAGCAAGGAAGACTCACAGTCTTCACAATAAAGCACCATTATGATCTTAATCCTTGTCTGACCACATTTGAGGTGAATCAGATTAACCCACTTGGATGAAACACATCATTTCCTGTTGCCAATAGGTGGCGCTATGATTATACCTGTATACTGGAATTTAGATGTGTTCAGGGCAGGCCTGTTGTCAAACCTGTGAAATTTGGGGCAATTTGACAAAGTTTGTTTGGCTTACATCAACTTCCTGCTTGATGGCGAGAGATCAAAATCTGAGGTGCTGCCACGGCACCAAAATAAAGTGCATGAAAATAAAAAATGCGTAATTTCCTGTTGTCAGTAGGGGGCGCTATGTTTATAATTGAATATTGGCATATAGATGTCCTCAGGCCAGGACCCTTGTCAAATGTGTGAAGTTTGGTGCAGTTCGGACAATGTATGCATGAGTTACATCAGCTTCCTGGTTTGTGGCGAAACATCGAAATTTGACACAGTGCTACAGGCACGCCTTTCAATGTATTGCTACAATTTTCACAAGAAGGCATCATGAAGGCCTTAAGGCTTTCCTGACCAAATTTGAAGTGGATCGGGTCAACCTGCTAGTAACAGCATGTCAAAGTACAAATTATGTCATTTCCTGTACGTGGCGCTATAACTTCATGTGAATATTGACATATGGGTGTGTGCAGGTTGGGACCATTACCAAGCCTTTGAAATTTGAGACAGATTGGACAAAGTATGGCTGAGTTACAGCAAGTTAAATGCATCTTAATGCTTCATGATGAGACATCAAACTTTGAGGTGCCACCACGGCCACGCCCATTTGACGTCAAAACAATCTTTTAATAACTTTTATTCACAAACTCATTAAGAGTATCCTGATCAAGTTTGAGGTCAATATGATTAAATTCTGTAGGAGGAGTACAATCAAATAAAACATCCCCAAATGGGCAAAAATGGCCAAAAATTAGCAAAATTTGCGTATTATAATGAAAATAGCCAACTTCCTGTAGATTTGAAGCCATTTTGCTTTTTTGTACATGTGCTGGGCATGTTACATACAGTGGTATGAAAAGTTGGGCACTTGCTGATAATTTTAAGTTTTCCTTTATAAATCACTGGTTGTTAGGATCAGCAATTTCAGTTAAATATATCCTTGTGAACAAACACGATATATGAGAAGTATGATAAGTTTGCCGATTTACAGAAAGTGTGCAGCAATTCTTTACAAGCAAAAGTAGGCAGGTGCATAAATTTAGGCACCCCAACAGAAAAATTACATCAATATTGATATGTCACTCCTTTTGCAGAAATAACAGCCTCTAAACGCTACAAAAAGCACAATGAGGTCTGGTTCTGGTGAAGAGTATTTTGACCATTCTTCTTTTACAAACATCTCCAGTTCAGTCAGGTTTTGATGGTTTCCGTGCATGGACAGCGCTTTAAATCACACCACACAGATTTTTCAATAATATTCAGGTCTGGGGACTGGGATGGCCATTCAGAGCGTTATACTTGATTCCTCTGCATGAATACCTTAGTAGAATTTGAGCAGTGTTGGGGTCGTTGTCTTGTTGAAGTATCCAGCCCGGGCGCCAGCCTTGTCCTGATTCTTGAACATTGTTCGCAGAATCTGCCCCTGATGCAACTGGAATCCATCGACTTCAACCCAAAGCAAGTTGCAGTACCTGCTCTGGCCACACAGCCTGGCAGTGGAACTACCCACCGATTTACTGTGGGTAGCAAGTGGCTCTTGGAATGCTGTGTTCGCCATCCACCATGCACCACCGCCCCTTGTTATGTCCAAATAACTCAATTTTAGTTTCATCAGTCTGGCATATTCCAAATAGGCCTGGTTTGTCCAAATGTGCTAGCATACCTCAAGGCGACTCTGTGTGTCATGAAAAGGCTTCTTCACGTACTCCATACAGCATCACCTTGTGCAAGAGTCGCTGAATAGTTGAACAATGCACAGTGACACCATCTGTAGCAAGATCATGTTGTGAGTCTTTGGTGGTCTGTGGGTTGAGTTTGGCTATTTCTCACCATCCTTAGCCTGTGCTTATCTGAGGATTTTTCTTGGCCTGCCACTCGGGCCTTTACCAAGAACTGTGCCTGTGGTCACCCATTTCACTCACTATGTTTCTCACAGTGAAACGGCCAGCTGAAATCTCTGAAAGCGAGCTTTTGAGATCAACCCTAAACCATGATGTTGAACAATCTTTGCTTTCAAGTCATTTGACAGTTGTTTTGAAGCTCCATGGTGGCACTCTTCAGAGAGAAGATGCAAAGAGAAACAACGCAGTGGCCCTTAAATACCCTTTCTCACTGATTGGCTTCACCTGTGTATATAGGTCAAGGGTCAATGATGAGCTTACCAAACAAATTTGTGTTCCAATAATTAGTGCTAAAAATTATTCAAATCAATAAAACAACAAAGGGTGCCCCAAATTTATGCTCCTGCCTACTTTTGTTTAAGAAATTATTACACACTTTCTGTAAATCCTAAACTTCATTTCATCTCATATATCACTGTGTTTGTCTGCTATATGATATATTTAACTGAAATTGCTGATCCGAACAACCAGTGATTTATAAAGGAAAATCTTGAAAATTATCAGGGGTGCCCAAACTTTTTCATACCACTGTATGTGGTCAGAATTTCCTTTATCTAGGACAAACTAAGCCCAGTGGGGCACTATAGAGCCATTTTGCAGTACCCATATGTGAGACCCCTAAAATACATAAATTTTTGCCAGATCTGATGTGTGTGCAAAGTTTTGTGAGTTTTTGAACATGTTTAGGCCCTCAAAAAGGCGAATTATTTGCTACAGGAATAATAATAATCCAATCAATTACAATATGGCCTTTGCACGCTTCATGCTCGGGCTACAATTAATCAATTTCATTGTTAGAACTTGTTAATGAGGACACATTTTGAAAGGACGCTTTGGCTGGTCCTCACTTCTTGGAATGTTTTATAAGGTTAAGACATGGCTTTAGGGTTTAAGCTACAGGCACTGTAATGTAGGGTTAGGTATGTAGTTGGAATTATTACGGTTATTGTTATAAGGATACAGATATGTTTTGTTTTCAGAGATAGAGAGGGTAGGGGAGTTTAAATAGCAGATAACAAAATAGTTAAATAGATCCTGGGCTGCTCCACACAGAAGACATATGGATCATTTGGTGTCTCAACTGCAGTTTGAATGACATAGTAAGCTGCACAATGTCTCTTTTTATCTGTTCTCACTGCTTTTCTGCTAAAATAAAATACAAGCTAGGTAGACATATTTTTAACCAATGAATGGAAGCCTACAGAATTTCCATCCACACATAAATAAATTATTTTCGATATACTATACGCAAATACAAAAATTCAAATAAGATTCCATGAATTAAGTCTCCCTCAATTGTTTTCCTACCACAAACTGCTGTTACTCTGTACTATCCTTCTCATTTTTGTCATGGATCTTTATAGTTCTATCCTTTTTCTCTTTGCTAGACTGAAGACATTTTAAAATTTTACAGTACACACACTCTCAAGGCTTTACTCTGTTCATTCCGTCATTGCACTTTTTATGCGCACTGAAACATTCAGCAGACCCCTCTAGTGTGTGAGAATCAATAATGTTCTTGTGCTGGTGTCTCATTTGTTTACAGTAGTCATCTAATACCTAAAAATCACCCTGATGTATTGTTGTTCAAATGTGATGCGAATAAAGAAAAATATGTATTTAATTCCAATACTTATTTACAAAACCCTTTGTAAGCGTTTTCTATTGGACTTCTCAGTGTTCCATAACAACCAAATGCGACACGCTCAGCTACTCATCCAATCATACATCACAACCATGTTAAACTATGTATATAAATCATATCCAGGTATAAAGCATCACAAAACATAGACAATAGATAAAGCGAATGAACTTACATTGTAACTCTGACTTTTCTGTGGTCACACCAGAATGTGGATAATTAGTCATGTTATGAAAAAAGGGCAAAAGACAAAAACGAAATTCAATCAGTAAAACAATTTGTAGTTATTCATTCTTAGCAGTGAGTGCATTGTGATACTCCTAAAGACACAAATCATTTCACAATCTCTGTGAACATTTGAAAACAAATGACAGTTGGAGAGACAAAGTTAAGCTCTTGACGATATAGAGACGCAATTGTCCTCAGGTGAGTGTGTAAAGACACCAATATAAAACATTTTATCATACTTTTTACAATGTGCATCCACCTTTCGAAAAACTCAAGCATTTATGATTTTTCTACAGGGATCACCTGTTATATTCAGTTGATTAAATTCAAAGTATCAAAATATTAAAATCAAGTCAACTTCAAGTCAGTCAATTTTATTTATATAGCGCCAATTGCAACAAAAAGTCATCTCAAGGCGCTTTTCATATAGAACAGGTCTAGTTCCTTACTAAAATAGGTATTTACAGAGATCACCATGAGCAGCACTGGGCGACTGTGGAAAGGCTTTTCCCTTCCTTTTAAGAGCTGACCTCGGGCAGAACCCAGACTCCAGGGTGGGCGGCTGTCTGCCTCAACCAGTTAGTTGAGACAGAGAGAGGGGTGGGGATGGGGTAAGAAGACAGCATTGCAGATACAAACTAAGTGTCTAGAGTCAAAATGTAAGTTGTTATAATAATAATAATAATAATAATTATTATTATTATTATTAATATTATAAAGGAATAATAATGACTAGCATACCTCAGGCGACTCTGTGGCATGCGCAGAAAAGGCTTCTTCCGACATTTCCTCCCATACAGCATCACCTTGTGCAAAGTGCGCTGAATAGTTGAACAATGGACAGACAATCATCTGTAGCAAGATCATGTTGTAGGTCTTGAGCTGGTCTGTGGTTGAGTTTGACTGTTCTCACCCATCCTCTCGGCCCACCCCACAGGCTGTTCTGAGGCCCTTGCCAAAATCACTGAGAACACCCGAAGACACGGATCACCTGTCCTGTCTCACCAACTGAGAACTGGCCCACCCCACCATTAGTCCATGATATTTAAATCCACTGACCGAACTGATTTAGAGCTAAAACCCTGAAAACCATCAGGGGTGCCCAAACTTTCATACCACTGCATGTGGTCAGAACTCCTCATCTAGACAACCAAGCCCAGTGGGGCACCATAGAGCTCATTTTGCAGTACCCATATGTGAGACCCCTAAAATACATAAATTTTTGCCAGATCTGATGTGTGTGCAAAGTTTTGTGAGTTTTTGAACATGTTTAGGCCCTCAAAAAGGCGAATTATTTGCTACAGGAATAATAATAATCCAAGCAACTACAATATGGCCTTTGCACGCTTCATGCTCGGGCTACAATTAATCAATTTCATTGTTAGAACTTGTTAATGAGGACACATTTTGAAAGGACGCTTTGGCTGGTCCTCACTTCTTGGAATGTTTTATAAGGTTAAGACATGGCTTTAGGGTTTAAGCTACAGGCACCGTAATGTAGGGTTAGGTATGTAGTTAGAATTATTACGGTTATTGTTATAAGGATACAGAATGTGTTTTGTTTTCAGAGATAGAGAGGAGTGAGGAGTTTTAAATAGCAGATAACAAAATAGTTAAATAGATCCTGAGCTGCTCACACAGAAAGACATGTGGATCATTTGGTGTCTCAGCCAGCTGCAGTTTGAATGACACTGGTAAGCTGCACAATGTCTCTTTTTGTCTGTTCTCCTGCTTTTCTGCTAAAGCCAAATACAAGCTGAGTGAACTATGACACTGGCAATGAATGGAAGCCTACAGAAATTTCCATCCACACATAAATAAGTGTACAAGTATATACTATACGCAAATACAAAAATTCAAATAAAGATTCACGCACAGATTAGAGTCTCCCTCAATTGTTTTTTTTCCCTACCACAAACTGCTGTTACTCTTATTTTCTATCGCTTCTCATTTTTGTCACTTTCTGTTATGGGATCTTATCATTGATTCTCACTCCTTTTTTTCTCTTTTGCTAGACTGAAGACATTTTAAAATTTTACAGTGCCACACACTCTCAAGGCTTTGCCTCTGTTCATTCCGTCATTGCACTTTTTTGTGCGCACTGAAACATTTCAGCAGACCCCCTCTAGTGTGTAGTGAGAATCAATAATGTTCTTGTGTGCTGATTGTCTCATTTGTTTACAGTAGTCATCTAATACCTAAAAATCACCCTGATGTATTGTTGTTCAAATGTGATGCATAGAATAAAGAAAAATATGTATTTAATTCCAAATAACTGTTACAAAACCCTTTGTAAGCGTTTCTGTTGGACTTCTCAGTGTTCCATAACAACCAAATGGAAACACGCTCAGCTACTCATCCAATCAACCATCACAACCATGTTAAACTATGTATATAAATCATATCCAGGTATAAAAGCATCACAAAACATAGACAATAGATAAAACGAATGAACTTACATTGTACCAGCTCTGACTTTTCTGTGGTCACACCAGAATGTGGATGAGGTGGTCAGCGCAGAAAAAAGGGCAAAAGACAAAAACAAAGAATTCAATCAGTAAAACAATTTGTAGTTATTCATTCTTAGCAGTGAGTGCATTGTGATACTCTAAAGACACAAAATCACATTTCACAATCTCTGCCAGACATTTTGAAAACAAATGACAGTTGGAGAGACAAAGTTAAGCTCTTGACATTATAGAGACACCCAGTTGTCCTCAGGTAGAGTGTGCTTAAAGACATAATATAAAACATTTATCATACTTTCCACAATGTGGCTGCATCACCTTTCAGAAAAACTCAAGCATTTATGATTTTCTACCAGGGATCACCTGTTATATTCAGTTGATTAAATTCAAAGTATCAAATATTAAAATCAAGTCAACTTCAAGTCAGTCAATTTTATTTATATAGCGCCAATTCACAACAAAAGTCATCTCAAGGCACTTTTCATATAGAACAGGTCTAGACCATACTCTTTAAAATAGGTATTTACAGAGAGATCCCACCATGAGCAGCACTAGGCGACTGTGGAAAGGAAAAACTTCCTTTTAAGAGGCAGAAACCTCGAGCAGAACCAGACTCAGGGTGGGCGGCTGTCTGCCTCAACCAGTTGGGTTGAGACAGAGAGAGGGGGGTGGGGGGATGGGGTAAGAGAAAGACAGCATTGCAGATACACAAACTAAGTGTCTAAGTCAAAATGTAAGTTGTTATAATAATAATAATAATAATAATTATTATTATTATTATTATTATTGCTAAAGGAATAATAATGACAGAACAGTGAAACATTAATAGCAATAACACTATCACTAACACTAATAAATGTTTAAATTGAGCTGGATCATGGGAGCAGCAGGAGACTCTACAGCTCCGGAGGCAGAACCCTGCAGTAAGTGACAGTAGAAGAGCGAGAGAGAGAGAGAGAGAGAAGCACAGGGAAGAAACACACATACACACAAAATGAACAGCATACAACATTTTCTGCAAGTCCATGAAGTACAGATATATCTCTGTAGAGTCCGTTGTTAGGATGGTTTGGCTTAGATTTAAAAAGAGAAATTCAGATTTTACGCTCTGCATTTGACTCTAAGTGTTTTAAGTGTTTAACTTATCTGCTCACAAATATATCATAGCTGTAAACTCCTGTGTCTGCTTTCAAATGCTATATATACACTGCTCAAAAAAATACAAAATAAAAACACTTAAACAACACAATGTAACTCCAAGTCAATCGCACTTCTGTGAAATTAACCTGTCCAGTTAGGAAGCAACACTGATTGTGAATCAATTTCACCTGCTGTTGTGCAAATGGAACAGACAACAAGTGGAAATGAGAGGCAATTAGCAAGACAACCCCTATAAAGGAGTGGTTCTGCAGGTGGTGACCACAGACCATTTCTCTGTTCTCATCCTTTCTGGCTGATGTTTTGGTCACTTTTGCATTTTGTCAGTGCTCTCAACCCTAGAGGGAGCATGAGGCGGTGTCTACAACCCACAGAAGTTGCTCAGGTAGTGCAGCTCATCCAGGATGGCACATCAATGCGAGCTGTGGCAAGAAGGTTTGCTGTGTCTGTCAGCACAGTGTCCAGAGCATGGAGGAGATACCAGGAGACAGGCCAGTACACCAGGAGACGTGGAGGGGGTCGTAGGAGGGCAACAACCCAGCAGCAGGACCACTACCTCCTTCTTTGTGCAAGGAGGACGAGGAGGACCACTGCCAGAGCCCTGCAAAATGACCTCCAGCAGGCCACTAATATGCATGTTTCTGCTCAAACTGTCAGAAACAGACACCATGAGGGTGGTATGAGGACCTGACGTCCACAAGTGGGGCTTGTGCTTACAGCCCAACACCGTGCAGGGCGTTTGGCATTTGCCAGAGAACATCAAGATTGGCAGATTCGTCATTGGTGCCCTGTGCTCTTCACGGATGAGAGCAGGTTCACACAGAGCACATGTGACAGATGTCTGGACGTCTTGACGTGACAGAGTCTGGAGATGCCGTGGAGAACGTTCTGCTGCCTGCAACATCCTCCAGCATGACCAGTTTGGCGGTGGGTCAGTAATGGTGTGGGGAGGCATTTCTTTGGAGGGCCGCACAGCCCTCCATGTGCTGAGCCAGAGGTACCCTGACTGCAATTAGGTACCGGGATGAGATCCTCAGACCCATTGTGAGACCATATGCTGGTGCAGTGGGCCCTGGGTTCCTTCTGATGCATGACAATGCTAGGCCTCATGTGGCTGCAGTGAGTCAGCAGTTCCTCCATGATGAAGGCATTGATGCTATGGACTGGCCTGCCCATTCCCCACACCTGAATCCAATCGAGCACATCTGGGACATCATGTCTCGTTCCATCCACCAACGCCACGTTGCACCACAGACTGTCCAGGAGTTGACTGATGCTTTAATCCAGGTCTGGGAGGAGATCCCTCAGGAGAACATCCACCACCTCATCAGGAGCATGCCCAGGCGTTGTATGGAGGTCATACAGGCACGTGGAGGCCACACACACTACTGAGCCTCATTTTGACTTGTCTTGAGGAATTTCCACTAAAGTTGGATCAGCCTGTAATGTGATTTTCCACTTTTATTTTGAGTATGATTCCAAATCCAGACCTCCATGGAATAATAATTTTGATTTACATTGATCATTTTTATGTTATTTTGTTCTCAACACATTCCACTATGTGATGAAGAAAGATTTTCAACTGGCATATTTCATTCATTGAGATCTAGGATGTGTTATTTTAGAGTCCCCTTTATTTTTTTGAGCAGTGTATTATTTTACAATACAACCTTAAATTTGTTTATTATATCACTGGTCGCACAGATTGAGAAGGAGCAACAGGAGAGTCAAATCACTGAAACTCGAATCTCCCCATTATTTTTTTCTCTATAATAAAAAAAATCAAAAAAGGACACGTATTGCCAGTCCAACTTCAGTGAACTCTCTAAATCAACTTCTGTACAGCACTGAATATAACATGAGCTGTGGAGCAACATGACTGAGATATCAGGGATGTATGAGACAAGTATAACAAAGAATGTGAATGATATCCATGAATAGAGAAAACAGATGGTGTGCAGATGTGAGAAGGAGTTAGCCCCTATAGGCAAATGGTTAGGGCACGTACCACGTGGGTTTAGTGCCCTAGGCAGCCAGTCCCCAGTTTGATCCGGCTGGACCTTTGCTGCATGTCATTCCCCTGCTCACTCTCCCTGCATTTCCTGTCTCTATTCACTTTTCTATCGAATAAAGGTAAAAAGGCCCAAAATAAATAATAATAATAATAATAATAATAATAAAAACACACAGATGATAGATTAACAGAGGTGAAAGTGTGAGGGGACAGTTTTGGGACGTTGGACATTAAAACTATAAATATAAAAATTAGCAAGCCTATTGTATATGTAAATGTCTAAGGTGTGTGTTTGTATATAATTATGTATGTTACCATGGATTAATATGTTTAATAAGTTGTCTGCAAAGTGAATTAAAGAGTTGGACCCAGGGCAGTTTTTGTAGCCATCTACAGAACACAGTGTTGTCATTTTTTATTTGAAATTTCTCATTTCCGTTCCAAAGAGGGGAAACATTTACATGAATTGTAATGACCTGTTCAAATTCAAAATTTATTCTATAAACTCAACAGACTCTTTGAAGTAGTTTGCCTTGTGGTCCAGCAGAGGGCACTCTTAAAATTCACTCAGCTAAACTAATACATAAAGATAAAGGAGGACATAGCAAGCAATGCTGTGCTGATCAGAGAATGATGGCAATGAAGCATCTGAGAAGTGGTGTGTGGAAACATGACTGTGACTTTGTAAAAAGCAGCTGCCTTACTCTACAACAACAACAAATCGGAGGACTCATCTGATAGCTTGCCACTCAAAGGGGAGTGGAGCTGCCATGAACAATTGGAGCGATGTCAACTGTACAACCTTGTCTGACAGCCATCAAGACACACTGTAAAGTTGAACAACACCACAAAATATTGAAAATATAAAAACTATACTGAAGGGTAAGACACACCCTCTGACCACCAACAGATATTGCTGGCCTACATAATTAAGAGTCACAGGTCACACATGAATTAAAAATTCACTCAAACAAGATATGTATTAGTTCAAATTCTTTCAGACTCGACCTTTTGAAAACATGACAGCCATAGCAGAAAATAAATGAGACTTTTACTTGCCAGGTGTGTGAACACATTTCAGCTCTGTTAAACTTGATTGATTCAAGTTTAATCACTCAATATTAAAATAAATTGAGGCAACTTTCAAATAAATATAGACACATTTTTAGTTTGCAGCTTGTGAGACTATTGGATGTAACAATACTGACATGGAATGAAGTTATGATTATGAGACAGCCATGATCAGTAATGTTAATGTGGGTGATTCTGTTTTGAACATTTCAGAGTTATGCTCATATGTTAGATCTAACAATATCTGATAAGACACCTGTGACCCCAGGTGATCAGCACCCAAAGGACTACTAAATAATTGTTGTGTCAGTACCTGCTGAGCTTGTTTTAAGGACTGCTAAATGGTCATCAAATTTGATAAAATGACAGTGGCAGAACATTCTTACTCCCCTGTGCAAGTTTTAAAATACTTGACAAATTATTGATTATGTGTTGACCACAAGAGGTCTGTGATACTGTGATTCTATAATAATGATGAGTAAGGACAGTTTCCAATATAAGTGGAGAGTCCGCTTTACCAACAAATTCGTCATGTGAACACTACAGAGCCTCGAGTGATCATAGAGAAAAAGATATATATCAAGGCTACATTATACTATACTGAACACTCGAAATGTGATTGCAGGCGCATGAGATACAGTGAGACCAAAGAAATAAGGATACACTGGGATACACCACAATGACTGCCACACAGTGATTTTATATTAGTGATTGGATATAAACAAAACTGAACTGATTTGTGAAACTCCCTGTCTACCATACACACTGTGAGGAGTACAGCATACTTGGCTTGTGCCTCTGAGAGAATTCAATCTTTGAATGGAGCTAGAGTCTAAAAAAGTCAAGCTCATATAGATAATTAAGGATATTTATAATTAATACATCCTCTGTTGACAGGCCATCAAGATTTGCTGGTTAACATTGATAAACACAATCCAACAAAAAATGTTGCTTTTCCAAGCCTGACCCTACAACCAACCATATAGGCCTGATATATCATGTATGTATGTCTTTGCTGCAGTTAAGTATAGAATTTAGTTTTGGATATGCATTAAATGAAATGGGTTGCACCTCACATCAAAAACCTCAATGGATCATTTGTAATTAAGATGATTTTAGGTTGCATTTCTCTACCATCAATGCACACTTATTATTTAAAAATTTACCATGGCAATCATTTATTCAATGTATATTAGCCAAGCACTTCCATCATCATCTCATGCAGTCATGATAATGTTACCATAACCAGTGATAGTAAAGGGCCCCTATAGTTACAGTGTTTGCTAGACAAACAAACTTGAATGTTTCTGCCAGAAACTGCTGCCTTAAAGTATTCCAAAAATAACTTGGACAACTTATATTTCTTTGTATTTCACATTTCTTCACCTTAAGCATGATCTTATCAAAATACAGTCCAAAATAACATAACACACAAAATCTCTGCTAACATGACTTTAGCATATACTAACAGAGCTGGGAACGCTGTCTGACTATTTCAAGAAAGAGGGCGATTTATCTCTACTTGAGGTGATTGGTGTATTGCTTTTTGTGACAAAATAAAAGCACTTTAATGTCAAACCTGCTTAAGTCTGCTCACCTTGGAGGTCTTGCCACCAGTGCGTGTGCTGGTGTTGGTGGGATGGACAGAGTGGGAGTAGGTGTGTTGGTGCTGAGTGGTTTGTTGCTGTTCGGGGGTGGTGGGGGAGCGGTCCAATGCCTGGTCTGATGAACCTTTTTCCACCATTGTGCTGTCAGCGCCGGGGCTCAGTTGGGTAGTAGATGAGAGGCTGTGCTTTTGTAGGTCGGGTGAGCAAGCAGGGGAGCTCCGATTTGAGTTAGTGGCACTACTGAAATGAAGAGAAAGTGCTTAGAGATAGTTTTTTGTTCAATTCATGGGTCACACATTTACTCAATATTTGTCAGTAGAAAAAAAAAACAATACTGAAAATATTATATGAATGCAAGTCCAATATGCACTCTCCTTTTAACTTTGTTTTGGTCTCCACCAACTCCTGAGAAAAAATAATATCTGGCTAAATGAAAAAGTAGGATAAATAATATTTTAAAAATTATTTTTTTAAATTACTTAATTAATTACTAGACTGTATTGGCTTCTCTCAATGTGTAAATAAACCCACTCACTTTTTCAGTCACACTCTCGATCTTGTTTTAGCTTATGGTATTGATATTGAACATGTAACAGTCTTCCCACAGAATCCCGTTCTATCAGACCACTTTCTAATCACTTTTGAATTCATATTGCTGGATTATGTATTATCAGCAAAAAACATCCTGACTAGAAATATTTCAGATAATGCAGTAGTTAAATTCAAGGAAATGATTCCCACTAGCTTGGGTCCAGTGCCTCATCTTAATTTAGCAGAAGCTACTCCCTCCCAGCTTGATCATCTTGTAGATAGTGTTGCAGACTCACTGCGTACCACTTTAGACTCCATCGCCCCCCCAAAAATCAAAACAATAAAGAGAAAGAGGCAAGCTCTATGGTTCAACTCCCAAACCTGTTCACTGAAACAAACAGCACATAGGCTTGAAAGAGTGTGGCGTTCCACCAAACTGGAAGAATCCCACTTAGCCTGGCAGGATAGTGTCAAAAGATATAAAAAGGCCCTCTGTAATGCAAGAGGTGCCTATTACTCATCATTAATAGAGGATAATAATAACAACCCCAGGTTTCTTTTCAGCACTGTAGCCAGGCTGACAGAGAGTCACAGCTCTATAGATCCACACATCCCCATAACCTTCAGCAGCAATGATTTTATGAACTTCTTTAACGATAAAATCTCTACCATTAGAGATAAAATTAATCACATCCTGCCTTCAACCAGCACTGATTCATGTCAAAATACAGGATCCATAGACTCAGCTGCAAAACCTAACACTGACTCCTTTTCTCCCATCGACCTCCCCCAGCTCACATCAGTTATCTCAGCATCTAATCCTTCAACTTGTCTCCTAGACCCCATCCTAACTAGGCTGCTTAAGGAAGCTCTGCCCTTAATTTGCAGTCCTGTACTAGATATGTTAAATCTGTCCTTGTTAACAGGTTATGTGCCGCAGTCATACAAAACAGCTGTAATCAAACCTCTCCTAAAAAAGCCCACTCTAGATCCAGACGTATTAGCCAATTACAGACCTATATCTAACCTCCCCTTTCTTTCCAAAATCCTAGAGAAAGCAGTTGCAAAACAGTTGTGCAACTTTCTACAGGATAATAGTTTATTTGAGGATTTTCAGTCAGGATTTAGGTTGTATCACAGCACAGAGACAGCACTTGTAAAAGTTACAAACGATCTCCTGATAGCATCAGACAACGGACTTGTTTCTGTACTTGTCTTGTTAGATCTCAGTGCTGCTTTTGATACAATTGACCATCACATCCTTTTACAGAGACTGGAGCACTTTATTGGTATTAAAGGAACTGCACTTAACTGGTTTAAGTCCTATCTATCTGATAGGCTTCAGTTTGTACATGTTAACAACTACTCCTCCATGTACACAAAAGTTAGACATGGAGTTCCACAAGGGTCAGTGCTTGGACCAATCCTCTTCACTTTGTATATGCTTCCCTTGGGCAATATTATCAGGAAGCATTCCATAAATTTCCATTGTTATGCAGATGATACACAGCTTTATCTGTCAATGGAGCCTAATGAATCCAATCATCTAGCCAAACTCCAGGCTTGTCTTAGGGACATTAAAATTTGGATGACAAGCAATTTTTTACTACTGAACTCAGATAAAACGGAAGTCATTATAATTGGTTCTGAACACGTCAGAAATAAATTTTCTAATGACGTAGCTCCACTAGACGGCATTGCCCTGGCTCCCAGCTCCACTGTAAAGAATCTGGGAGTCATCTTTGATCAGAATATGTCCTTTAACTCACATATAAAACAAACTTCTAGGACTGCCTTCTTTTACCTGCGTAATATCACCAAAATTAGACATTTTCTGTCTCAAAAAGATGCAGAAAAACTAGTCCATGCATTTGTTACTTCTAGGCTGGACTACTGTAATTCATTATTATCAGGCTGCCCCAACAAGTCTCTAAAGACTCTGCAGCTGATTCAAAATGCTGCAGCACGATTGCTGACAGGAACTAGGAAAAGAGACCATATTTCTCCTGTGTTAGCTTCTCTACATTGGCTCCCAGTCAAATCCAGAGTAGAATTCAAAATCCTCCTCCTCACGTACAAAGCCCTTAATGGTCAGGCACCATCTTACCTTAAAGATCTCATAGTCCCCTACAATCCCACTAGGACTCTGCGCTCCCAGAATGCTGGTTTACTGGTGGTTCCCAGAGTTTCTAAGAGTCGAATGGGAAGCAGAGCCTTCAGTTATCAGGTTCCTCTACTGTGGAACCTTCTCCCAGTCTCGGTCCGGGAGGCAGACACCCTCTGCACCTTTAAGAGTAGGCTTAAAACTTTCTTCTTTGACAAAGCTTACAGTTAGGGTTGGCTCAGGCTTGAACCATCCCTCAGTTATGCTGCTATAGGCCTAGACTGCCGGGAGATCTCCCATGATGCGCTGAGCTTCTCTCTCTCCCTCTCTCTCTCTCCCTCTCTCTCTACTCAATATGGATTCATATCCCATGTTACATGTTACTAACTCAATATCTTCCCTTTCCCGTAGTATTGTGCTCTTCCGTCTCTCTCTCCTCTTCTGTCTCTTTCTGCAGGTATTTCTGCCTCTGGAGCTGTAGAGTCTGATCTGTGATGACAAGTCACCTGCTGCTCCTACAACTCCACTCAACACCTGCTGCTATAATTAGAAATTACTTATACTGCTATTAGTTGTATTGCTATGTTAGCAGTTAATACTTTAATTATCACTACTATCATTACTACTGCTGTATTACTGGCATCACCCTACATCTTATATGGAACCCGTGTTATGCTATGCTCTTCTCTCGCTATTCTCTACCCCCTCTCCCCCCCCCTCTCTCCTTCTTAACCCAACCGGTCGAGGCAGATGGCCGCCCACCCTGAGTCCGGTTCTGCTCGAGGTTTCTGCCTCTTTCCTTGCCACTGTCGCCTAGTGCTTGCTCATGGTGGGATTTGTTGGGTCTCTCTCTGTAAATACCTATTTTAAAGAGTATGGTCTAGACCTGCTCTATATGAAAAGTGCCTTGAGATGACTTTTGTTGTGATATGGCACTATATAAATAAAATTGAATTGAATTGAATTGAATTAATTGGTGCAGCTCTAAAACAACTCCTCTGAAAAATTACTACTACCAATGACGATAACATGATGACTTGTGAAATCATATACATTACACACATTTGCACAACTTCAAATTAACGACAATTGTTTACCATAAAATCATTGTGTTGTTAATATCAAATCAGGGATGTCCAATGCGTACTATGAGGGCAATTCAAATGTACATTTCCACTGTATTTGTAAAATTGTATTCTTCTAACACTTCAGTAGGAAAGTCTGACACACCAAGGAGTGTAACAACACCTGCAGCTATGCAGAAAACAGCCGATGCACATGAAATGTGATAAAACTAACATTATTATTTCTAGGAGAAATCACTGTGTTGATTAAGTATGGATCACCTGGGCTACCAGAGGGTGAGTAGGTTTACGTCTCGTCACACTGAGAAAACACTCTCATATAAAAACCCACAGTGACAAACTATAAATAACAGGAAATTAAATGCTCTCCTTTTCCCTTAACTCTCAACCATTCCGAGAGTTTCTCATTTAACATCAGGTACCACTGACCAGTCCCATTTCTTGCTTCACTGTCAGTGAGTCTCAGTTCTGTCTGATGCCTCAACAAACACACAGTGAAGCAAGATACCATCTCCCCTGCATTGCATCTCTCAAAGGTCAAATTACAAATACGACCAAGCTATAGAGGTCAGTCTAGCCTTTGTGCCAATCCTGACATTATTATGTCAATAGAACAAGGTGTGATGTCAGTACTGGCTTGACGGGAACACTTATTGATTCAGTTTCTCACTGCTGTAACTCAGTTGTGTTACTCTATATGATATACTTGTAAATTACAGAATGCTCCAAACAAACTTAATCACTTTCAAGTTGTCATGGTTTACATGTGGGCAAGTTGAATGTATATAGAACAACGATAAATATCTTCTAATAGTTAATTTGATATACATATATTGCTTCATGCAGCAGTCACAGACCGAGTAAGCCAGCAAGACAATGTCCTCTGTCTGCAGATGCTAACACAGTGATCACGCTCCATGGTGGTGTAGAAAATAAATTGATGCAGCTTGTGTCTCACTAACCCAAGCTAAACCTTCTGATGCAATAGACATGGTGGGATGTAAAATCATGCAAGGTGACTCATCCTTCCTGAATACCCACAAATGCACCACTACAAGCACAGAGCATCAGCCATGTAGAGACTAGGGACACAGCATTATTAGGAGAGATGCTAACCAACCTGGCAGCCATGGAAGACCTCAGCCCACAGCATCAGACACTTCCTGCTTCATTCATCCACTCATTCAGACAGCAACAGCAGCAAAAGAGGAGGAGACAAGGATGCAGAGATTAGAGATGAAGAGGAGGAGGATGGGACTATCTCACAGAATCCTCACCAAACTACACTGCTCTCCAAGAAATACAGTTCAACAGGCTGAAGAAGCCTGTGCTTCATGTTTCTTTCCTCTCTCTCAGCTTTAGTTTGTCCTTTTCTTCCTGCTGGATGATTCCCAGGCTCCTGCGGCTCTTGCAAAGTCCCTCCCTCTCTCAGGCCCCCTTTAAACCCACCATGCTGTAGCTGGATGCCAAAGCAGAGCACTGGTGACTGCTTCTATTGCTGCTTTGCGTAGCAGGCTTCAGCATCACGTGCAGAGGGCGACTCCCGTTCCTCACTAATTCATGAGCTTTATGAATGAAAGCTGCTTACGTAGATTAACCCTCACTGTCACACCATGTTGTCTGCCCCTCCCCATTAAACAGACCGCACACATGCTCTCATACACTCACACATCTTTTCATCCTCTTCCTTTTATCTCTCCACTCTCACATCTGACTCACTTCGATATAAATCTGATCCTCCAGTTTCTTTGTTTATTGCCTCCTTTACTCTATTGCTTGTGCTCAGTCTATTGCCATCTTTTTCCATGAATACATTAACAGAAAGGAATTGCAATGTTTTTAAATTGAATATGTATATTATGGTTCATTTGTTCTGATTATGATTTGGTGCATATTATAACCAGAGCAGCCCCTCAACTTTGTATTTTAGCCTGTACAAATACATTTAGTTAGGGTTAGGCTCATTAGTCTCACTATATGCCATTTCATTTAATTCCACCTTCACACAGGCTGTGATTTACACACAGAGGGAGGACATTGCTGATGTATTTTAAGGTGTGGTGTTCTTGTTAGGAATTTTACAACCATATATTGATTTTCTGTTTAATCATTTAGAGTCGCGCTGCTTCTCTGTCCTCTCTGCCCAGGGCAGTGCTGCATTCTCAGTGTTTGCACCACACACACACACACACACACACACACACACACACACACACACACACACACACACACACACAGAGCAATCAGTTGAGCAGAGCAGCTGCAGTAAACCAGGTGAGGTTATGGTACTCAAGGTGACTACAGTTATGCTTTTTTACTCTAAGTGCAACAAAAAGTAAAGGCCAACACGTTCTTTATGTCTGTGTAGGTTCTCACTCATCCAGGCCATGGTAGTCTTTAGTGTTAGGGTCAAAGACAGCTGGACTTTTATGTTTCTTGAAGACTATTCATCTCTCATCTAAAAGGTTTCTTCCCTTCTAAAATCTTATGGGGGAGTCCCAGCTATTTAACCTTTAGTGGGGTTGTCACCTTGAAGGTAAACTACAGACGTGGACAAATTTGTTGTCACCCTTCCATGAAAAAGAAGAACCCACATCTATTTCAGAAATAATTTGAAACTGACAAAAGTTAATGGCATCAATCATTGTTTATTCTTTTTTTCTTTTTTTTTTGGCAGAAATCAGACATTGCTTTTGATTTTTGATTCAATGGAATATTGTACATAATAAACCAAATGAAAATGGCATGGACAAAAAAGATGGTACCCTTAAGTTAATATTCTGTTGCACAACCTTCACTGCCAACAAGCGATCATGGTAGTTCACAATGAGACTGAATGTTACCAGATGCATAAATCTCATTGTGAACTACCATGATCGCTTGGGTAGCCATGTTCTTTTTTGAGAGCAGAGGCTTCCCTCTAGCAACCCTCCCATGAATGTGATGTCTGTTCAGTTTTCGTCTGACTGTAGACGCATGTACATTTATCCCAGATGCTGCCAGAGAGATCTGCAACTCTCTAGAGGTAATGTGGGGGTTGGCCTTTACCTGATTTATTATTTTTCTGGTGCTTCTTTGTGGTTATTTTGATGGGGTCCACTTCTAGGCAGAATTGCAGCCATGTTGAACGCCCTCCATTTGGAAATGGTTTGTCTTACAGTGGGTGGATGGAGCTTCCCCAGACTGATTGGCTCTCACTACCTTCTTCCTGATGGCCTTGGATGTCTCCTATCCTCTCTGCATTGATGATCTGTATGGGTACACATTTCTCTCTTTTAATCAATGCTGCCCAAACCCTTTCCTAAGATGGTTTGATTGATCTGCTTAATTGATTAATTGAGCACCCAAATTCAGTGTTGACTTTACTTGACTTTACCAATGCAGCTGGGGCTTTACTTACTTTTGTACATACACTAATTCTACTTTTCATATACACACACATTTTTTGGCTACCCACACAATTCCCTCTAAACAAATACATACAATTGATAAATATAAACCAGAATTTCATATACAAAAACGGGTGATAATAAATTAAGAAAACCATGGTAAAACAGCAGAAAAACTGCTTAAGGGGTTCACATACTTTCGAGCAGCACCGTAAATATAAATCAGTTCTAATCCTGTTCTGAATCTAATATGTTTTAAAACTTATAAATACAAAAAACCTTGTTCCTTGGTAATGAAAAATAAACAGTAACAGTATGAGCCGGATTGATGAGGGTATGGATAGATAAAATTATCCCTACAGCTGGTTGGTGGCTTCAAATCCCTAAGTCTTGCATAAGACATATTTTATGATTATTCTTTATTTTCTGTATTTAATTGTTTTGTATAGTCTTTGTCTCTGTTTAGCTCTACAGAGTGGGACAATGAGAACACAATGAGTGCAACTCCAATTACGGCCTACTTCTACAACAAAGTAGAAAGCAGAGCCGTGAACTCTTTCAGAGGAACAGGGCAGAGTCACTGGTTTAGATACTGTGGACAAAACAGTAACAGTAACATCAAGTTACATGTCTCACCTTTGATTCTGGAACACTGGCATGCCATCTAATACATGGGGATGGCATTATGCCGACTTTGTTTGGTTCAGTGTAAATAAGTGAAGCCATCATAATCAGGGGTCTTCCTAATGGCAATCTCTGTGACTTGAGTAACTAGGTAACTGATTTTCAATTACAGCATCACTGTGCTTCTCAAAGAGGAGGAGGTCTACAACACCACCTATCCTGCCCCTACAATGCTTTCATCCCCTTCCCAGGAGATTTAACAAACATTCACATTTGGTTGCATGTGACTCCAAAAACTGACCTCTGGCTGACCTACAGTATAAATTCAACTGACTTGAAAAAGGACTAGATATAATATAAAACACAAAATGAAAGCCTGGCAGTGAAGATTAAAACTCATTCACTGTGGCCATAGTTAATAGGCAGATATTATTTGATAACTTTAACACTGTAATTATTTATTATTTAGTATTTACTATATTTGTGTGTAATGCTTGGGTAATTTATACCTCCTGGCTTATACTGGCTGTCAGACAACTACTGGACAAATATTCACATATACACTTTGTGTAATTCAAAGGCCTCTTAAAAATTCAATTGACATATTTGTATTGAATATATAATTCCAACAGAGTTTTAGACACTTTATTGCTCTGCCCTAGTAGCTTGAATTGGATCTACTGAATAGCAAAGAGGATATGATGCAACATTATTCTTTTCCTTACAAACATTAAAACAGATTTTTTTTTCACATTGTTTTTCCTCCAGTAAAGTGCTTGATCCCTTCCATTCAGTGGACCTCAGTCTGTAGAGTAACCCAGATTCCTAATTTCCCTCAGGATAGATGCCTATGATATGGCCAGAATCAGCCAATTGCCATGCTGTGTACATTGCACAGATCCACAGAACAGCCAATCACAGAGTGCTTCAGTGAGTTATTGGAGATACAGCCAATGGAAGGTGTAATCAGTGAAAATTAGGGAAAATTTAGTGAGTGTAGGCAGAATCTTTAAATGTCAGGATTACGTTGCAGAGTTACAACTGCTATTTCAGTTAAGTATTCTTGAAAACAAAAATCCAAAAATCCCCAAAACATTATTCAAAAAAGAAAAACTGACAAATGGTCGACCAGCTTTCGTCAACCCACAGTGACCATGGTGAATGTGTAATGAAGTGATGATACTTTGCCAGCTTCAAGGTCAAGGGGTGTTATGGTGAAGAGGGTGTTGGAGTTGTCACAGCCTGGCTCAAGAACTGCAACAAGGAAGGAAGACAGCACGGATTGGCATCTTTACAAAAGTGTGAATTTATCAACCAAACCAAAAAAACCAACACAACTAAAGATAACAAAAGGAAAACAGCAGCCGCCCAGGTTGACCAGGAACAGGAACCATCCCTAACGACAGCCAGGTTCCAGAATGAGGGTAATTTATACAAGCAGCACACACTGGGCACAGGTGTGGCTCATTCAGCTGATGACCCTCCAACCACCATCTGCAGCAGGTTGACTCACCTCATCTTTTTGTTTGTTCACCTATTTATTTCACAAAATCATTTTGTGTTTAGCTCAGTTTGTCCTTCTCTAGCTGCTGTACCAACATGATCAACCCCTCTACTGTCCTCATCCTACTTTGCAGTTGGCATGTGGGGATTGATGTTCTTGAGGATAAGTTTTATGACACCATCTTCTGCAGTGTCAAACTTCCAGAGGTAGCACAAAGAACAATACATATAAGCAAAGTCTCTGATACTCTCATCCTTACCTTGAGCTTGTTTCAGCACTCTCTCTGAGTCAGACCACCTTTGTGGTCAGAACTCTGATCTGGGATATTGAGAGTAAGATCAAACAATCTCTCTCTCATTTTCCTGCACCTAGTAAATTTACAGATGACTACCTCTTTGTCCCAAATCATCTCCTCTCCCAGGTGCCTGTGGGGGCACTCCTCTCGTCTGGTCTGGGCAGCACACCCTTGCTCTCTTCCATCAGGGTTCTCTTGTCCACAGATGAGGACACATTGGAGTTTGAGGCTGCTTGAGGCTCCTTGTTGCATCTGCTCCCAACACAAATCTTCTCACCAAAGCCCTGTTGTTGAACGCATTTCCAAATATGCACACTTTATTATTCTGTCCTACCTCCCCACTGCCAAAGATAGTGCAGAATTATTGTTACAAGATCTGATGAAAGAGTTACTGTACCTATAACAAGCAAAATCTATACCTGATTTATATTTGGCCCCAAACCACTTTGAAATAGTCACCTTATGAAGTGATACACTACTCCAAGCGTTCCTGCCATACATGGAACAGTCCCTGGAAGTCCAGTACTATCTCTTAACCTGTCTCACCCTTCAGCTTGAATTTCACTTTGGGGAAGAGGAAGTCAGAAACAAATCCAGTGAGTAGGGCGGGGGGAGCTATGATTGTGTTGGTGTGGCCAAAAAGCTTATGCATTTTCAGTACACTATGAGCAGGCGCGTTGTCATAATGGATCACCCAGATGCCATTGGGGAGTTTCAGTCTTCTCATTAGTTCTTTATTTCATTTAGTCTAGTTGTTTACATGTAATGATTCTACTGTTATTTCACTCCCTGCCACTCCCATCTGCCTCCCTTTCCCACCAGTAGAACCACCTGACCCCCTCCTCATCCCCACTCATATCCTCACCTCTTCCTCATTCCCTCATTAATTCCATTTCCACTTGCTCTCTTCTTAACTTTCTTAACTTTTCTCTTAACTTTCTTAACTTTTCTGCACTCTGTTCTTTGTCTGAATGTGTCAGGTTGTGATTGTGTTTGACCTTGCCTGTATTTTTTATTTTTTTATTTTTACATTTGTTGCTTGTTGTTTGCTTGCATTTTTATATCCTTGTTTTTTTTTTCTACAACAAGACCTTTAACTTTTACATCTGCCTCCTCAGTTGTGCTCTTGGGTCCGTTTTTCTGAGAATCATGGCATGAACTACAGTTTTTGATTTTTGAGGTATTGTCATTGTTTTGGAACAGTGACAATAAAGATCTATTCTATTCTATCCATATCTCAAAACAAAACATTACATTGATTCAAATTTCTAAGATTATAGACCTATTTTTTTATTATCAGACCTATTTAGATACATAATACTTAAGGCACACATTTGCAAACTGTTTAAAGTGGAAAGAACAAAATCACACACTAAGTTTAAGAATTACACTCAACTTCCTGCGTTAAGCATACAATGTCTTTGGTGTAGCAGAACTATTATATGAAAAATAAAACTTTCTAACAATTAAAACTAGCAATCAATGAGAACAAACACCATCAATGCACAAGATTAAGCACAGGTACAAAACAACATTCAGAGTGAACCTTGACACTCACTTGATCCTGTGTAAGGTCAGCCTCCTCCTGAGGGTAGACACTCGTAGATGACAGTCCTGCTTGATACCCATGCAACTCTGGACCACCATATTGACTTATTCTTTAACTAGTTTCATGTTCCAAAAGCCCATTGGATGGAAAACTGAGGGGCCAGCAGAGGTTGATGCCAGATCAAACAGATACATCCTCTTCTTCTGCCTCTCAGCAGCGGAGTCTCTTGTTTTTTCTTTCCCTTTAGCATACCTACCCACCTTAATTTTCTTTTCTGCACCTCCCTCCACTCCCTTTCCTCTATCTATACTAACACCTATTCATCTCCCTCCCTTCCCTCTTCCCTCCTTGGTAGACTTTGCTCTTTCCAAGTGACCCACTTCCTCTAGGCCATTCATCTTACTCCGTTCTGCACCTGCTCTCATTCTGCACACTTGCAGATACACTGTTCTGATGTCATCCTGCAGCACACAGGGAAACACTGCATGCTTACACACAATTTCCACATTTGTCATGTGCTATCTAAGCAGACCAGAGGCCTGTACTACGAAGCGAGGTTACTGGCTTATCAGGGTAACTTCAGGAGTAACTTGGTGACGTCAGGTGTAACTTCCCGGTTAACCTGTACTACAGAAGGTGGATAGGTTTTACCCGGGGTCTGCTGCCATGGTAATTTACGCTGCATCTCTAAACTGCTCCGAGCAGTTTATGTTCGTGTTTAATTCTGTGTTACTGGTGTTACTTCTACCTAAGCTCCGCCCCACAGGTGGAACAACCAATTGATTTTGGCACAACGACTGAGAGAGGCTGACTCCGTAGGACTGGGGTTGTCTAAAGACCGTCAGTCCCCCCACCCCCGACCCCAACCCCCATCAAAAATGTAGCGGATGGTAGAGGTATGTGGACCAATAAATGGTGTTTTTAATGCTCCGCATTTTCAATTTCAGTTATTTTAATTTGTTTTTTTTTTTCTCAGTCAAGTAGCAGAATTTAGCATCATTAGTGTTGCATGTTATCGATCCTTTAAATGGGGGTGGGGGGCATTATTGTCCTGAAAGACAATATAATGTGACAGGCTGTTGTAATTGTAGACTACAGACCAAAACATGCAGCATTAATGATGGGAAATATTTATGTGAACCACTTTATAGAATGTTTATATTTCATCCAGGTTCAGTTTCCACTGAGGCTGAAATACTGTTAACATGAAGTTCATACTGAACATAACAGCATTACATTCATACATATACAGCATGAGTGTTCCAGGTAGAACTTCATTAACAGTGAGTAACAGCTCATTCTCAGACATGTGACCCACGTGTTGTCTGTAATCCAAGTATCTGAGAAATCATCACATATTTTACGTGTCCTTACATCTCATATTAGAGATTAAGAACCCAAAGAACATGTGACAAGTCTCCCTGTCTTTGTTGGCAGCCGCGGTTTTACATTGTGTCGTTAGTCTCTTTAAATTCCTCGTAAACCGACAGATTTAACGTGCGCTCTTCATCTGAGAGATACTGTGCACGCCCCTTTTATGCATGCGCACTTACTCTGATTAAGTTAACACTGACTCAAGTTACCGACATCTTAACCACCGTTGTACCGTTTAACACAGATCGAGGCAGTCAGGGTTTGTCAACCCTGACTTTCCTTGATGACCCCGAGTTAAATCAGAGTAGGTTAAACTCCCTTTGTAGTACAGGCCTCTGGTCTACCTGTGTGTGTGTGTGTGTGTATAAATAGTTTGTCCATGTGACCATGAATCCTTTGCCTTTATGTTTCATTGCTACCATTATTTATTATTTCTTTTAATTTGATTTATCAAAGTAAAAGTGTTTGAAGGAAGAAGGTCATTAAAGAAGACAAGCAAATGGTGCAACACAGCATGATTTACTGTATATTGGTTGTAATAATACAATGATAGGCTGAAATATGTCAGTTAAAAACTTAAGAACATAAATGTAAGCTCTACAGGCAGATCTCCTGTAACACATCCCATCCCTCCTCACACCCACACACACACAAAGTGATATCACTACAGTACACATACACCTTGTGGCTGCACAAAACAGACTTCAGAGGCACACAACAGCAGACATAAACACATTTGCATAGTCATAAATTATTAACCTTCCTTCATTTCCACCAGAAACCTTGAGGGCTACCTTCCCATGAATAAATGCACAGGAGCTCTAGGAGACTGCTGACCATATTTAGTACGACTCGGTGGTACTGAATAAAAACAAACTGTAAATGAAACTTACATTCAAAAGCCTTTGCTGATATTAATACAGATTTAGGTGTAGATATGGAAGTTCTGGGCTGTTAACATTAACCAGTAAGTGGGATGTACCAGATTCTAAATACGTTATTCAGTAAAGCACAAATAATGAGATGTAAACAGACCTGCCTTCCTCCTGTAGTTACTTGTCATTAATCAGTGTTTTAAAAAGTCAGCTTTATTAGTGACACATCTCCTGTGCATCACTTATTATTGGGTGGGGATAATAATAATAATAATAATAACAATACTAGTAATAGTATATGTTGAGCAGGATCTTGAGGGCAGTTGCAGAGATACCTGCAGTAAGAGACAGAAGGAGAGGAGAGAGATCAGAGCATAAAATTACAGGAAAGGGAAGATGTCGATTTAGTGACATGCATATATGGGATATGAATTTGTACAGACAGAGAAAGAGAGGAGCTCAGTGCATCATGGGAAATCCCCCTACAGTCTAGGCCTATAGCAGCATAACTAGAGGATGGTTCAGGTCTAATCCAGCCCTAACTATAAGTTGTATCAAAGAGGAGTTTTAAGGCGACTCTTAAAGGTACAGAGGGTGTCTTCCTCCCAGACCGAAACTGGGAGAAGGTTCCACAGTAGAGGAGCGTGATAGCTGAAGGCTCTGCCTCCCATTCTAGCGCTGGAAACTCTAGGAACCACCGGTAAACCAGCATTCTGAGTGAACAGGGTTCTAGTGTGATAACCGGGAACTATAAGCTAAGTTATGATGGGGACGGCACGATGGTGCACTGTCACCTCACAGCAAGAGGGTTCCGGGTTTGAGCCCTGTTTCACCCGGGGCTTTACAAGTTCTCCCTGTGTCTGTGTGGGTTCTCTCCAGGTTCTCCAGCTTCCTCCCACAGTCCAAACACATGCAGATTAACTGGTGACTCTAAATTGTCTGTAGGTGTGAATGTGAGTGTGAATGGTTGTTTGTCTCTATATGTCTGATCTGTCCAGGGTGTACCCCACCTCTCACCCAGTGTCAGCTGGGATTGGCTCCAGCCTCCCTGCAACCCTTATGGATAAGAAGTATAGATGACAGGAACATGTTAACTGAATATGACCTGCATATGCATTTACAACTATATTCATATGTTGCATACCATGTGTGACCATAATAAATTACGGTGAAAAAAATCTACTCTGAATCTCTTTATTTGTGCAATATAATATTGTTTAATCCAATTCTACCAATGATACCCGGCCTTCACCCTCCTGTCCCGCCAACATTGCTTACTGTCTGTCTGTCTGTGTGTGTGTCAATCTGTGTATCCTCTTGAGGATGAGGGGAACTGGTTAGAGTAAGGCAGTAACACAACACAGTAACACACAGTAGTTATCACAAATTTTTAAGTTTTTTAAGTTTATTATTAGTGTGGTATCTTTAGACTTTTTTTTCCTACATTAATAAACATCAGTAATATGACTGTATAAACAGTGCAACTTGTTTCTTGAGTCCTTGAAAGACAGACAGTCTGTAAATTGTAATTTCCACACATTCCAAGCTTGACTCTAGCAGGAATTCCAAGGCTGCTAGTTTCCATTTTTCAGGTCTTGGTGATAACAGAGAACAAGAGGATGCTAGCAGGGTGCTAACTGTCACTGTGCTGCACCGTTCAAGTGGGCGTGGTTTCACCACCTTCAGCAGACATGCCCCCAGTGTCTCAGAGCAGAGAGCTTATTTTTTCATGATTTTGAAATCTAATTTATATTAATTTATGTAATATATATTGCAGATTTTTTTTAACCATTCAAATGTAGCTGGGTGGTTAATAGCACATTTTTCTGTGGTGTGACTGACTTAGAAGTCAATCTTGTAGCCCACCTCCAGTATGCTGGAAGAGATGCTTGGAGAGAGATGGAAGAATGAGTACCTGCGGCCCTCAGTGAAACATGGTAGAGAATCTGTCCTGGTCTGCCAGTGGTGTTGGCAATATTGTCCAAAATTGGCAAAATTGATGGGATTATGAATGCTGGAAAGTACAATCAGGTTTTAATTCATAATGCTATTCTTTCTGGAAAGTGCCTGATTGGGAATGGTTTAATTTTTCAGAATGGTAACAACCCCAAGCACACTGCTAATGCAGTTTTGTGATAAAACACAGTAGCTGACAGCTGTGGACTGGCCTCCACAGAGTCCAGACCTGAATATTATAGAGGCAGTATGGGATCACCTGGACAGAGAAATAAATAAACAGACAGCCTAAATCTAAAGAAGAACTCTGGGAAGTGCTGAAGGAAGCCTTATAAAATATATACCAGAAGATTACTCTTGAGAAAACTTCAACACAATCTCAGTTCAAGATGTGCTTAGTGTGTTGTCTTTTAAAATTTTTGAGTACATATTTCTTATATTTTCTGTTTGTATCAGGATAAAGAGACTGAAAAAGTAAATATGGATGGTCATAACAAAGACTTTTGCACAGTACTGTATACACCGATCAGCCATAACATTAAAACCACTGACAGCTGAAGTGAATAACATTCATCATCTTGTTACAATACAATGTTCTGCTGAGGAACCATGGGTCCTTTATTCATCTGGATGTTACTTTGACATGTACCACCCATCTAAACATTGTTTAAGAACCCAAGGTGTTGACCTGGCCTCCAGACTCCCCAGATCCCAATATGACCGAGCATCTGTAGGATGATCCAGAACAAGTCAGATCCATGGAGGTTCCATCCTGCAACCCACAGGAGCCAAAATATCTGCTGCCAATGTCACTACAGGAGATCGTCAGCAATATTAGGCAGGTCCCACAGGTACTGAATCAGATTGGGATCTGGGGAGTCTGGAGGCCAGGTCAACAGCTTGGCTGTCGTGTTCCTTAGATATTTCTGAGCAGTTTTTGTGGTGTGGTGGGAACATTATCTTGCTGGGGGAGGCCCCTGACATTGGGGAGTGTTGTTGCCATTGGAAGGGTGTGTGCTTGGTTTGTGACAATATTTAGGTGGGTGGTATGTGACAAAGTAACATCCAAATGAATGTCAGGACCAAAGGTTCCTCAGCAGAACATTGTGTTGTAACGAGACGATAAATGTTATTCACTTGAAGGTGCTACTATGTCATGGTAGAGAGAATGTTGTGTCATGTTTGATGAAGACAGTACTACATCTGTGAGCTGTTATAATCCATGTTTGAGATAGTCTGAGAGAGAGAGAGATGGCTTTTTGCTGGTTATTTTTAAGGTGAAAATAAAGAAATGTTCTGTAATATAAATATCTAAAATTAATTTTGAACCTCCTGGGTGAAAGTCTTGTGTCTGATCCATTCATCCACCACAACCAACCCGGTCTGTGGTATTTGTTACTCTTTATATTATCTCCTTACAGAAACACTGTCTGTACCTTTAAGAGTAGGCTTAAAACTCCTCTTTGATACAACTTATAGTTAGGGCTGGATCAGGCCTGAACCATCCTCTAGTTATGCTGCTATAGGCCTAGACTGTAGGGGGATTTCCCATGATGCACTGAGCTCCTCTCTTTCTCTGTCTGTACAACTTCATATCCCATATATGCATGTCACTAAATCGACATCTTCCCTTTCCTGTAATATCTCCTCCTATTATACACCTTGTGTTTAGAGTGCATGGAGAAATTAAAAATCACCTGAAAAAACATGGATGCAGGTAATCTTATCCAGACTGGGGTATCAGTGGTGTAGTTCAGCCTCCTGTGGCCAAAATGAGTATTACAAAAACAAAGACAAAAATATTGCTTCTCAGGGTTTGTTTTCATAGATGACAAAAAACTTGTTCGTAAAGTTTTTTAGAATTAAACGAAGAAGGTTCCAGTTCCGTTCTCCATGTGCCTGTGTGGGTTCTCCCCGGGTACTCTGGCTTCCTACCACATTCCAAAGACATGCAGGTTAGATTAATTGGTGACTCTAAATTGCATGTAGGTTTGTCTATACGTCAGCCCTGTGATAGACTGGCGATCTGTCCTGTCTTTCCCAATGTCAGCTGGGATTGGCAACCATCAATGGATAAGTGGTATAGATAATGAAACGTAAATTGTAATTTTAAAATGCTGAAATATTTTTTAGATGCAAGAACATCCTGTTTCTAGAGGGGGAGTGAAAGTGGGGATGAGGTATATTGGTGAAATATGATCCACAAAAAGAAATGTCAAAAAAAGGGTAAGTTATATTCTATTAATTATGAGATATCTTGTAAGAGCTGGTTAATTTTGGTTGTATGACAGACAGACATGAAACACTTCCCAGTGCACTAGAAAGCCATAGTCAGCACTCCACTGCTGTACTACACCAAAGAATGCAGATGAGTCCTTTCCCCTGGAGAACACAGCAGTCCAGTGCGTCACCCAGGAAGGTGCAGCGGTCCCCATCTTTGCCTTAGAAGGTGCAGCAGTCTTCAGCAGCACAGCAGTTTCAAGAATCACATGAGGTATGATAGCAGTCAAATCAGAAATGATGAGAATGTAAATTGGGTAGAGCCTCTGTTTAAATCCCGGTCACACACAGTAGAAAGGGAAGCAGTTTATGTATGTGACTGGCAACTGTGAATGGCTCATTAAAAAAATGCAGCTATAGCCTATGCAAGAAATTTCAGATTGCTATTTTATCTGTAACAGCTGCTGAATATAAACAGGCCACAGACCACTGACAACAGTGCATCACTAAAACTCAGCCTGCTTTGTCTGTCAACATACTTGCAGCTTCTGTCCTTGTCATTTTTTAATAATTATGAATCTTTGGCAAAAGTTCAATAAGGAAGATTAAATAATAATAAATAAATAATAAAATATTAAACAGCTCATCCTGGGGGAGATGGAGCCATACTGCCATCTGGTGACCATGTCAAAATGGCATGCTTTTCACAAACAACTGAATCATATGATTAGTACTGATTTGTTAATGGTGATAGAAATGGTTAATTTCTAACAGTTTTTATTCTTCTCTGAGCTTTTGTCTCAGAAATTAATCACTGTTATTATGTGCCTGCTGTACAAAGCACAGAGGGCCCATCTTATAATCCTGCATGTTTCTTCTTATTATTATTGTGTGTCTGCTGTGTGGAATCAATGGTAATGCGTTGCAGAAATGCAATTTCTACTATTTAACTTTATGTATCCAAGTTCCATATCTCATCCTGTTAATGTCTTAATTGATTATGGTGAAAGGTGAATATGTGATTTGTGTGCAGGAACCTCAATTTAAATAATTTAGAGTCTGATGAAAAGACTATGCAACCACACCTTCAAAAGTGACATCATTCCCCACATTATTCTATCATCAACCAGCATGACAATCACGCAGGGTGCTATCACAGAGTGCAGAACCAAGAGCATTGGAGTGCCAAAGGACATTCTTTGACGTGTTTGACGCTGACGTGTTTGATGTTCAGAGCTGCAATGCACACAGTAGAAACAGTAGAGTCTTTTCGTACATTGTATGGGGAACACTGCATGTCACATGCACGTGTGAATGGCACAAAAGATTTTGTGAAGAAAAAGAATTCAACAATTGAACAAATCATTTGAAATGTTTGACAACTCAGTATAAGAATGGTAGCAGAAGTGGTCTCCATTGATAAAGAGACAGTTCAGCAAATTTTGCATGAAAATTTGAACATGACAAAAGTGTGTGCCAAAGTTATCCCAAAACTTCCGACTCCTCCCAAAAACATATGACAGTGCTTAATCACCCTCCCTATTCATCTGATCTAGCACTGTGTGACTTTTTCAAATCAAATCTGTGCTCAAATGAAATTAAGAAAAGAATGACAGACTGTCCAAAGAACTGTCCCTATTGCACTGCTTTGATCAGTGAAAGACCCGAATGCAGCAGTGTGTTGATGCAGAAGGGGAGTATATTGAAGGAGAAAGACACTGAAAAATGTTTACGTTCAATAAAATTGTATTACAGCATTAATCTCGTTATTTAATACCCATACCTCGTATATTATTACTAGCTGAATAGCCATCAAGTATTTATTAATAGCAATAGCAGTATTTTTTTTTTCTGCCCAGTTCTGGTCAGATGTGCAAGGCAGATTCAGTCATTTAAAACAGACTCTAAAACAAAGACAGTGGCTCTCTATTCGTCTTCATTTAAAGTTTTATTTTAAAAAGAAGAACAAAAGAAAAAACAGTACTGAGTTTCTGTACAAATATACATTTTTCACTCAAACAGTGGACTATATATACAGTGCTTAACAAATTTATTAGACTACCACTCAATGCCACAGAAATTAAAAGCATTGGTAATTATCAAAAGCATTTTTTATGTTTCTGTAATGGTTAATACACCAGTATGTAGAAGCTCTTTAACCAAAATGATATTTTTAATGCTAAAATATAATTATTATTGTTTTCCATGAATTTTCAAATTTACTGTTTTACAAAAAAACAGAAAAAATAGTAAAGCACATTATTATTTCTTGATTAAGATGTCATATTATAGTTATTTACTTGGATTCCTGAACAGAAAAATTTGTTTCAGTGGTTGAATGTTATGCTTGAATAATTTCTGACTTCAAAGAAGCCCAGTGAGCCGGCTCAAATTTGGGTATAAAAAAGGTGAATTCAGTTTGAAATTCCTCATTCCTGTTCAAAATGGTAAAATGTCGAGAGCTCACTGAAAATAAAAGAGTCTGCATTAAAGCACTTCATGGTGCTGGATGGTCTCTGAGACAAATAAAAAAGAAAAGACATAAAGTGTTCTCACAGTATGGTCAAGTATGCCTTGGAGTCAATTGCTGAGACTGGTACTTACAAAATGCGCCAAGGAAGAGGCAGGAAACGAAAGTTAACTGAAGCAGATGTCAGACACCTCAAGTTTTTAAGTACAAGAGACAGAGGAAAGACCACTGCTGATCTTCAGGCAGAGATAAGTGTTTCTAGATCAGAGTCTGAGAAAGTCTCCAGAATGACCATAAGCAGTTGAGTGATGAAACAAGGCTTAAAGGGAAGAATAGCTGTTAGGCCTGCAAACATTCAGAAACGCTTCAGAAAACCTCGGACTTGCCAGGGAGCACAAACACTGGACTGTTGATAAAGATGGAAGAAGGTACTCTGGACGGACGAGTGCAAGTTTGAACTCTTCGGTCACTATCTTCATGTTTATGTCCGCAGAAAAGCTGGAGAACGTTTTGATGCCAGATGCGTTGCACCCACATTGAAACATGATGGAGATTCTATTATGGTATGGGGCTCCATTTCTGGAAACGGCGTGGGAAAATGAGTGAAAATTGACAGTATCAGGAACAGAAGCGTCATCTTCCCTTCCGGACTGAATCTGATTGGTCGTGGGTTCATATACCAACAAGACAATGACCCCAAGCATACTCATACATAGTCCAGATTTGAATCCTAGTGAACAAATTTGGGATTTAGTAGATTCAAAGATTGATCGTACGAAAGTTTAATCTAAAGCAAGTCTGTGGGAACAGCTAGAAACTATTTGGAACTCAATGATAAAAGACACTGTCGAAAACTATATAAAAACAATGTCAGCAAGAGCACAAGCTGTTATCAAGGCCAAAGGAGGACATACAAAATATTATGTTTTTGGTTATGTGTGAAAAAGGACTAGTTAGTTGTTTCAGTTTGTTGTTTGCCAAATAAATAACAATAACATTTTTGGTTTTAAACAAGTTTTTGAAAGATTTCTAAAATATTTATGTTTTCTTGATTTTATGACATGTGGTTCAATAAATTTGTTAAGCACTGTATATACAGTATACTGTATATATACTGTGTATATATAGTTATGGTGTGATACTGATATCATGACAGAGGCAAAACAGGAGAATAGTCATTTTTGCCATAGTGTACAGTGAGCTACAGTGGAGGATTTACATAAAGATGTAGAGTACATAGTACTTTGTATTGAATGCATACAAGAAAACAAACCCAGAATCAAATGGAAAGTATAATTCATTTACAGTTTGATTTATATGACCATTGTAGTTTATCTACTGGAATATCATTTCTATTTTATGATATATAATATGATCTAATATGATCTTACTAGTACCTGTAACATGCATATAACCATCATTCCTGTGCTTTTGTTGGTGTGGGGGGGTGGGGTGGGGTAATTTCCAGGTTTTGACATACATGTCTTTCTCTAAAGCCATTTTCACTGGTGAACTTGAAAGAACGTCCAGAGGATCAGGTCTAGACATTCTCTGGAAAATTTTCAGTTTGGTTTAGTTTAGGGGTGGTGTCTGCAGGAGCATGCAGAACAGCACTGCAAGAGAGAATGTTGTCACCATGCTCACTTAATCACTGTGAACTCTCATGACAGTTACCCACTCTATTCACACATTGGCTCAATCAGACATCACACAGACTTTACATCAGGGAGCTGGGCGGATAATGTCAGCTTAATGTCGGGTCTGACTGATTCAGACAATTGTGTTCACACACTGCTGGGTAATATTTAGAAAAGTTCAGGTTTGCAGAACAGTACAGCTTAAGATTTCCCAGTACAATGGACTAATTAAAATGTAATATTGCAGTGCTCAAACCTGAGTACTCTTAATCTCTTATCTGTGGGTAAATCTCACAGTTCGTGCTACAATTTACAACACATACTGTAAGATAGAACTACTTCTTTCATTATAATAATGTTGTTAGGCTATCTGGGCCTAAGGCCACCTTGTCTGCTGCTGAGCTGTGTTTGTTCAGTCCATGCAATCCCCTTGCCAGCTTTCAGTCTATGGAACAGCTCCAGGGTTTTATTGGCTATGGGAAAGAGCTGATTGTATTCCTGAATATTAATTGGGGTGCCCTAAACCACAAGGTTATTTAGATGTAAACATAATCGTATGTAGTAGAAAGTTGCAACATTTGTGACCGCAAATACAGTACTTCAGACACATCAGTACTTGCATGCACAAAAATTTGTAAAAGCAGGAGGTGTCATTAAAAGTAAATAAAGATCACATTATTGGGTATGTATTGCTCTGTTCAGTCTACAGGTGAACTAAGCACTAGTTTGTATAACAGAGACATCTGAAAAGTATGTTATCTCTATCTATCTCTTTTGTCCTTGTGTCTTGGTTCTTTCTTTCATCATATGCTCTTCTAGTAACTTTCTTTTTGTCTCTACACACAAGAGTTGTGATTTCCTTTATTTTAGAAGCCAGGCAACAACAACAATTAAACCAGAAGAACAAAAGCGTGCCAGAGTATGTTTTAGAATTTCTTCTTCTTTTTTTTTTAAAGTTATTCAGCTACAGTTGAGTAATTATCACACTTATTCTGCTATCAACCCACATGAAAGTGACGCAGGCTGCATGTCTGCCCAAGAACACCTAATCAAGAACTCAACAGAGTGCCAAAAGGAGCCAAACAGCTGACAGACTGGTAGAACTCTGGCCCGGCAACCACATAACACCTCAGGGAGCTTCCACCCAAAGTCCACCTGTGAGGAAGTAGCCGGCACCAGACACTGCTGACGCAGATCACAGCTCTGGGTTCTGACCAATCCCCAACTAAAACTAGAAAACCCAAGTACGCTAAACATTTAACATCTGCTCATGACTGGCTTGATGCCGACATAAGTACATTTAATTTGTAAATTTCATTCATTGACATCTCAGGTTTGGGATATGGACTATCTGATCATACTACTACTAAATCCTATTTGTTTCCACCATATCACATCACTCATTTTACCATCTGTTGAATTAACCATGTTAGTTTGATCATCTTGATGCCTCTTTTTATCATTTATGTATGTATGGATGTAGCACTTGGATTTATTAATATTAATATTAATATATGCATGTAGCACATACATACATACATTAATACTTATTATATTAGTTATGTGGATGTAAATACCTTGCTGATGAGACAGGTCCAGTCCTGTCAGCCAAGCACAGAAAACTGAGGCTGCAGTGGGCAAACAGAAACATGGACTGTTGAACACTGGAAAAATGTAATGTGATGCAATCATGTCAATATGAACCAGAATCTCAAAGAATGAACTGAAGCTGTTTTGAGAGCAAAGGGAGGCTCCACCCAGCATTGGTATGGTGTTCCTAATAATGTGCTCATTCATTGTACATTTTGCTTGTCTTCCTGCTTTTTATTTATTATATATTTATTATAGATATATTATTATTTTTGTTTCTCAACCAGCAGACATGTGATGTGTAAATAAAACAGTATGCTGATCATGGCATGAATGCAATCCAGACAGAATAAAGATAAATGAGTGATTCTCAAAGCTCTGGAATCCATGACAGTCAGTAGGTAGTTTATAATGAAAGCCTTTCCTTTACTCTTGTTACTCTTTATTGCTGTCTTAAAGCAGCTCCATCTTTTTGTGATGAGTCAGGCCCAAATAAAACCTGGAGCACCACAATATCTAATTACAATACAGGTTCGTTGTTCAGGTTAGATTTGAAATTGGCATTGACAACGAGTGTTATTTTAAAAATCCAAAAAATGCTATAGCTCATATGGGGATCATGTTAATGTTGCAATATAAAGATTAAGTCGACAGCTGTTTCGTAGATTGTTGGTAATCATTGTTCATGTAAAAGAGGTAAATCTAAACTGAAGTAAACATTAAAAACAACTTAAGAAAAATAATAAAATACAACATAAAAAAATAGACTGTTTTTAACTCTACTTTCACTGTACATATGGCACGAAGGTGGTATTTAATGGCAGATGGTTATGTATTATTGTATGACAAATAAAACTGTACTATTCTGCACAGAAAGCATGCTGATGGTAAGATCTTCAGTTTTCCAAGGTGAATTCAAAAGTGAACACAAAAGACACATTGTCTTGCTCCTGGCAGTATACTCAAGCTGCTGTATCCCTAAACAACACTTCCCTGACAACACTAAGTTTCCCATGAGGAAAACTCCTCACAGGATTCCCAAACTGTCATGAAGGGAAGGGCCCTGTTTTAAATGAGATGAAAGTAGTGAATGTGATTGATTATTGTAACAACCTCTGACATTTCCACCTATATAATATATAAGGGCGCTTGGCAGGTCCCCAGACACACTGGGCAGTTTGGACTGCACTCCGAATCCATTTTTGCACTACATTTAAATATGGGCACATGTACACTATTCTTCAGCTGGCACAGGGGAAGCAGTGACAAAGGGATTCAGTATCATTTATATCCATGTTACAGTGTGTGACACAGGTACTGATGAAGTGTCCGCATAAAGTCTTTATACAATCAGAGGCATTCATTCCATTTATATACTGTAAAAAGCTACAGTGAAACACTTTCATGAGTTCAGTCATAGGTGCTGGTATTTTAACTTGTATTTTAACTTTGAACTTGCAACAGGTGTAACGTGTTTTATTGTATGTATGAAGGTGTTTAAGATTGTTGAATTGTTGAAACGTACTGTAGTAGACGTGAGTATTCCTTTTTTCTCACTCCCATGGTTTGTGCTGCTTTTGTTTGCACTCCTCTTTTTAAATCACTGTCCATAAATTAGTACCTTAAGCACAAATGACTGTGTGTCAATAAACAGCATTAGAATAAGCTGTAAGAGGAAAGCAGAGATTCTTCAAAAGTTAAATTGCTGAAAGTGTCCATGAGACTGTGAACACTGAGAATATTCAGATGAGTGAAAAATTAAAGAAAAAAAAAACTAAATAAACTATGTTAGTGAGGTTTTGGGCCACAATGAGCCACAGGAACAGCTTTAATGTTCCTTAGCATTGATTCTCTAAGTTTTTGAACTCTACTGGAGAGATGAACACCATTCTTCCAAAAGATATTCCCTTATTTGGTGTTTTAATGGCAGTGGAGGGTGTCGTCTATCAAGTCGGTCGAAAATCTCCCATGGGTGTTCAACTGGGTTTAGATCTGGTGACTGTGAAGGCCACAGCATTTGACTCACATCATTTTCATACTCATCAAACCTTTCAGTGACCCCTCCTGCCCTATGAATGGTAGCACTGTCATCCTGTCTCTCTGCTCATTTTCAGGTTTTTCCTTGAGTTTGTCATTCGTCTGTATCTAGATAATATGACTGGATTTTTTTCAGACTCTTTTGTCTAACTCTCGGGCTCTGCTGGTTGCCATGTCCTGAGGCTGCCTTGGTCTTTTCCTTTGAGTGATTACAGTTTTCTCTCCTTCTTTACTACACAGTCTGGAAGGCCTTAGTTTGGGCAGGGATCATAACAGGAGTGCCCCCCATGCGGGTCAGGTTCCCAGGACTCAGTTTAGGGGGAGGACTGGGCTTGGAGTTGGAGTTGGAGGTAGAAGTAGAGGTGGGTGTAAAACGAGGTTCAGGAGTCTTGGGAGCTGTCTGATTGTAACCAGGAGGAGACTGAGGGAAAGTTGGTACTTGGCAGTTTTCCTTTAGGGCCACCACAGCAGGAACACAACTTCGTTGGCCTCTAGGTCCCATGTTATGTACCATGGACTGGGTGGACGATGTGCCTGAACGAGAGCTGCCAGAGCGGGATGAGGAGAGGGAGTTGGGCTTCACCAATTTGGCTTTGGGGGCCTCTGCATCCTCTCTGAAATGAGCACATGGTTGCATGATTTCAAGCTCCTTCAACAGCTAAGAACAGTTACTCAGAGTGATGCTGATCTGGACAAATTATTATTGATACAGATAAAGTCATATCCAATAAACATATACAACTTAGTCCCAGACAACAAAAGTATGTTAGCTTTCAACCCTCTGTCCTCCTTGCTCCTTCACTGGCTACTTTAGCAATCCCCACCAGCCTGTATTATTCATCCTGAAAGTCACAAATGACTAACAGTATGATTGCTTTAGTTTTGAGTAAAAACAAAAATAACTAAGTGAAAAGAAAAATTAAACTGATGTTGTAACAAAAAAGTGCCAGAATTACATGAAGCTATTTGGGGAATCATATGATAAGTTTTGGTTTCCTACTTCTGGAACATTGTTGGGATTAGAGGCTCCTATAGAGCAGTTCTTTTCTTTCTTTATCATGAAACTGTTATAGTTCAAGTCAGGGTTATGGTCCCCTGGGTGCTTATAACTCACACATAAAGTTCCTCTCCATTGTATACCTGATTTCATTTGGGGTCTCTTCCTCTTCATATTTCTTCATCTCCTTCTTGCGAAACACCAACCAGATGATGAGGATGATGAGTAGAACACCAAAGGACACACCAACCACAGCCCCTGCTATCACACCCATTCCCCTTACATCTACACATATATAAACACACACAAATTACAGAAAAGACACAAACACACACACAGACAGTTGTGTAAGAAATAGTATATTGAACTGAACTTAAAAGATCACACTGTAATCCATGCATCCATTATCTATACCGCTTATCCGTGAAGGGTCGCTGGCGGCAGGGTGCTGGAGATTGATCAGTAGTTAGGACAGTAAGTTTTACAGGTTGCAGCAGTTCTATGCAATACACCTGTTGCTTATGGAAGTCAGTGGTATACAGTATAAGAATAGTCAGAAGAATTAAGAGCCTGATTGTTTCTGATCTCTTAGGATTTTCATGGACAACAGTCTCTTGAGTTTTTACTAAGAATGGAGCCAAAAACCTCAGTGAGCAGCTGTACAACAAACAGAAATGCCTTGTTGACGAGAGAGTGTTACAGAATAATGGCCAGACTGGTTGGAGCTGACTGAATGGCTACAGTAACTCAGATAACCACTTAATACAATTAGAATGAACAACATGTTGAACCTTGAGGTAGATGGACTACAACAGCAGAAAACCACATGGGGTTCCACTCCTGTCAGCCAAGAACATAAATCTGAGGCTGCAGTGGACACAGGCTCACCAAAACTGGACAGCTAAGGACTGGAAACAACCCATCTAAACCATTACTTGTAGTCAGTCACATATAGTTATTTTGGTCAAGTCAAGGTTAATAGCGGTTTCAGTGTGGGACTGCAGGAAGTGACTGACACAATCGTTTGAGTTAGATTTCTATGCTCTTAGAGAACAACATAAATGAGGAAGTGGCTCCTTCTTCTGAATCAAGAGGTGTAGATTTTGTGTCCGTGCAGTGCTCAGTGTTCAGCAAATGTTGTCCACTCACAGTGCATCTTAACCTCCACTGTGCAGCTCTCTTCTCCTACGTCATTGCTGGCTGTGCATTTGTAGACACCAGTGCTATCCTTGGTCAAGTTCCTCAAAGTCACAATTTCTGGGTTTTTCAAATCTAAAAGAAATGATAGAGAGAATAGGACAATGGATTTATTCTTGTCTTAAATTATTGTTTAACGTGGACTCGATTTGTATTGAAAAATGATGTTTGTGCAGTTGCATTTGCAATTTTTTAGATGCCAATTCTTTACGCAAGCTGAATCTGACTTTATTGTCACTTTCTGAGGCTGTACATGTTTCTAACAACACCAATAGCAAGCAGAAACAGAAGAAAAAGCTTATGAAAGCTTATGAAAACAGACTGACAGAATCAACAAGTAAAAGAGCTGAAATATGACCATGCAGTAACACGTCTTAAAATAAATCTCTGTTCTCCTGGGCTGGATGACAAACTCAATAATTTGCTTATAGATAAGAGAAACACCCAGCTGATAAATTACAACCCTATCACTGCTATAAATCTGTCCAAGTCCATTGTAGTGACACACTGCTTAGTGTCCTTTATTCTAAATGTTGTTCTTTGCTCTAACATCATGGTTTAATTAAAATGTAAAACTTTTAACTTGTATTAAAAAAACTACTTATCTATTATATATTATCTAATCTGAGGAGTATGATGAGTTACTTACCTATCAAGGCCAGTGGAGGCAGTTTTCCAATGTACTTGCCCTTGTCCAGTACCCTCTCCCATTTGTAGTGGATGGGATCAGAGCCATCAGCGGACTTGCAGCTCATCTTAACATCACCGCCCTCCATCAGTTTTCCCTCCATCCAGCACTGTGGCTTGGATGGCTTCACTGAAGATAGACAGTTAGATACAAAAACAGATGGTCATATGTTGTTTCCTCACCAAACAGTTTTTTCACTGAAGACTGATGCTCCCCATTGGCACGTAAGAACTGATGCATGTGTTTAAAAAATGTTTGCTGTAGGTGGAGGAGGACAGAGAAATAAGGCATCATCACATCATCTCTTCTTTGTGTGCTATCCGCAGAGCATTTTCCACAACTGCAAGAGTATTTGAACTGGACTGGTCACGTATAAGATGTGCTTCCATTCATGCATTTTTTTACTACAGTGTCAAGCTTGGTACAGGTTTAGGGTGTCACTATTTTCAAAAGTAATTTATTTTGAAATTTCTCTCATTCTCCTGACTGCGCCAGTAGTTGGTGTCCATGTGAGTCATGTAGCAAGACACAGTGAGCAGTGGGAAAACAAGTATGTGCAGGCTATGAATTGCATCAGTAATGGATGAAATATAGAAAATGTAAGCTAAAGGGGAGCTTCTCTAAATCCTCAATAAATTCAGGGAGAGCATCTTTACTGCAGAAACATTTTTTAGGTTGAGAAGGACACCTGGGCCATCACACTCCCCCCATAAAGAGCAGTTCTGTCTGCAAATGTAACTTTCTTTCTCTTTCTCTTCGTCATGCCTTCAAAACACTACAATGCATTTGCTCATAGACTTGAAAACCCACTCCAACATTTCCAACATTCAATCAGCATAGTGATTTCATTTGCATGTCACTACTCAGTACAGCCTGATTGCAGCCTGACACAGCATTCACTGTGTCTGAACCACGTCAAATAAACAGGAAGTCGATTTTTCTTAGAGCACTAAACGGGAACTTAACTTCGTTAGAGCTGCCTTTGTGCTTTTGCAACTTTTAAAATTAAATCAGCCCCAAAAAGTAGTGGTATATCATGGAAGAATTTTGAACCGGTCAGAGTTCTTATTCTACAAGTTCAATTCAATTCAATTCAATTCAATTCAATTTTATTTATATAGCGCCATATCACAACAAAAGTAATCTCAAGGCACTTTTCATATAGAGCAGGTCTAGACCATACTCTTTAAAATAGGTAATTACAGAGAGAGACCCAACAAATCCCACCATGAGCAACCACTAGGCGACAGTGGCAAGGAAAAACTTCCTTTTAAGAGGCAGAAACCTCGAGCAGAACCGGACTCAGGGTGGGCGGCCATCTGCCTCGACCGGTTGGGTTAGGAAGGAGAGAGAGAGGGGGAGAGGGCGGGAGAGGGGGGAGAGAATAGCGAGAGAAGAACATAGCATAACACGGGTTCCATATAAAATGTAAGGTGATGCCAGTAATGACAGTAGTGATAATTAAAGTATTAACTGCTAACATAGCAATACAACTAATAGCAGTATAAGTAATTTCTAATTATAGCAGCAGGTGTTGAGTGGAGTTGTAGGAGCAGCAAGAGACTTGTCATCACAGATCAGACTCTACAGCTCCAGAGGCAGAAATACCTGCAGAAAGAGACAGAAGAGGAGAGAGAGACGGAAGAGCACAATACTACAGGAAAGGGAAGATATTGAGTTAATAAGAGAGAGAGAGAGAGCTCAGCGCATCATGGGAGATTTCCCGGCAGTCTAGGCCTATAGCAGCATAACTAAGGGATGGTTCAAGCCTGAGCCAACCCTAACTATAAGCTTTATCAAAGAGGAAAGTTTTAAGCCTACTCTTAAAGGTACAGAGGGTGTCTGCCTCCCGGACCCAAACTGGGAGAAGGTTCCACAGTAGGGGAGCCTGATAACTGAAGGCTCTGCCTCCCATTCGAAACTCTGGGAACCACCAGTAAACCAGCATTCTGGGAGCGCAGAGTCCTAGTGGGATTGTAGGGGACTATGAGATCTTTAAGGTAAGATGGAGCCTGTCCATTAAGGGATTTGTAAGTGAGGAGGAGGATTTTGAATTCAACTCTGGATTTGACTGCGAGCCAATGTAGAGAGGCTAGCACAGGAGAAATATGATCTCTTTTCCTAGCTCCTGTCAGTAATCGTGCTGCAGCATTTTGAATCAGCTGCAGAGTCTTTAGAGACTTGTTGGGGCAGCCTGATAATAATGAATTACAGTAGTCCAGCCTAGAAGTAACAAATGCATGGACTAGTTTTTCTGCATCTTTTTGAGACAGAAAATGTCTAATTTTGGCAATATTACGCAGGTGAAAGAAGGCAGTCCTACACGTTTGTTTTATATGTGAGTTAAAGGACATATCCTGATCAAAGATAACTCCCAGATTCTTTACATTGGAGCTGGGAGCCAGGGCAATGCCGTCTAGTGGTAGTAGTAACTACATCATTACAAAGTTTATTTCTGATGTGTTCAGGACCAATTATAATGACTTCCGTTTTATCTGAGTTCAGTAGTAAAAAGCTGCTTGTCATCCAAGTTTTAATGTCCCTAAGACAAGCCTGGAGTTTGGCTAGATGATTGGTTTCGTTAGGCTCCATTGACAGATAAAGCTGTGTATCATCTGCATAACAATGGAAATTTATGGAGTGATTCCTGATAATATTGCCCAAGGGAAGCATATACAAAGTGAAGAGGATTGGTCCAAGCACTGACCCTTGTGGAACTCCATGTCTAACTTTTGTGTACATGAAGGAGTAGTTGTTAACATGTACAAACTGAAGCCTATCAGATAGATAGGACTTAAACCAGTTTAGTGCAGTTGCACAACTGTTGCACAACTGTTTTGCAACTGCTTTCTCTAGGATTTTGGAAAGAAAGGAGAGGTTAGATATAGGTCTGTAATTGGCTAATACGTCTGGATCTAGAGTGGGCTTTTTTAGAAGAGGTTTGATTACAGCTGTTTTATACGACTGTGGCACATAACCTGTTACCAAGGACAGATTTAACATACCTAATACAGGACTGCCAATTAAGGGTAGAGCTTCCTTAAGCAGCCTAGTTGGAATGGGGTCTAGGAGACAAGTTGAAGGTTTAGATGCTGAAATAATTGATGTAAGCTGGGGGAGGTCGACGGGAGAAAAAGAGTCAAGGTTAGGTTTTGCAGCTGAGTTTATGGATCCTGTGTTTTGACATGAATCAGTGCTGGTTGAAGGCAGGATGTGATTGATTTTATCTCTAATGGTAGAAATTTTATCATTAAAAAAGTTCATAAAATCATTGCTGCTGAGGGTTATAGGGATGTGTGGATCTATAGAGGTGTGACTCTCTGTCAGCCTGGCTACAGTGCTGAAAAGAAACCTGGGATTGTTCTTATTATCCTCTATTAATGATGAGAGTAATAGGCGCCTCTTGCATTACAGAGGGCCTTTTTATATCTTTTGACACTATCCTGCCAGGCTAAGTGGGATTCTTCCAGTTTGGTGGAACGCCACACTCTTTCAAGCCTACGTGCTGTTTGTTTCAGTGAACGGGTTTGGGAGTTGAACCATGGAGCTTGCCTCTTTCTCTTTATTGTTTTCACTTTTAGGGGGGCGATGGAGTCTAAAGTTGTACATAGTGAGTCTGCAACACTGTCAACAAGATGATCAAGCTGGGAGGGAGTAGCTTCTGCTAAATTAAGATGAGGCATTGGACCTAAGTTAGTGGGAATCATTACCTTGAATTTAACTACTGCATTATCGGAAATATTTCTAGTCAGGATGTTTTTTGCTGATAATACATAATCCAGCAATATGAATTCGAAAGTGATTAAAAAGTGGTCTGATAGAATGGGATTCTGTGGGAAGACTGTTACATGTTCAATATCAATACCATAAGCTAAAACAAGATCGAGAGTGTGACTGAAACAGTGAGTGGGTTTATTTACACACTGAGAGAAGCCAATACAGTCTAGTAATGAGGAAAAAGCAGCGCTAAGGCTGTCATTATTGATTATTGATTGATGTCACATCAACATGAATATTGAAGTCGCCTACAATAATAACTTTATCTGTTTTAAGTACCAAACTCGACAGGAACTCTGAAAATTCAGATAAGAAATCAGAGTATGGACCAGGAGGACGGTACACTACAACAAATAAAATTGGCTTTAATGTTTTCCACCTTGGGTGGGACAAACTAAGAACAAGGCTTTCAAATGAATTATAATTGAGTTTAGGTTTAGGGTTAATTAGTAAAGTGGAGTTGAAAATGGCTGCGACTCCACCTCCACGGCCGGTGTCTCGGGGAATGTGAGTATTAATATGACTGGGGGTGGTGGATTCATTCAGGCTAACATACTCATCCTGACACAGCCAGGTTTCAGTCAGACAGAATAGATCGAGATGGTAATCTGATATCAAATCATTAACTAGTACAGCTTTGGATGAGATCTGATATTGAGTAATCCACATTTAATTATTTTATTTTGCCGAACATTTGAATTGGCTGTGTTAATTTTTATTAGATTATTGTGACAAACTCCTCTTTTGTTGACCTTCAATTTAGTTAATTTAAATGGTCGGGGGGCAGACACAGTCTCTATGGGGTAATGGGGGGGTGACTGCTCTAAAGGAGGCACAGAGAAGTGTGTAAGACTGCAGCTCTGTCTCCTGGTCTGAACTCTGGATTGTCAGGGCTTTGGCTTCCTAATAAACTCTGTCAGATTTCTAGATATGAGAGACGCTCCATCAAAAGTGGGATGAATGCCGTCTCTCCTAACCAGACCAGGTCTCCCCCAGAAACTCTTCCAATGATCCACAAAGCCCACGTCGTTTTCTGGACACCACCTCGACAGCCAGCGGTTGAGTGAAGACATGAGGCTATACATGTCATCACTGGTCAGATTGGGCAGGGGACCAGAGAAAACTACGGTGTCCGACATGGTCTTTGCAAATGTACACACCGAATCAATATTAACTTTTGTGACCTCCGACTGGCGTAGTCGGGTGTCATTAGCGCCAATGTGAATAACAATTTTATTATATCTATGCTTATCCTTAGTCAGCAGCTTTAAATAAGATTCAATGTCGCCCACTCTGGCCCCGGGAATACATTTAACTATGGTCGCTGGAGTCGCTATCTTCACGTTGTGCAAAATGGAGTCGCCAATCACCAGAGTTGGCTCCTTAGCGGGTGTGTCGATGAGTGGGGAGTATCTATTTGAAACGTGAACTGGGTGGTGGTTGGCAGTGGGCTTTTGCTTACGACTACGCCTGTCGTTACGAACAGTCACCCAGCCAGCCTGCTTTCCCGGCTGCTCGGGAACTGCCGGGGGAATGCTAACAGGAGCTATGCTAGGCTGCTCCGCACCGGCTACAGGGGGCTGTTTAGCACTAGCTGCTGAATTTGACTCCATGGTGCGGAGCCGGGACTCTAATTCGCTGAGCCTCGCCTTGAGTACAGCAAACAGACTACATTTATTACACATACCATTATCATTAAACGAGGCAGAGGTGTAACTAAACATCTGACACGCAGAGCAAGAGAAGGCAGGAGAGGGAGGAGAGCAAGAGGCCGTGGCTGAGAGTTCAGCTAAATCAGTAGCAGAAGATGCGTGAATTGATAAAGTAGCACACAGAAAGTGGAGAGTTGAGGGTGATTTAGCAACTACTGTTACTGTGAATGTGCAGATTAAATTGGTGATAGAGTCAGAGATGTAATGTCGGTAAAAAGAAAGTATCTAGTCTGAGACAGGTAGGCAAGAAATGATGAACACCAAACACCGGTAACCGGAAGTGACGGAATACGCTTACCACAGCACGTCAAGTGTCATCTTTGGGTTTGGTTTAGAAGAAGGGAGGACTGAGGCTTAGTATGCCCAAAGCGTGCTTGACATCTGTTATAAAACTAAGAGAAAAGAAGCATGGAAACGGGTGTACAACTACAATGTAAATCCAGAGGATCACTGCAGTGGAGCAGGGAGTTTGGAATTAAACTGCTGTGAGTACTGACTTGACATTTAATGTGTTATGGTCCAGCTACCTTTGAACATTGGACATTGAATGGTTTCAGTAGACCGGAAGAGGAATCAGTAAACAATTTAAAAGTGGGTCCTAAAATCTGCTGGGGTTTGTTTATGCCAGTGATGCACTGGATGGTAAAGAAATGTTTACTTTTCTTATGGACCTGTATGTATCATAGATGTGTTGCTATCCATTACAGATTTAATACCAGACTGTGCAAGCAGTGAGAGTCAGCTGATCAAGGAATGTGGGGATCTTCTAAAAGAATCTCTGTGTTGCTGCACCAATTCTGCACTTTTAAAGACATACATATTGAGCATATTATATGCCTAAAGAGCAATACACTTTGATCAGGGATGTGTGAAAAACTGCTGTGGTCTTTACTTGTGTATAATTAACCATTTTATCTACTTAACGAGACAGAAAGTCACAGAGGATGAAAACTACAGTTCATTCTGTCTGCTCCTCCAAATTCAATATATCAGTATACAGTGAGGGAGTGCTCTAGAGGTGACATCATGGATGTGAACTTTCTAAAACAGAATTGTTTAGGACTTTGTGACATCTCAAGTTGTACAGTGTTCTCATAAGTTTTCTCTCTGTATGTATGTTTCTCTTATTGGACTTGAGTGCTGTCTGCCACTTACCCAGCACTATGAGACTGATCGTGCTCCAGTGGTATTGTGCACCAGTCTTGACTTTGCAGCTGTACTCTCCTGAGTCTGTCAGAGACAAGTCACTGATCAGCAGAGAGGCATCACCCTTTAAGTACTCTCCAGCAAAGGCTACACGGCCATGTTCTGCTTCATTGGGGTCAAAAACCCGTCCAGCGAAGTAGGTGATCACCTGGTGAGGGAAGTGAAATTGATGGGTTGGTTTGTGATGGGGTAAACGAGGTAAAACACAACCAGAAAGTGCAGTGTGGAACTTCTGACGGCATGCGTAAGATAATGTATTTATACATTTTCATTTTGTTTTTCATGATCATTACATGTTTTGTAACATGTAATGACCTCTTTCAGTCCGTTGTATTAAATGTCTTTATGATGTTTAATAATTAATTCTTGCATTTAATCTATTTAGAATGTCTTCAAATTAAATGACTATATTCTAAATGTAATGTATTTCTTTCAATTGATTGGAATATATTTTATAAATAATATGGTGTCTAAGATGTGTTTTGAATAGTTTTCTGTCGGTGTGAAGTTTTGCAGTTCTTGGACAAAGTCTTATTTGTCCCAAGCAATTTGTTCTACCCTACAAAGACAGAGGGTGGTAAAGAGATTTAAATTTTCATGATGATCAATCGAGAGATGATTGAGAGGTAAAGGTTGTAATGCTGTATTTTTATGCCCTTTTAAGATGATTGTTTATACCAAACTAAAAAAGCTCCTAGAAACTACATGGTGATTAAAATATCCAAATACTTCAATAATCTACAGTGAGAGGAAAATGCAATACCTATGAACAAAATGTATTCTGTATTCAACTACAGTACATGTACTTTGTTCAAAGTTTTTTATATATATATTCAAAGGAATGTAATGTTACTGTTCTTGATGTCTAAGCTTATTATTATTATTATTATTATTATTATTATTATATTTATTATGTTTATTATCATATTAAAGCCATTTAGCTTAGCTTAAAGTTAAAGTTTCTTTAAAATGGCTAATTTTGGATAAAAAGATGTTGGTTCATTACAGTGACCATGAAGGTCAAAACACAATAACAATTCACAAAACAAAATAACACTCAGAAACCAAAACATCATGGAAAGGGAGGAACAACACCTCTTGTTTGTGATTGGACAATTCAATCCACATCCACTGTATAAACTCAGTTTTGTTTTCTGAATTGTTTTTGTGTTTTCTGAATTGTCATTGTGCTTTGACCTTCAAGGCCACTGTAGTTCATTCATATTTTTTCATTTACAAATAACAGCTAGGAAAAACAAAAAGTACTTTTAATTTTAGGTTTAGGTAAGGCTATCTCTGGCTTTCTCATTAGCTAACTGTCACGGCCCGCCTGCAGCATGACCTTAGTTTCTGTTTTCTTGTTTCTAGTTCTTCTTTCTCTTGTGTTTCTAGTGTTTAGATTTGTTATTTTGGTATCATTTTCCCTTGTGTCTCTGGTGTCTTTGTGCTTACTGTTTTATTTTGAAGTCTCTTGTCCTGTCTGGTCTTTGGTGTTTTTACTTCTGGTCTTTGTCTGGTTTCTCCCTCCTTTTTTCAGCCCCACCTGTGTCTCATCGGTAATTATCCCAGTGTGTGTATATACGAGAGGTCTTCAAAAAGTTTGTGGAAAAAGTACATAGCTAAAAATCATATGCAATCATATGATCTCTGTGCTTTTCTCGTACTAACGTGTCATAACATGTTCTAACATGAACCCTTAAATGCATGATGCAACGCAAACTTAAACTGTTTTTTCCAACTGTCCTTTTTCCACAAACTTTTCAAAGCCCCTTCATACGGTCCTGTGTTTCCCCAGTCCTGTGTCAGAGTATTGTGGAGTCATATCTTGCGAATGCGTCTTGTGGTGTCCAGCGGATGCGTTTGGTCATCGAGCTTGGTGTGTGCATTCCCTGTGTCCTGTGAATTCCAGTGTTCTCCCGTGTATCCATGCTCCTTTTGGTTTTGTTTTCTTGGACTTTTTCCTGTGCCTTTTTTTGGTTTGGTTTTTGGTTAATAAAACTTGATTTTGCTCTGCACTTGGGTCCTCATCCCTGTGTCCTCGCCTTCAGTCCGTGACACTAACTTTCATTTGATAGCTTTAATGGTTGGCTTTCTCTGTGATAGAATGTAGCGTAAGTCAGTCAGTATGAGTTACCCTCAGTCACTTCTGATTACCAAGCCAGAGTGCAGTTACTGCAGTTTGGTTAGATTTTTGTCTCCGTTGTGTGTACAGATTCTCCATCTTCTTTGTGGAAATTGTACATTTCCTTGGCATTATAATTTTTACATGAAGTAGATGTCAAAAATTTGTTTGCATGAAAAGACACTCACCACCCTCTGTCTGTTGGCTGGCTTGAGAAGCAGCCATTCAATGTCCAGAGTGGGGTCATCACCCACCCAGAACTGATGGTGGCAGGGCAGTGTGGCATTGTCTCCAACAATGCTCTTCATCTCCGTCTGGGTGTATGTTGTTAACACACCCAGCAGAACTGTAGAGAGACAGGCCAGTTAAAGATTACTGTTCACTGCATCCAATAATAAATATTAATGACGTTGTTTAGTTTCATGTAAAAATATGTCTGTAGGTATAAATGGCTGAATGCATAGAAGTGATTGGGCTGGCCTTGCAGTGCAAAAGAGTTCTAACTCAAGATCCTGTCACCAAGAAACTGTTTCTCACACAAAAACAATCTCTACCATGTCGTTCCAGTGGTATTCAATGCTGAACTAAATTGAATATTGCAGTCCAAATAAACTGTATTTCCCAGTACAAATACATTTTCTGGGATTTACAAATGTTTACGTCAAAAGAAACATCAGTTACATTTTCAAGATAATCAAAGGGCAAAATAAATGCATAGTTCAGGAGATTAAACCATTGTGAATGTGACTGGAGGACATTTCACCAATACAAAATATTCAATAGCAATACCTTCCTTCAAGTGCCACCACAGAAACATTAAAACCCCCAAACAAACAGGATTCATGGGACAATGGCTAAGATCTAGAGGGTATATAATCTTACCAACCACAGCAGCACACAGAGTGATGCTGGCACTGCTGACTGGGGTGGAATTAACAAGGGACTGAGGATGAAAGCCTGAGCCTCCAATTGTTTCCCCTTTTATTTATTTACCCTTTCTTGGACACCGATCAACTGTATGGACAGTGATGTCTTGCTGGCTGGACATATTTGTGCTTGGTGTGGGAAAGCAAAAAATAGAACAGGGAAATGTGTTTGTGTGTGTGTTTGTGTGTATGTGGACAGCTGCAAAGAATGTGCATGTACATGTACTTTAAATTACTAATGTGTGTGCTTACCATTTTAAATGTGTACCTGAGCGTGTGTGTGTTATTAGCTAAAGACATCAATGTGTCTTCTGCAGGTGTGTGCTTTACCCCTAGAATATGTGTGTAATTGAGTTTTGACTCTGCCAAATTAGCCAAAGTAAATGTTTGTTTGTTTATGAGTATCAACAGGCATGTTGATGGTAAATGGACTGTACTTTCTAGTCTTTTCGACCACTTAAGGCACTTCACACTACAGATCGCATTCACACTCACATTCATACGGCACTTGTTCTATAGAATGTGCTTTCTAACACAGACACGCACATTCGTACACTGATGACACACATCGGAGGCAATTTGGGGTTCAGTATCTTGCCCAAGGATACTTCAGCATGTGGACTGGAGGAGCCAGGAATCGAACCACCGACCTTCTGATTGGTGGGTGACTACTCTACCTCCTGAGCCACAGCCGGTGTGCATATGCACATGCATGATGTGTCCATTAACTGTAGTATATATATGGGTAAGATTAGCATGCATCTAAAATGGGTTATGAGTGTGCATGGTTATGAACATAGTGTCTGATTGTGTGTTTCTGTATATTTCAGTGTGTGTGTGTGTGTGTGTGTGCATCCTGGGGTGAGATGTGCTCCAGTAAACTCCCTCCTGCTGTTCCCAGTAGACTTCTCACTGGACCAATTATAGTGGCAGAGGGAGCCAATGGGAGCAAGCAGGACACTGCGTGGACCTGTTTACCCTTCAAACTGCCGAAAGTCACATCGTGTTTCTGCATGCATGCTCATATGAGGCTGGAACCCCAGAAACCTTTTAAGTGTTCTTATGAAGAACACTGAAAATAGAAAAATAAAAAACGGAAAGTAGGACAAACTCACTCCTCTGAGCTCATTTATCCTAGAACTCCTAATTACTTTATTCATCCTGTTGTTGGATGATAATACATCCATATACTGGAAGAAGAAGCCTTTATATTCACTGTAGTAATTGCTCTCATGCTGTTTATGGTCAAATTAAATAATGACAAGTGATAATGATAAATAACCCATTGAATCAACATCGAAATACTGTACACAAGGAGAATCACCAAAGTGCCAGTGGAGTGACATTGCTAAAGATGCAGATGTGGCTCTAAGATGTCTATTTCCAACAAACAGAGGGATCTGGTTGAGGCACTCATCACCACCATTCACAGGAAGCCTGTAGAACTGATAGAGGAGTATAAGTATTTGGGGATAGTCTTTGATGAACAGCTGAAGTTCAACTCCAGCACAGAGGAGATTCTTAGGAAATATCAGCAACGGCACTATCTTCTGAGAAAGCTTGATTCCTTTGGCATCAGCAAGGACATCCTCACTACATTCTACTACTCTTCATAGAGAGCATCATGACGTTCTCCTTTACATGTTGGGAAAGGAAAGCTGGCAGAATTCTACTGGACCCTCCCATGCTCTGTGGCCTGTGGCCTGGACGGAGGGGAGCCACTGCTTCGGTGTCCAGGCTGTAGGACACAGAGGAGAAGGGCAACCTTTGTCCCTAGGGCTGATCAGCTGTCCACCCTCCTGACTCTCTCCCATACACAGACTCACACATACGCAGTCACGTACATGGTGCTCAGACATAGTTGGCCATCAACTAATGGGACAACTACAGTGTTTGGCCGCATCTGTTGTCTTCTCTGGGCTACATTGCACTGTAGATTTAGTATTTATTTGTTATTGCTATTGTGTGCTTTTTTTAGTGTGTTGTGAGTGATTTGTTGAACTGCTCTTCATGCTGTCTAATTGCCCCTTTAGGGATGAATAGTTAAGAAAAGTTATTTGAATTGAACTGAATTGAATTCTCAGTGCAACATCTAAGACCAACAAGTCACTTGGCACTACCTCATTCAAATGAATGCAAAAGATTAGAGGATCAGGGAAAGTATTAGCGTTACACACAATTTGTTCAAAATCCAAAGCTGTAGATTCACACATGTTGTTGTTTTTTTAGTTTAACCCAAAGTTCAGCAGAATTCAGAAGACATCACCCAGGCTCTCCAGGGTATCCGCTGTAAGATGGAGGCCTGGATCATGTGCTGTTATGCCAAGCTCACCAAGGCTGCAGAGCAGAAAAAGGAAGCACCTGTGATGAGACAGCTGACTACTGTTGCCACCTGCAGTCCAAACAGTGGATCTGAAGTCTGTATCAGTATCAGTTAGCACAACACACAACACACACATTAGCAGCTTGCTGCTTTGGAATATTTTAGCTCCTTCTTCATATTTTTAAAATCTAATGAATTAACATGACAGAATTTGTACAAAAACTCAGTCATTTGTATGGCGATAATAACATCTATAGAAATAAATGTTAAATAAATTTTTATGTAATGACCCAGAAATCATTTGGCCCAGAGTTCACAGCGCAAACTGATATCGCGCTGTCCACCCACGTCAAGTCAGTATCTCGCTAATCTGGTTAACATGACCAAAAACAGCTAGGAGAAGAGACCTCCTTTGGCAGGGGTGACAACTACTCAAGCCATGTGATTATGTCCCATTCTGTTCCCAATCTGTTACAAATTCTCTGATTTCTGGTAGTAACAATTTTAGCTTACCCCTTTTGATAACCAACTAATTACAAATATAATTTGGGGGCTGGTAGTCTGGAACTTAGCTCTGTTGATTAATGAGCCAAACATTATGACAAAAATAAATGTATGCTTCAGCTGAATGAAATGTTAGTTTACTTTGTAGCATATTAGAAGTTACATTATGAGTTGAGTAAAACCATCTCTTTATGCTGGCTGGCAAAGCACAAAGTGACTGGCCACAGTTTCAGCCTGGGAGTTTGGCTCAGACCAGCCCACTTTAGATTTACTTTAGACAACCTTTTACTGGAGATATATAATTTTAGTTTTCCTAGTATGTAAGTCTGAAATCGTGCACTATTCTCTAGAACCTTGTTATTCATAACGTATTTATTAAAAATCAAATTTCCAATTTGACACACATAAGTATAGTTATAAATACTGGTGATACTGGGACTAATTTGATCAAGTCCAATTTTTTATACACTGCAGGTGTAACAGAGTTGATATATAATGTGTATGATTCCACTTGCCATCACTCACACTGCTTTATTTTATTAATTACTGATTGCTGAGATCACTGAAACTGATTTATTTTGTGGTCACTGAGTGCAACACCCCTGCAAGCTAGGGTTGTGCACCCCGGGCGATAGCAGCAGTTTTGCTGCACTGTCTCCCTGGTGGTTGCACGTTATCAACTCTAATTGTTTTGGATTATTAGGGCCCGAGCAGAAAGAAATCGTAAGAATTATTCTCGTGACACTAAACTCGCATTTTTGAGGGCCTAAACATGCTCAAAAACTCACGAAACTTTGCACACGCATCAGACATGGTGAAAATTGACATCTGATAGGGGTCTCATTCATTGGCACCATAAAATGGCTCCATAGCAAAAACACCATAATTCAGAGGTATTATGTAATGTGCCGAGACGCACCAAAAAGTCTCCTGAAAGCATGGCCTCAAACCTACAGGAAGTTGGCCATTTAAATTTTAATTTGAAAATGTTTGGCCATTTTTTGGCACTTGGGGACATTGTATTTGATCAAACTCCTCCTACAGTTTTTATCATATCGACCTAAAACTTGGTCAGGATACTCTTAAGGCCTTTGTGATTAAAAGCTATTAAAAGATTTTGTTTGCTTTGAAGGGTGTGGCCATGACGGCACCTCAAATTTCGATGCCTCGCCATGAAACAGGAAGTTGCATTTAAGTTGCTGTAACTCAGCCATACTTTGTTCAATATGGCCCAAATTTCAGAGTGATGATGAGAGTCCCGACATGAACACACCCACATGTCAATATTCACAAAAAGTTATAGCGCCACCTGCTGGACACAGGAAATGACGTTTTAGACTTCCGTCCTGTTACTAGCAGGTTGACGTGATCCACTTTAGACTTGGTCAGGAAAGCTTTAAGGACTTTATGTTGTCTTATTGTGAAAATTTGGATGTTCCATTAAAAGGCATGCCTTTGGCACAGTGGCGAATTTCGATGCTTCGCCATTAAATAGGAAGTTGTTGTAACTTCCACATGCACTGTCCAATCTGCCTCAAACTTCACACGTTTACTTACTGTCATAGCCTGAACACATCTACATGCCAATATTCAGGAATAGTCATAGTGCCACCTATTGGCAACAGGAAATGATGTGTTTCATCTAAATAGGTTGATCTGATTCACTGCCTGTATGAATATTCCTCTGCCAAATGCCGGAATAAACAGCGAGTGCCAACAGTGATATGGTTTTTCTCATGATTATACAACGCAAGAGAGAGTACACAACTGCTACAATGGTGCTGTGACCCATTCGTCTTCATGGTGATATCCACAAGCCCGACGTGGGACAGATGACTCACGTGGCTGCTTCACCTGTGCTTTATTGCTTCCCTTGGGATTGTGAGTCCGGTTGTGGATTAGAGTCTGATTTTTGGACTGTATTTTCTGTGTGATGTATGTGTGTGCCACGGAGAAGGAAAAAAAAAGTTGATTTGTGGATTGCAGTATTGAAAATACCATTGATATATTGATGTCTTTTGATGTAATCTGTGAAGGGAATATGTTTTTTCTCATATATGTGGGTCATTTGAATTGTGTATCCAACAAGGACATGGTGTATCCAACAAGAACATGTGTGCACGCTGATACGCGAATGTTCTACAAATCATTAAATTACTCTTCAACCGTTAATGATAGAGACGAACTTTAAATTGTGTCTGAAACGCAAGATTTCCCATTTTCTGATGCAACCTGAATGGTGCCTTTGTGACATTCAGTGCCACTTTACGTGCTTATAATTGCATCATACGTCAACAGACGCTTGCTGGCTCACTGCAGCGGGAATTTTCATGCAGTTCCTCACTTGTTTGACAGGAGCGCACAGCAGTTGCAGGAAAGACAGAAAACAATAAACAGTAAAATGAAAAGATTTAATGTAAAACAGGTTTTAGACATTTTATTATGTATCGGCGGCTGTGGCTCAGGAGGTAGAGCAGTCGCCCACCAATCAGAAGGTCGGTGGCTCGATTCCCGGCTCCTCCAGTCCACATGCAAGATACTGAACCCCAATTGCCTCCGATGTGTGTGCATCGGTGTGCGAATGTGTGTGTCTGTCCTTAGAAAGCACATTGTATAGAACTTGTGCTGTATGAATGTGCGTGTGAATGGGGTGAATGTGATCTGTAGTGTGAAGCGCTTTGAGTGGTCGAAAAGACTAGAAAAGCGCTATATAAGTACAGTCCATTTACCATCTTTGTCAGTCTCTCTCAGTCTGCATGTATCTCTCTCTGTCTGTCTCAGGCCAATTATGTCTAAATAATACTAATACTAAAAGAGAGGGAAAGTGTTCTGGCTGTAATGAACTAGGATGGGTAGAGCTAGCAGATGTTGAAGAGTGTGTTTTTGTCTTTATACAGCTAGAGTAAAAATACTCAATTAAATACTCAAAAAGTAATGTAAATGCTGATATGAATAATGGTTATTACAAATTGAAACAAATGAGAATTACACTTTTTACACAATTCTTTGCCTTTAGCTTAGATGATGAGACTGCCCCATCTGCCCCACAACTCTCTGCACCCCTCACTGTATCATCTGGCCCACCTTCCACTTCAACAACAGCATCATCAACAACACCATCATCAACAGGAGCATCAAAATCAACTGCATCATCCTCACAACAATCCACCACGGAGACGGGGTGTCACGACCGAGCTAGGAACCCAAGAAGCTGAACACAGACTGCAGGACAAAGTTTATTTTGGAATAGTGGTGAACAGGGGGTCGGGATAGTGCTGGTCCGAAGAAGGGTGCTGTAGTACGGGAAGGAGTCCTGGGGGGAGGAAAGGTTGTGCTGCTGGAGGTGCTGGTCCCGATGGGAAGTAGAGCGGCAGGCAGACTGGAGGGGATGGCAGGCAGGCAGGCAGGAACAGAACAGAGAAAACAGGTAGTTAGAAACAGACTCGCACTACTTGTAGAGCAGACGCAAGAGTAAGATGAGCCGAACTTCTCTCTTCACAAACCATGTGCTAGGGGTGAGGATCCAGCAGGGACTGAAGGCAGGAGCAAGGATTAAGTACATCCTGGGTGATGAGCTGATGGGAAACAGATGAGCTTGATTGCAGAGGCACGGCAGGTGTGGAGTGGCAAGCAGGCAGACCCAGCAGAAGCGACAGAGAGCAAGGGGGAGGGGCAGGCAACACAGAGACAGACAAACAGACACTGACAGACAGACAGTCAGACTATTCAGAGAATTTTGTTCTCTCAAAGAGGTGACAACAATCTTCCAGCACACAAACATCAATGCTGCTTAAGAGAATGCGAAAGGGAAAAAATTCAAATGGTTTGAACTCAGTTTTTTCATTATGTTGGCTCATTGTTTTACATGGCCATCCTCAAACTTCCCAGGCTTGTGGATTACTGGAGGCAGTGTTCTGTTTTCACTGTTTCCTTTCCCCTCACTGTAATGACCAGAGACAGGTTCTTGGCCATTGCAAGAAATGTGCACAGGAGTGACCCAGACAAAGATGTCATCAATGACCAGAAAAAGGGAAGTCCCGATTATGATCCACTGCACCGTCTCAAGCCACTCTACTGCAACATCAGGGCTACGTGCAAAGCTCTATGGCAACCCAGGAAACAAGTTGTGATCGATGAGCACATGGTTGCCACAAAAGTCAATATTGGCATGTGCCAGTATATGAAGGAGAAGCCTACAAAGTGGGGGGTGAAGCTTTTTGTGCTGGCCGACTCCAGCAAAGGCTACACAACTGACTTCACAATTTATACAGGCAAGAGTAGGTTCACTTCTGGACAGGGAATCTCTTATGACGTGGTCATGTCACTCATGGACGAGGCACATCTGGGGAGAGGATATCACCTCTACTGTGACAATTTCTACACTAGTCCTAAGCTCAGAGACCTTTATGAACGGGGCTATATTGCATGTGGCACTTACTGGGACACCCGAAGAGACACCCCAAGAACAACAGTGAATGCCCTGATCAAAAAAAGCGCCAGGGGTTCCATCAAATGGATCAGGGAACAGGAGCTGTGTGGTGTCTCACAGGATTGGCCCACCCCAAAAAGAGGACAAGAGTGTTTGCCAGTCTGCCTAAACCCAAGTGCAGTGGACAAAGAACCTGGAGGTGCTTTAGGTACCACCATAGGACAGGGGAGGTCATCTGATATGGCCACAAAAGGACGCAGGCGCTGCGCAAATTGTGGCAAACATGCTGCCTGGAAATGCAGTCACTGTGATGTTGCATTGTGTCTGGTGGCACACAGAAACTGCTTTGCAGACTGGCATTACAAGAGGGGTCCTGGAGTAGTGGAGCATGCTGCAGAACCATAAACACAAATAGTGGTGTGCAAATAACTGTAAATGTGTAAATAGTTTGTATGTATATAGTTTACTGGTCTACAGTAACATTGTTCCTCCTTCAGACCTACAGACTTGCGCCTGCCTGCTTGACAGACAAACACACACACAGACATACACATACAGATGATGCTGTTGATGATAATGCTGTTTTTGATGGTGCTGTTGTTGATGAAGCTGTTGTTGGAGTGGAAGGTGGGCCAGATGAGATTAGTCTCAACATCTAAGCTAAAGACATAAAACTGATTTTGTTTAGTTTTTTTCATAGATTTCAGTTCATAGTTACATTTTAATTCATTTTATGAGCACTAATATCAATTTCCAACTACTTTGGCATAAAATATGCAAACACAGACAGACTGACCTCAACATTTGCTAGCCTGACTCATGCAGTCAGGCAACGTTAGCTCTACCTTTTATATAGGTTTGAAGATAAGTTTTATAATTTCAATTTTATCAAAAAAGTTGTTGCTTCTACTTCCTGAAACTTGAATGAATTAAAATTCTATTTTTTGAAAAAGTCACTACAGTCTTCCCCTTATTGACAGATTGTCTATTTTCCAATTTTTCACTAGGCGTTTGGAATTTATATTACATTTGATGTTTAACACTTGATACTGACTGAAAGATTAAGCTCAGAGCTGGCAAAATTATAAATCTATGTCCAGGCGTTTTTTTTGTCTATGCAGGCTTTAAAGGGTTAAGTTGAAAAAAATAAAATAAAATAAATAAAGCTGCAAAGGGTAATAGCCTCATAACTATAGATTTTGAGATTTTCTTTTCTTTTTTCAATGACAATGGATGAACATAATGTATCAAGTGCTGGTAGGGGTTCAAAACTGTGGTTCAGCCAGTTTCCTACTCTGGGTGGGCTTAGTGAAGACAGACACGTTACATCTACTCCTCACAGTCGTGCTGGGTGGGATAGTGCATGTGCCACTGCAGATGCTGGGGTGGATGGGGAGTCTGCACTTTCTGGGCGAGATGTACATGTTCTCAGTGACTCAGTGAGACAGATAGGGACCAGTATAGGTGAGAACATCATTTCATGTCTTTCCAAGTCCATTCCAGCCAGTGATGTTAACGTGACCCAGTCAACCACAGCTGATCTTTCTAAGATTAACTTGAGAATTAACCATGATAGTTATGATCCACACCCTTTTTCAGGGGAAATGATATGGATAGGATTTCAGTCTTTGAGTGGGAGGAAGCCATGAGACTTTATCTGAGTAGGAGGAGCACTGAACTATGTAACCAGGTTAGTTTTGGACAAGCTAAGGGGGAGAGCATGTGATGTTGTGACCATTGGGCTTCGCAGTCAACCCTTAAAGTCAGGCCCCCAACCTGTGTTTGACATACTTAAGCAGCACTTCAGTGACTCTATGACCTCCTTTATGCCTTTTGCTGACTTTTATGACACAAAGCCCCGCCCCCACTGAGACTGCTGTTGACTATTGGATTCGGCTTAACAAAGCCATTGACATTGCTGTAGATGGACTAAAGAGACAGGGGAAGACTCTCGACAATCCTTCCCGTGAAGTGACGGTCATGTTTATCACTCACTGTCCTGATACTGAGCTGTCTCTAGTCTTCAGCTGCAAACCACTGGAAGAGTGGACTGCTACAGATGTTCAGGTGTGGCTGAATGAACACTTCAGAAAGAGGCGCCTCCAGCAGCGCCAGTCTTTGCGCCCAGCTGAAAGCCTGCAAACCAACCAAGCTGTGGGTGTTTTGCAGTGCCATGCTCAGTCTGCTGAGAGGGCCCCTGCCCCCCAACCAATTTCAGCCAGCAGGACTTCACAGTCTGAAGGGTAGTCACTTGAGCATGTTATTGCTCTCCTTGAGTGGTTACTGCAGTGAGAGGCCTCCACACATTCTGGGCCGCCAAGATCAGGTACTGGTAGCCGCAACAGGTCTCCAGGTCCCTGTGCCATTTGTGGGGGTGACAACCATGACACCATGTCCCACTGCAGGAGGGAGCGTCTTTGTTTCTGCTGTTATGCTACTGGACATCAGGCTGTGACTTGCCATATCACTCCTCCTGCTGACTCACCTGCTGCTCAGCCTGGTGGTTCCAACCAGAAGGGCAACTAGTTGGCCCACATGAGCAGGGGAGTAGTGTAGGACCAGATGACATATCCTCACAAGATCCTGATGATGGTGACCTTGAGTCAGTATACTCAGTTCTGCTCTTTAACAAGTGATAACTCCAGTGTGATTATTCAAAATACACAGAGACTGTCTGCAACTGATAACCTTTTTCACACTGATGTGCTCGTCCAAGATACAATAAAGCTTTGAGCCATGCTTGACAGTGGCTCAATGGCCTGTTCTTTGAGCTCTCGTGTGCTCCCTCTCCTGGAGCAAAACAATGTTGTTTCCCCTGACTCTATTTCCCCCACATCAGTTGTCCTTGTTGGATGTGGAGGTTCAAGAACAAGCCCTGTTGGTGTGTATGAGTTGCAGATGAGTGTGTTTGGCTGTTGATTCTCAGTTCCAACACTCATCGTGGAGGGCCAAAGTGATGATTTCATTCTTGGCAGCAATGTCATGAAACACCTCATTCAGGTGCTGAAGCACTGGTGACTCCTGGGAGAGAATGTCTCTCTCAGATCAGGTTCCTGTAGAAGAGGGAAGCCTGCTGCAGCTGTTGACCACTGTGGAGACATGGAGAGGCGATGAGTGTCCTGATAAGGTGGGCACTGTTAAACTCAAACATGCAGTGACCCTGGAACCCATGACAGAACATTTGGTTTGGTTTACTACTCATGTATGTCTCTCAGCCGGCAGCACGGTTCTTGTGGAGCCAAGTGAGTCACGAACAGTGCCACGCTCAGTGATGGTGGGCAGTGTTGTAGCACCACTGTGTTGGGCGACGGATGGGTCCCAGTGAGAGTCGTTAACCCCTCCCCTAGACCAGTGACTTTGAGACGCAACTGCAAGATTGTGGATATGTCACCATGTGTGGCACTGGAATACTTTAACATTGCTTTTATGTAACTGACTCACTCGTTGAAGTGAAATGTACCAGCCAGCTATGGTCTTTATTTTTGACTGGATGTGACCAGACAACACTCCAACTGTGAGTTGAGCATTGATGTGTGTACATCTAATCTTAAATTACCTATCCCAGAACTACTGTATTTATTTTAGTTGATGGTTTATGTTAAATATGCTTATGTAGCGTTAGCTAATCAACTCGCCGTGTACTGCCTAGTTAATTGAAAAAAATAACCCTCTATCACATGTGTTCCTAAGTGAATTAATGGATCTAGTAACATTTTGCACACTTTTATTTTCAAGGCGAGGACACAGTAACTGCATGTTTTGAGATTATTCACGGAAGCTCATGCGCTTTCTGATTGTAGCACTAGTTTAAAAATATATGTTTCTTTAACAGACCACAGTGTAGCAGTGTGATGTGATGTGATGATGGGGGAATTCAAATGAAAACACAGACTTTTATTTTGAAGTATGCGGATTCGAATTTCTGCTACAATGTTTACACACTTAGTGCCACATTGCCATATTGTGTGACCTGTGCTATTGAGGACTGCTGTCCATTATTAGGACAATATGTTACCAGTGTTGTCAATATGTGGTGTGACAGAAAATAAATTTTTGCTTGAAATCCAAACTTATTTTGTATGGTCTTGTTTTGTTTCCTTCTTTCATTGCAGTAGGGAATAATATTGTGTAGTGTAATGGGCTGGATTTGGGGATTATAAATTGACTCCCTATGATATTTTTAAAATGGGCAGGCTTTTCTGTGTGGAGTTTGCATGTTCTCCCTGTTTTCTCTCTGTTCTCTCCAGGTTCTCCAGCTTCCTCCCACAGTCCAAACACATGCAGGTTAACTGGTGACTCTAAATTGCCCATAGATGTGAATGTGAGTGTGAATGGTTGTTTGTCTCTATGTGTTGACCCTGCGATGGACTGGCAATCTGTGCAGGGTGTACCCCACCTCTTGCCCAATGACAGCTGGGATAGGCTCCAGCACCCCCACGACCCTTAATGGATAAGCTGTATAGATAATGGATGGATGGATGGTGTTTTTAAAATACAGATCAACTCTACAAAGAGTTAAATATTGAGTTCAATTTTATATCCTCTACAGTGTTAATATGGCAGTAACTCTGAACAGTGATAAAAAAGAATATATGGATAGTGTTAACTTTTGACATTACACACTAGTGTTGTATAAATTCAACACTGACCTGTGTTGACTGTTTTTTTTTATTTTAAATATTAAGAGAGTTGCTGCAACTCTGTCATAGTGTGAAGTATTTAACACTTTCAAAAGTGTAGTTTTAACTCTATGTAGTGTGGACCAATATAGACACTTTCAAAGTGTTGAATTTAACTCTGTAGGTGTTGAACTAACACTGCCAATTTTGCTGTGCAAAGACTTTGACACATAAGGAAGTCTTGTCTGGAAAAAGAACGGCGCCCTGCGGCTCTGCAGTGATTTTCGGTGGCTGGACGCACGTACTGTACTGTCTCCGTCTCAAGCTGGAATTCGTCACACTTAAGTGGGCTGTGTGCGACAAGTTCAGCCACTGGCTGAGAGGCCACCGTTTCACTGTATGGACCGACAACAACCCGCTTACTTACCTTCTCAGTAAGCCAAAGCTGGACACCTGTGAGCAGAGGTGGGTGCCACTGTAGACTGTCACAGTGTCCCTTGACTGTGGCCTCTAACAGCACGGCGGCAGTGCCCCAGCATCCGCCTATCTCCTCAAAGTCAGTGTCTGCTGTTCTGGAGCATATCCTAGAAAAGGCAGCTTGCCCCCTCATGCATTCTGCTTGCCGCAGCTCACTCACTCACTTCTGCCATCAGAGTGATTGCCGCCCTTTGCCCAAAGACAAACTGACATTGATGCAACGTGCTGATCTGTGCTTGGGTCAGGTGCTCTACTTTGTGGAACGTCATGCCCCCATGAGCCAGCTGAAGTCTTCCTGCTTCTCCGACATTGGGAAAAACTTACCATCAAAGCAGGTGTTCTATATCGCATTTCAGAGGATGCTGTGACAAAGAGCATGTGCCCACTAACCTGAAAGATGAGGTCCTGAAAGGTATCCATGATGAGGCAGGTCACCAAGGGCAGAAGAGGATGCTCTACTTGGCTAGGCAGTGGTTCTACTGGATTGGGATGGAAAAGGATGTCAAGGAATATGTGCAGTGCTATCGCCGTTATCTGGTCAGTAAGTCTCCTGAACCTGAGGCCAGGGCACCACTCGAGAGTGTTAAGACCTCTAGACCTCTTGAGCTGACAGACTGTATGAATATTCCTCTGCCAGATGCCGGAATAAACGGCAAGTGTCAACAGTGATATGATTTTTCCTCATGATTACACAACGCAAGAGAGTATACAACCGCAACATAGGCCACAACTCACCTGTGCCTTGTGTGTCATTGACAGCCATCATTGCACTGGGCAAGCTCTCCTTTTTTAAAAGTCTGACTTTGTCAGCGCCGCCTTTGCTCTTTTTATTGTCCATCGTATTATAGACTTTTTCTGTCACGTATTGCATCTTCTCTGTCTCACAGTGGAGGGAACAACTCAAATCAATCATCAAATGCAATTATGGAACCAATGTTAAGCTTGTGTTTCCAGTTCCAGGACACGGACCTCCTGGGCAAGCTTACTGTTTGGCTGTTGGAGAACGTTGCTGTCTATAGAGAAACACTAAATAAAAATTTGAAATTTTGAGTTGCGTACTGGTGCCCATTCCTAGCAAGTGCAGCCTGAATGATCTATTGACTGTGTACACTGGGAGGGCCAGTGTACACAGTCAACCAGCCCGGCCCACCGGGAATTTTCCCAGTTCTCCCGATTAGCCACTCTGGGTCTGGGAGAGACTGGCAGTGGACTGACACATATGTAAACAATTTCATACTTTATTTAAAAGATGTGTAGCAGACTGTCTGAGAATGGTAAAAAAGGAAAAAATGAGATAAAAAATGCAAAAAGGGATGAAAGGATAAAAAGACTCACTGTGCATGTTGTGAATTAACTGCTTTCATTCTTAATGTTTGATGAAACAATCTACCAAGAAAGCCAAGTATGCCGAGTAAAATGAAAAAATAATTAATTGTAGATGTGAATCTTTGCCAGCTTACAGAGTTAGTCTGAAAGCCAGTGAATAATGCATGTATATGTCATGTTATCTGACAGCTGTCTGCTCTGCTGCTGTACCTGTTTCTCTGCACATTAGCAGCTTTCTGAAGCGTGCAGTCATTTCACTGCAGCCTTGAACACTCGAGGAGGAGCAGGGGAACTGGCACTCAGAATCAGTCATCTGTTATGTCTTGCTACCACTGCTGCTGCCCTGTGAAAATGAAACTGCCCATCTTTTATTTATTTATTTTTAAGTATTTTTTCAAGCTTTTTTATGCCTTTATTTATAGGACAGTGAGAGAGACAGGAAACAGGGAGAGAGTAGGGGAATGACATGCAGTAAGGGTCCGACCGGATCGGGAGTCAAGCCGCTCATTAGTTGTACTTTTTTATTTTATGTTTGTGTATGAAAGCACTGTTGAGTCTGTTAAAAAAAAAAAAGTTACTGAAGTGAGAAGTTTTGGTTTTAATTAAAATGCAGCTAATTGAGTGTAAAAGGGAATAGTTCCCCCTCTAGCATCACCACTTGCTGGTTGTTTTGGTTTATCATTAAAATAGTTTTTTGTGTTGGCATACTGTGATATTCTATTCAACTATCTCAGGTTCAAGACCAGCTGAGAACCACTGGTTTAATACGTATAGTATTACCCATTACATCTTACATATATCTTCAAATTGAGTCATATCATTGTGGGTGGCCACAAAATAAAAAATGTGCATTCTTTTTGGTACATAGTATTTCATTTTCATTAACCAGTCATTTCATTTACTACACATCAATGAAAAGTGATCACTGTATTCTGTGGTCACCCACCCTGAGTGAGCACACCACAGATAGCGGGCTGTTAGCTGTGCCCCGCTGGCACTCAGGGAAACCAAGAAGGAGGCACAAGCTTTGTGTGGCAGCTGATTTCTTCCAAACCCCAACAAATTACACATCAGAATGAAGCTTAGAACCTGTAGTTTTTATGTGTTTATTTAAACAGCTCTAATGTGCTGTACGTATCCATACAAAAAGATGGGCACTCTTTCAGTTAGGCACCTCATGATTCAATTTGATTATGATTCAGAAGGCTGCAATTTCAAAGCTAAAACAATTTTACAGTGTCGGGATCGCGGTGTCAGAAAAATATCTTCGAGATGGGACGTTGTATCCTGGCTCCAAAGAGTGTAACAGCGCAACAGCCCGGAAGACCATCAACATCGCCAGACTCCTTTAGTGGGGCATGTGCCCCAGTGTAAATGCCACAATTAACTTCCAACAACAATAAATTATTATCATTGCATTAATTCAGATAATTACAGCATACTGACAGGAAAAAATGGAAGTATTTCTACTCAAACGTGTAGCAAGAGTATTAACTCCAAACAGAAGCTATAGCCTATGCACACAGTATTATAGTCATTGCACGTCACTGTGCAGGGACGATGCCCTTCTATGGCCTTATCCAGCTCTCCACGTGTAACAGCCGGTCTCCTGGTGTCTCCTCCATGCTCTTGAGACTGCTCATATGGATGTACCATCCTGAAGAAGGATTTGGAATACCTGATACCACCTCATGCTGCTAGTAGTGACAAGGACACTAGCAGAACACCAACTTAGAAAAGATAAGGAGAGCAACTGTCTGTGGCCACCACATGTAAAACCCCTTTTGGAGGGTTGTCTTGCTTTTGCCTCTCCATTATACCTGTTTGGTGTTACTTGGTGTTATACTGTGATGGTTAAGTGTTCCCTCAATTTTTTGAGCAGTGTAAAACAATCAATATAGTCCAGTGCTGTACAGGCACTCTAGATGTTTTTACTCTTATCCTTCATCAGTACCATCAGGGAGGTGTCTGATCAGTCCCAGATTGTGAGCAGTCGTCTCTCTCTACGAGTATGTTGTTATCACATATTTTATTACTTTTGTTTTCAATTACATGGGATGATGGGGATGGAAATGCATAGGCCTGTCACCAACTGCTCTAAATCACCTCTCATCTCAGAGAAAAAATATTTTCATATCATAAAGCACAGACTGAATGAATGAATAAATGAACACATAAATAAATAATGGAGGTCAAATGCAGTGTAGCATTAAAAAGTTCATTTTTATGAAATGACCTAAATAAAAGTGATGACTGCAGGGATTAAATAAGGGACATGAATAGTGTCACCCTGTCTTTGTGCCGATTATGCGGCCATGTTACTAGATTTGCTGCAAATTAGTGTAAAGGCAGGTAGGTTGGATTTCAGGAAGGCCACTGTGTTGTGGGTAGATGTGGTGCGTTCCATTTCCCTTTGGGTTGTCTGTTGTCGATAGGCTACATTCCATTTCGAATTGCTCTGTTAACAAATGCCGTTTGATAGCCCCTGACTGTAACATGGGAAATGGCTAATGGAAATTTATATTTTCAAGAGTTTGGTGGCATAGTATTAAATATTAAATATTAAATCATCGAAATGGACGTGCTGCTTCTCCATAGCAAAACAGCTGAGGATTATGGGTATTATTGAGCCCAAAACAAAACTGATAGAAATCACAGAAACCTAAGATAGATAACAACAATATAATTCACAAATGTAAACATACATTAAAATACGTGACAGACACTTTAAAAATAGCAAATATATCAGAAAAAACAAAACGGAGTCCCGAAAATACGTGGCAAGACCACAAAAGTTATTTCTAATTGGAATACATTAGTCTGAAAGAAAATGAAAGAAAAAAAGTTGTGTCCGTGTGCACAAATCAATAGATTACATTTCGTGACTATTTCACGAACTGCTGTGAGACTGGGTTGCTTCATAACACTGCACCAGCGTTGATAATTTTCCCGCAGCGGGATACAGTGTATACACATGCATACAATGGAAGCTGTGTGCGTTCCCACAGCGGGCATGCAGCTCAAACTCACCTGACACCAAAGCTAAGAGTATCACTCTGCATAATTCTGCCCTCCCTCATTCTGTACTCCAAGATAAATGCTGTTCTCTTTCTCCATTGCACAAAAATAAATCAGTATTAATTAAGTGCTAAAAAGTAACCGGAAATTGTATCTTGCAAACTGTAAATTGGATTTTTGACATTTGTGATTCGATTTTTCCTTGCCACTCTTGCCTAGTGCTGTTAATGGTGGGATTTGTTGGGTCTCTCTCTGTAAATATAATAATCTAAAGAGTACGGTAAAGCTTATTTTGTTTTGTTTCAGGTGTGATGAATCAAAAATTTGTAAAAACATTAATATTAGCTGATTAATATAACAAAGTAATAAGATTTAATTTACACTAAATCCACCTTGGGGCACCGGATAAGCCAGTTCATTAAATCAGTCTCATAAAACATTTCACAAATTATTAATTTGGAATCTTGATTAATAAGTTAATAACTACAACAAAAATTTCAATAGTTAAAAAATTTGAAGGATTTGGAGTTCTGCAGCATAGAGGTTGGCAATACTCCCGGTCTTCTGTACAACATTAACAGACAAGCAAAATATTAGTGTTCAAAAGTATTTATTTGAACAAACACTAAAATGAATACCGAATACCACAATGAAAAGAGAGACACAAAATACAACCTAGTCTACAAACACTATGTACAGGTGTGTGTGTGTGTGGGGGCGGGGGGGAATCAGACAATGGCAAGATAGTTAGCCAAGTTGTGCCCAGTTACATTGTGCCCAGTTACATTACGAAGTCCAGGGGAAAAAGAATATGTCTTTGGTGCTCCCTGTTGTTGTTAAGGTCCAGTAAACTGCAGTTGCCCTGGCTGTGCGGTTTCAGTGTCATTGAGGAGATCAGTTTTTTTGGCTCCTTTTGTCGGTGAACCCAGCTGGCAGACCTCGTGTTGTACCTGCTGGTGCTTGAGCTTAAATCCTTTGGTAGACTCTTGTATCACTACCAAAGTTCAGTCCAGTGCAGGCCTGTGCTTCAGGAGAGAGACATGAGGAGACCTGATTCCTCTCTGGAGGAGTCAGCTGAGAAGAGCGGCTTCTCTTCTCTGAGAGGAAAGAAGAGAAGAACTGAAAAGAGAAGAGCCTCAACTCCTCTCTTGTGGAGTTCTGAGGAAAAACTGTAAGAGAAGGGTGTTTTTCCTTTTTGTATGGCCTGGTCATGGCCATACAGTGACCAATTGCAGCTGGAGTCGGAGATTTTACACTTAGGTATGAAAAGGTGAAGGATGTTGGGAAACTGACTTCAGTGGCTCTCTTTTGTCTGTAGAACAAAAGGAGCCATTTGGTCTTGTCCTCCATTTTGAGTGGGCTGAGGCCCAACACAGGCAAAAAGGTTTATATATTACTGTTATGTTATGTAATGATTGCAGTAAAGTAGTAGTTCACATTGCAGTAACATTATGCGAGGTATGGCTATTAAATAATGCACTTATGAGGATAAAACCACGTGGTTCACAGTCACACCAAGTGTTATAAATTAAAGGTTTGGTATTCACACACAACTGCTGTAAGTTTCCAATAAGTGATGTCTTTAATTCACCGCTAGCTACTGATTGAAATGCATATGTTTTTGCTAAGGCGTTGGAAAATGATTAGCTCAAAAGTTGAGCAACGCTTTAATTTGAAATTTGTGGTGAAATTGAACAAAACAGCAGCTGAATCTTTTCGCACATTATTTGAGAACACTGCATGTCACGTTTGAATGGCACAAAAGATTTTGTGAAGGCAGAGAGGAAGTCCATGACGATAAACGTTCTGGGCGTCCATGCACATCGAAAACTTCTGAAAACATTCAACAAATTGAACAAATCGTTCAAAATGATTGACAACTCAGTATTAGAATTGTAGCAGAAGTGGTCTCCATTGATAAAGAGATAGTTTGGCAAATTTTGCATGAAAATTTGAACATGACAAAAGTGTGCGCCAAAGTTGTCCCAAAACTTCCGACTCCTGATCAAAAGTAAAAGTATTTTCTGGCCCAAAAACAAATCACAGTGCTTGATCAACCTCCCTATCCTGATCTAGCACCGTGTGACTTTTTCCTTTTTCCTAATATCAAATCTGTGCTCAAAGGAACACGTTTTGAGTCTGTGTCAGAAGTTAAGAAAAGAAAGACAGAGGTTCTGGGGCAATTGTCTGAAGAAGACCTGCCTTGACCTGAATGCAGCAGTGTTTTGATGCAGAAGGGGAGTATGCTGTAGGAGAAAGACATTGAAAAATGTTTATGTTCATTAAAATTGTATTACAGCATCAGTCTCATTATTTAATAACCATACCTCATATACATTGCATTCATGCATTATTTCCATCAACTCAAGGATTTTATAATATCTTTACTGACTGTTAAGTCTCAGGCTCTTGATCAAGCATCTGCCCCTTAATAACAATAATAATAGTGAGATTGTTCATGACAGTTCCATTAGGTTTATTTATCAGACAAAGCAGTTGAGCATTTGGTCAAGTGAGAAATACACTTATATTGGAGTATCTGTCTTTGGAGGTGAAATGATAAAATTCATCAAAATTATAAAATCCTGTGTAAAATGAAAATCAGTAACAGTCTTCAAGTTGAGATTTTTGTTTTTTTAATGGACAACAGGCCTCTCCAACTTTGGATGGTTCTGTAAAATCTTTGGGATTTTGGTTATTTTCTGGACTGGCTCCTACTTATTTCCTGGACCCTTGCACCAGGAAAACAGTACACATACAACTTCATCTTGACATTCCGGACTATGGAGCCACCTACAATCACAGTTGCAGTCACAGTCATGAAGTGGGATGGCATGTAAGCTGACAGCTATGTCACCATCCAACACAAGTGTGATGTGGCGCAGGAGAAAGCGTAGAAACCATCAAGCTCCTTTATGGATCTGGAGTGACCATTGGGGTGAAAGCAGGTTTCCTTTGGAGAGTCAGTCCATCTAATCTCCATGTGGTGCTGTTGGGCCTCAGCCCATTCGAAATGGAGGATATTCAGGCCATGACAGCAATCATGTGAACTTTGGGGCAGACTGGACGGTGCATGCGGGAGTAACAACAACTTCCTATGATTATATCTGTATACTGGAATGTAGATGTGTTCAGGACAGGTCTGTTGTCAAGCCTGTGAAATTTGGGGCAGATCAGCCAATGTATGCATGAGTTACATCAACTTCCTGGTTAATGGCGAAACATCGAAATTCACCACAGCGCCACAGACATGCCCTTCATGGAACATCAAAATTTTCACAATAAGGCATCATGAAGTCATTAAGGCTCTCCTGACCAAACGTGTCAACCTCACATCACCCTGCTAGTAACGACATCGAAGTCTAAAACATGTAATTTCCGGTTGCCAGTAAGTGGCGCTATAACTTTTTGTGAATATCGACATGTGGGCGTGTTCATGCCGGGACCATTATCAACACTGTGAAATTTGGAACAGATTGAACAAAGTATGGCTGAGTTACAGCAACTTAAATGCAACTTCCTCTTTCATTGCGAGGCATGGAAATTTGAGGTGCCGCCACAGCCACACCCTTCGATGTCAACAAAATCTTTTAATAACTTTTAATCACAAAAGCCTTAAGAGTATCCTGACCAAGTTTGAAGTCGATATGATAAAACCTGTAGGAGGAGTTCGATCAAATACAATTTCCACAAATGGCGAAAAATAAGCAAAATTTGTTTAATAAAATCAAAATGGCCAACTTCCAACTACATAATGCCTCCAAATTTCAGTCACCTCTGACAAACTAAGCCCAATGGCAAGGGGGCTTTGAATATTTTCAGGGGGCGCTATGGAGCCATTTTACAGCACCAATGAACGAGACCTCTATGGGGCAGCTGTGGCTCAGGAGGTAGAGCGGGTCACCCACTAATCGGAAGGTCAGCGGTTCGGTTCCCGGCTCCTCCAGTCCGTGCCGAAGTATCCTTGGGCAAGATACTGAACCCCACGTTGCCCCCGATGTTTGTAACATCGGTGTATGAATGTGCTAGAGCGCTTTGTGGTAGTGCAAGCTGTGTGAATGGGTGAATGTGACGCGTAGTGTAAAAGCGCTTTGAGTGGTCGATACGACTAGAAAAGCGCTATATAAGTACAGTCCATTTATCAGATGTAAATTTTCGCCAGATCTGATATGTGTGAGTTTTTGAGCGTGTTTAGGCCCTCAAAAATGCGATTTTAGTGTCACGTGAATAATAATTCCTATGATCACAATAGGTCCTTCGCATGCTAGTGCTCGGGCCCTAATTAGTAAGAGCTGAACAAGCTCAGCTCTTTTCAGTTCAGCTCTCTGACCTCCCTGATGAGTTCCTGAAACACAGGCCTGCACTGGACTGAACTCTGGTAGAGATGCGAGAGCCTACCAAAGGATCTAAGATCAATCACCAGCAGGTACGACACAAGGTCTGCCAGCTGGGTTCACCAACAAAAGGAGCCACTGCATTGAGTCAGCTAACTGCAGTTTACTGGACCTTAACAGCAACAACAGGACTGTGGAAACAGCACACCAAAAGGCATTTCCTTTTTTCTCTGGGACTTGGTAATATAACTTGGCATAGTTTACATTACCTTACATAGCACAGCTTGGCTAAGCATAGGCTTTCCAACTTTGCCAGCGTATGTATTGATTGAATTCAACGTATCACTTGTGCTCTGTTGTCCCTTGTTCTAACACCTTCTAACTTTGCCTTAAATAAAAGGGAATGCCACTTTGTTAATCTCCTCCACATGACATGCGGTTGGTCCTAGAGGCCATCTTTGATTCTGCCATCTTTGTTACAGTTCCTTTGTTTTAAGCCATGCAGCTTAAGACAAAAGAACTATCTTCAGTCAGCCATCTTACCATTGTTTCCCACAAACACACACACACACATACATATTCTCACACACACACACACACATGTACATAGTGTTGGTAGATTAGGTTAGAGTTTGTGTATTGACATTTCATTTGGTATTTGTTCAAATAAATACTTTTGAGCACTGAATATTTTGCTGGTCTTTTTAAAGTTGTACAAAAGTGAGTTTTGCCAACCTCTATGCTGCAGAACTCCAAATATGGTAATTTGGTTGTAGTTATTAATCATTAATCAAGGTTCCAAATTGATAATTAGTATACTTAATGAGACTGATTTAATGAATTGGCTATCTGGTGCCCTGAAGTGGATTTAATGTAAATTAAACCTTATTAATTTATGCAATAATCAGTTACTTAATATTGATATGTTTAATATAAATATTTCTTTACAAATTTTTCATAGTCAATAACCCCTACTTGTGTCCAACAGTGCCCATAGATGAGGAAGGCCAGGGGCCTCCTTGTAATGGAGTAAAATCCAGTTCATCCACGACACTAAATCTGTTGGCCAGCTGGATGTCACGGGAGGGCATGGTTGAACAGGGCTGAGGTAACCTGAGCCTTCGGTTTAGCACCCAGTGTTCTCCTGGGATCTCCAGCCACAGACACAGCTGGTACTGACCATGACATAGTAGTAAATTTTGGGTTGCTGCTCCTAAAATGTTCTGTAAGGAGCACCAGTGTTACAAGTGGAAAAGGTTAGTCTGGAGCCCTGGAGAAGGTGCTTAAAATTGTGGAGCATTTTTCGGTGGTCATGGGGCATAAGCATCATAAAAAGAAAGTATTAAAGTGGCTTTTAAATCACATTTTTTCTGAAAGAGAGTTTGGCACCAGACCCATATGAATTTTTCTCCAGCTATTTGTCCTATACCTTTCCAGATGCAGTGACTAACTTTAGAGCAAAAAAAGCTTCTCTTGCTGAAAATGGATTGTAAACATAAACTTAAACTGGGAGTTAAAAAGCAAGTTGAGGTGATTCACCAACACACAGACAAAAGTGAAGTTGGAGCTGGTGAGATATTTTGCATCTCTGGGTGAGGACGGCAAAAGGTCGTTAGGGAGATGATGTGCTGGAGTCTGATGACATTCATTATAAGTAATGTTTGAAAAAGTCTGATTCACTGTGTAAATTGGACAAGCTGTTGTCTTAACGTGATGAACTGTCTGAATTAGAATGGAGATATCCTTTCTTTTTTTTGCCATTATTCGTACTGATTGGATCGAGCATTACATTGATGTGGGAGACTTGCAGCCAATGAAACAGCATTTCTACTGTATGGTATTTGAGAAGCTCAAATATTACAACCTGTTAACATGCTCCGAAACAACATGTTTTTGCCCTCTTTGCCCAGTTGGGCCTCTTCCCCTATTCTGGTGCCAAAGCTGCATAAAACATCTAGACTTGCACAGGCCTGGTAGAGTAAATTCTGTCACAAAACCAGACTCCTTTCTGCTGCCGAGAATGCCTAATTGCATCGATCAGGTTAGGTCCCCCAAATTTGTAAGTAAATTCAACCTGCTCCAGAGATATTGGCAGATGCTGTTGTCTTTGTGCACCTTGGAGATATATAGCTGGACATATATGTTTTTACATCACCTCATCTCTGTTCTTTAGACAGTGATGCCTTTTGGTTTAAGAAATGCTCCAGCAACGTTCCCATGCCTGATGAATCGTGTTGTGTCAGGGTTGGGGGGCTGCTATGTTTATCTGGATGACTTGATAATTTATAGTGACACATGGCACTCTTACCCTCAGCGCATCTGTTTGAGCTGTTTGAATCATCAATCTCGCAAAGCGTCAGTTTTCTATGGCAATGGTGACATATCTGGGTGGTATGGTGGGGCAAGGCTGTGTGGCTCCAATCCGCAGGCAACAACAAAAACAGGATAAGCAGGGTATGATAGAAGTTTCTGTAAAGACGTTTCCACTTTTCCACTGTTGTGTTTCCTCTGAATGGGTTGCTGAAAGCCAGCTCAAATTTTGTTTGGTCATCTAAGTATTAGCAAAGTAGAAACTGTGTGAAAACTTGGGACAAAACTAGTCTTCAATAGGAGCTGTAGCATTGTGTGTGAAAATTCCCCACGAAGCCTGTTTTATTCAGACAGATATTGGCTGGGCAGAAGTTGTGTTAATCAGTAAATTTAACAGTTTAAAGTAATGCATATGGAAGGCTAGTTAGCGGGATGTTTAGGGCAGAATTTAACCTTCTCAAAGATTGTTGTTGTCCCCAGAAGCTCTAAACTGTTCTGCTCTCTCTATGCATGAATCTCAAGATCACAGTGCTCATAAACCCATCCATAGTTGTTGCAACATTAGTAATAACTAGCCCCTATACCAACAACCTGTCGTGGATGTTCACAAAGGCTCAAGCAGTTTAATGGGTGGATGGATGCATAGTAATAACTCATACTGTAGAGGCAATACAACTTAAAGTAAGCTCCTTTAAAATACAGCCTGTCTGAAGTTAATATCATTTTAAGTATATATTTATAATTCTTTAGACGTAGTAATACAATTACATGGATCAATTCAATGGATCCAAAATGTTGATAAAGTAATTTCTTCCTGAGAATTTGTTTTGGAAAATTCTATATTTATATTATTTTCATGAATATATTAAAATTAGTCAACAGCAGTGATCAGATTTAGCAGTGATCAGTATTTTTATGAAAACACAATATGTATGGCTTATAGGAAAAATTTATCCAATCATTCTTGCCTTTTCTTCTTTTCTTGGCAATGTAATTCTGTTTGTGATTAGAGTGCATCATTTAATTTGTACTGAAAATGCAGGCATATATACTGATATAGGATTTAGAGCTTCAGGTCAGATCCCTTATGCTTTCATTTACACATTTGTCCTTCTGACCACTTTAAGGTGAGGCTACCCAGAAGAAGAAAACATCCTGACCTAAATTAGTTCTTAGTAGTAGTTTTATAATAATGGCGCAAAGTGTCAGGTGATTGAGTAGTAGTTGCAGCAGCTGATGCTGGATGCTGGCTAAATATAAAAAAGGATTGTGACTGTTTGAGAATTAAAGACAGAATAGCTCTAACAGTGGAAACAGTGGACAGGTTCAAAGGTTTGACTTGTTGTGAGCATGATGTGGGTTGGCAATTCAGTACTTTTTCAATTCTTTGTACATAGAGATAGTCTTTCACTGTTTCATCTTATAATCACTTATATTACACTGATAGCTCTGTCAAACTATCAGGAATATCAAGGAATATCAATCAAACATAGATTCTGCTATGTTGTGCAGTTGACTACATGCACAGCACCAGGGGTTCTATGCAAGAGTGATGCTTTGCATTACTAGCACCATTTTCTGGCCTCACTCTACATCTTTACATAAACTATGATCAAGTAAGCTGAGCTAAATTTCAAAATTTGAGCTGATATTGATTTACTACTATATCTTTTAATTCATTCTACATATTGAGGATTTATATAAGGATTTATTTGATTAGAGATGCATGTCATGTGTCATTGTGCCATTAGTAATAGGCTTATTGTTATTGTGTGAATTATGCAAATAATATGTTAATGAGGTCACCATCAGCAATGTTCACTGGATTTTTCAGAGGTCCCCATTTAGCATGGTAACTCTTAAGGCAATTTTAACAAGTGAAGAAGTAAGTATGAAGTAAGAAGTAAGATTTAAACAAATTAAGTTAAGCTGCAGCTCATAGAAATATTTCCACACACACACACACACACACACACACACACACACAGACCAATACATTCCTTCTGGTCTCTGTAGCTTAGCAGATGGATTAAATCCACAGTGGTCTGGACCTTGCCTTCTTCACACAGAGAGAGACAGCAGAACAGGAACTGTACACACCAGGCTGCGCAGAGGTCTTCCCCACACCAGCAGGATGCATGGAGGAATGCTACATGCTGTGACTTTAGTATAAACTAAAGTCATAGTGATATGGAGCTACTATAACATTACTTACAAAAAGTGATGATGAAGCAGCTTTAAAGATCTAGGTAGATGAGGAGGTACACCTACTTACTGAACACAGGCTGTATGCATGTAATCATGCTAAACATTACAAAATACAACATGTTAGCTTGCCAGCATTAGCAGCCTAATGCCATGTTCATATAATAGAGGGGTAACTGTAGTTTACCTCAGGGTACCATTCACATAATCATCCTAATATTGCAGGGAATTTTGGATTTTTCTGAGAGCGCCAATATTGGTGTTGAACAGTATGTTGTTGTCTTAAAAGCAAACACAACACTCCTCAGCTTATGTCTCTGATTCAAGGTACCTACATCCCATTTGAAAGGGTTTTTGACCACTAGTAGAACAATAGAGCAATGTTTTTCTTGTATCCCTAACCATGCTATTGTTGGCTTGATAAGCTTTGCTGCTGATAATCAGTGATGAAAGCTAAGTTAGTATTTACTTACTTAAGGACAGTTTTGATATTACACTTTTAATTCCAGTACATCTATTCCAGTACATATCTAACAGGTATAGTTAGAGTCTAGCTTTCAAATCAAGATTCAAGATACAAAACATATGATTAGTTTCTAAAATTAGAAAGATTAATAAACCCTATTAAATAACCTTTACAAGTTACATTAAAGTACTAATTGCACATCATTAATGATAATGATCCAATAATATAATAATATGTTGACAGGCACTTTTATTTTTTGTCGCTAATAATTTTCAATTTTGAATGCAGGACCTCTAAAAGAATCTTTTTACACTGTAGCACCCTTATTATTACACACAGGACATTGAGCAGACAGTCCTTCAGTGTGGCTCAGGATCATGTACACATTAGAATGAGGCCATATGTGTCCCAAGCCACCTCTGAATATGGTCTGAGTGATAGGGTCTCAGTCCAGTGCGTCTTGGGTGCATTCACACTTGCACTTACAGCTGTCCATTTGAGATCAGATCAACCAAGACACATTAGTTCCAGGTGTGAACTGGGCTATAGCAGAAGCAAACATGGACATATAAAATGCAGGTTTTAGAATCTGCTTTGTAAATATTTTATAAGGAATGAAACCGATTCAACATGCAACACAATGTGTTTTGAAGCACTCAATATAAACAATTACAGATTTATACACTGATCAGCCACAACTTTAAAACCACCTGCCTAATATTATGTAGGTCCACTCTGTGCAACTAAAACAGCTTTAACCTGTTGGGGCATAGACTGGGCTGGGCTGGATTACAGCAATGTTTAGGTGATGGTACGTGTCAAAGTAACATCCAGGTGAACTAAAGACCCAAGGTTTCCCAGCAGAACACTGTGTTGTAACAAAATGATCAATGTTATTCACTTCACCTGTCAGTGGTTTAATGTTGTGGCTGATCGGTGTATATCTCCTTTGTCAAACTACACTATCCAACTCAAGAATGACCTTCCCCAAGAGATCTCGAGAGGAGGATTTGATGGTTCAAAGTTGGTCCCTCCTCCATGAGTGAGAGACTGAGAGCAGCAATGGTTGAGTAAGCTACAGTGAATGAAAGGAGGGAGCAAACAAAATGGTAAATCAGATAAGAGTTATATATAGTGGTTACATTCTTCTAAAGCACAAATAAATACACCCACACCTCCACAAAACCCTATGGGATGGTACTGCACCACCAGATTTTATGTGAATACAGCTGAAGCGCACAGGTCTTTCTGTCAGCTATGGCCTCACCTCTGGCTCTGTGTGTGTGCATCTGCTTGTGTGTGTGGCTTAAACAGATGCTCTTAACACATCCATGACACTGAAAGAGAGCAAAGGAGAGAGATGGAGACAGCGATGTAACCTGGTCGCTACGTTTTTAGTCCCTACACCTTGCAGGTAAAGGAAAAAGAAAATGCAGGCAGAGGGCAGGGTCAGATAAATACACAACTCTAGCAGGCCATAAGTGACAATTCAGAGGGATTATTTTTGCACAAATCTGTACAGTTTTTTAGGAAAATCCTGCATAGTAAGCCTTTAACAACTGCAACTCAGCACCAGGAAACTATCATTTAGTGTGTAAGTTTAACTCATTATTAATTTGATTTGTCTGATGTGCGAAGTGATGACCATGGGAAATTTATCATCAGCTCCTCTCATCTCACATCAATTGAGAACAGCAGAAGAATCTGCACAGTTTAACCTGACAAAAAGTCCAGCTGAGACCTGATGAAAGCTTAATATTTGATCCTGACAAGCTGAGTATGACATCTATCATTATGACTGATTAAGGTAACAAACCTTTTTGGGCAGCATTAGTGGTAATCACACATGACAGAGCAATATTTTTTATCGAATATTTTTTTTGTGTGTGCGCACAATGAGCAGCCAGCAAGGCTACAGATTTTTTTCTACATCAGAGCCTAGTTAACTTAAGAAATGTTTATTCTAAGTTTGGTAGATTCTTTTTTATCTAAATAAACTCCTGCATCGGACATGTAACTGGCATACAGGCAACACTAACATTTGGAAACCCCTACACAAGCACACACAATACATACTGTAAGTTGGCACACTGGAAGACTTTCCACCACCACGAGAACAGACACACACACACACACACATACAGAATGGTTGATCACAGTTCTTGTCCTACATTCAGGCAGGTCTGAAAGCAGGAGGAAGAGGCAGGAGCAGTGAAACCAGATGAATGGTCTGTCTAAGGCTTCCCAATACAACCCAGCCTCCTCCTCTCCCATCACTTCTTTTACTTCCCCACACTTGGCTCTGTTGTCACATCTCACCTCCATACATCAGAAACAATGTGTGGGATGCCTTGCCAAAACCCTATCATCAAATTTGGGAGAGAAAGAAAGATGGGAGACATGGGCTGACACATTGTGGCTGACAGCTGTGTGTATGTGCATGACACCAGTGTGTTACTGTGAAAGCTGCACATGAGCAAAATCTGTGTAGAGCCACAAACAAACACTGAAGACATCTCTGTCAACAAAAAAGACAATAACTTTCTCCAGCTACATTGTAACAAATGCAACTAGAAACTGATGAGCTGAAACGATGCCATTAGAATTTTTAAAAAATATAATTGCATACTCACATTGTTTCTGTGGTGTGAGCAGTGTTCTGTTCCATAAAGGATCTGATGTTGCATTCATCTTGTCATTTACTGTCCACTTGTGGCCTCAGTGGGCTTTCGTCTCTGGAAGCTAAGTTGACTACCGGCCATTGCAGCTATCATTTCTGTCATTTACGTGGGTGTGGCTGTGTCCCGTCAACAAAGGCTGGGGCTTGTCAAGCAGAAAGAGGAGCAACATTGTTTGTGCTTTGTGGATAATACTGGGATCTATTGTATTGTATTGTGGACAGTGAAGTACCCTCTGAGCCTTCAGTGAAAGCTTAGGAAAAATATTGAGAGAATATTTATACTTGTAATAAATAGTCTTTTAAATCATTTTATTCACTGAAATAACTGTAATAATTTCTAAATCATTCTTATAAAATTGCACTAATAAGTCAAAATAATGGGTTAATAATCACAAATTTTCTTCCAGTGGTATCTGAGTGAATCAGCGACTCCCCCTGCCAGGTCCTTCATTAGCTGTGCCCACAGACTGTATATAAAAATGTTCATAGACACAGGTCTGAAAAGCAAAGCCAATGCAGAAGTGGGGACTCCACTGGTGGCAAAAGAAGTCCTTTTGTATTGAAGTCTAAAAAAATTGCTCTACTTCTCACTTGATTTATTACCTCGGTGAACATTTTCCTGATGAGTTTATGGTCTCAATCACTAGATGTAGATCTTCTTCAATTTTGTTTTGTATTGTTGTTGAAATGTGTCCAGCATTTCAAGGCTGTAACAATCAGTAGCCAGTTAGATTCTTTGTATGACTCTGCTGTAGTTTTTAAATAAATGTGATTTGAATAAGTGACTTACTCATAACAACCCATTTCTTAGTTGTATTTTCTAACCCTTTCCAGGATCACAGTTTGTATTGTGAAGCCAATTAGAGCAAATAAACCTTTAATATGATGAACCTCAATAGCTTAGGCTATTAGTTTTATTGCTATGTTTGATTTTTTTATTGCCACATTGCCTACAGTCCAGGGCCACTGTTCACCACTGATTGTAGAGCAGCTTTAGCAAGGAAAGCTTTCACTTTTTACATATCATGTTAATATAATCTCCTGTCTGTTAATCAAAGTGTAGGGTTCTGTGTACAAGATATAAAATGTTTGAGACGTTTGAGACAGCATATGGAGGCAGGAAGGTACAGGATTCTGGTGCATGTTATTGTCAGTTAATGATAAATATTTTCAAGATCACCGTAGAGCTGATATTTTTTTACTGTTAGTTCAAAGGAATAATCTTCATACTTCTTCCAGGAGGGAGTGCAGGTGTCAGGAAAAGAGAGGCAACCCAGTTGGTTCTTTGGCTCTGGTTGCCTATCTGTAGAAGTCACTGCACACCACTGCTTTTCTCTACACCAAGTTCACCTTTTCAGAACAGTTAGCACAACAGCAGTCAGTGTGGACTAAACTGTGAATCGCTCTCTTTGTTGTGAAAACTGTTAAACTTACATAAAAAAACAAACACAAAATAATGAGTGTAATTTATAGAAGGTTAATGACCACCAGCAATGTTAGGCAGTAGCATCACTACAAGTAGTGGTGCTACTAGTACAACTCCATTTCTTAGTGGCATGTTGGTGACTCTGTTTTCTGAGTCAAGTAATAGTAGTTTCAATGTGTGGTAGCATCCACACAGGCTACATTTTCATCACTTTGCATCACTAAAGCACAAGCACAGCAGATCTGTGTGCTGCAGTCTGAAATAAAACTAAGGATTAGCATGTGACGCCACCACCGTACATGACCATACTGTATATGGATAGATGGCCACAAAAGCATTGTAATAATCCTTGGGCTGATGCCTACGACAGGGGAATACAGACACACAAGCTTGAGTTTACTCAATGGAAAGGTGACAGAAGGAACCTTAAACAATCACTGGTTATTGTTGACTGGAGACAACACTACATAGTCCAAAATAAATGGATTTCCCTTCAGCACTAGGAAGTAAGATCCCATTGCTTGGCTATATAACAACTATCTTTCAAAAGCACTTTGGAGGAGAGGGACAAGTACAGTGCCAAAACAAGACTGATGAAAATGAAGAGGCCATTTGAGGTGAGATCAGTACATGAAATAACAGATAACCAAAATTCATCTATCTGGAATAACCTAAAGGTGCCATCAGACTATTAGCAAGAAAAAATACTAGACTAATTGATAGATGCACAAACTGCTCTGTTTATGAACGGTGTGGGCAGACTGTGAGCCTGGCATGAATGTTAAATGAATTAGAGGGTGGGGGCAGGGCCGGTTTTTGCTATGGGCAATGTGGGCGACCGCCCAGGGCGCAATCTATGTGAGGGCGCACGAGGGCGCACGAGCACCCTCAAAAAAACAAACAAACTAAACTCAAAACAAAACTCGCCAGTTTTCTAGACTACCGCTCATTTCCATGTCAAGTTAGTGGAGTGGGCGCTGGGGCGCCCTCATTGTCACGTCAACTTGCTGCTGAGAGTCATACAGGTTCTGTGTGTCCGAAGAGGCAAGGGGGAGGGGGGCGGGGGATCAACTTGCGACTGCAGAGGTTGGCAAGGGGGAGGGGGGCGAGGGATAGACTGATGCCAGGCCACACAACACAAACTGCTTCCAAATAAATTGTATTTCATAATTAACATAGACCCATATGCCTACACGTAATTGATTGGGTTATGTGAAAAATGTAAAAATCTGTGAAAAATGTAAAAAAAAAAAAAAAGGAATCTTTTTTTATGCTCCATAGAGTTGCCTTTTTTTTTTTTTTACTTTCTGCAGGGATTTCAATTTATATACTGTATTTTATTTATTGATCTTGTTTTTTCTTTGTTCTAGTTACGTTTTTGTATTTAAGATTATATGTAATAAAATAATACAAATAACATAATATATTATTGTGTTGGTGGCGGGGTTTGGGGGTAAGTCCTTTTTTTGTGGGGCCGGGGGGGGGGGGGCAAGGGATGGTTCGGTTCGCAAATCTAGCCAGGACCGCCTCTGGGTGGGGGTAAGTAAGGATTTTGAATAAGGAGATCAGAGGGTGAGGAAAACAAACCAGAGAAGCCCCAGAAACAGAAACCCATCAGCAGTGATGCATCAGTTGGACTACTGGGAGAGAGAAGAGAAAGGAGCAGGCACACAGTCAACCGCATAACTGCTGTGAGAACATTTTCCCTCTTTTTATTCTGTCACAAATTATGTATTCATCTGCATAACCATCCTAAACCAATATTTTACCTGGGATGTGGGAAATGCCAATCCAATGTCAACATGATTTAGTATCAATAATCACAATGCAGGAAAAGCAGACGACCAGGCTGGGCCAGGGATTAGCCATTTGTTATTCTGATAAGGTGGAAATACAGCCACTGGGTTCAAAGGTCCTCCTTGTAGCGTGCATATCAAACATGTGAGACCTCTCCTTGCTGTGCAGAGAAGAATCTTGTCAACATCATAGTTTCTTAGGTGAGCTGACATAAACAAACTTTTTGGTTTGAAATATTTCCATCTGTCTGTCAACAATTTGTTTCTCCAATTTCCCAGCTTCCCTCTGCTTGGTCTCAGTGAAAGTGCAGTGATGAGCAGCAGTGACTGGTGTGTTTACAACATGCCCGTAATCTCAGGCCAGGGGCCGAATACCCCGACAAACATCCACCAGAGACACTTAATGAGCTAACAATGATGCCCCTTTCATAGCTGTTACAGCTTCACAGTGGAAAAAAAAAAAAAAGTCAGTCTTTACAGGCCTCTGCTTTTTTAAAATCATGACACTCTTAAGCTTATGTTCTTGCACTCTGATGTTGAGGTGGGATTAACTAACTAACCCTTTTTAGGAAGTTCAACATGTAGCTTTCTAGAAAAAAAAAAAACATTTCTTCTGTTTGTTTCTTATGCTTACCACATCAAACACACTTTTACATCAGATATTTCACATATGAAAATTAAGATACCACATAAAAACATCAATTTCACATGTGCTTCTTTTGTACGGGACAACAATTGGTGCTTTAACTGTATATATAGCATATGTGGTGCATGGTCAGACATTTCTTATGTGAAATATTTCATATGCAAAATGTCATATTTTCCCAAATTTCACAGCACGTTCAATTTTCATGTAGGTTAGTATTTAATAATTTTTTGTGCAAATCTGGCTGATTTGTTTTGTTAATGTTTTCATTAAGATTAATTCACCCTTAGGCACTGATTAAATGTAGGACTCTAACCAACTCAGAATTTGGAGTCCAAGTTAAATCTGAATTATTTGAAAAGTAGGAGAAACTCTCCATCAGTCCAGAGCTTGGGATGCACTGAAGAATCTCAAAGTGCTGTCCAAATACTTTGAGACAAGACCAGGTTTGTAAAAGTCTGTGCAAATTTAACAACACGTGGTGATTATTAGTTGAGGGGAAACACCAAGGCCTCATAAATGTATCTATGTCTTATAGAAGAGGTTAAGCCTTGCAGGAAAACAGCTTAGGTATGAACGGACACAAGATTATTGTCTATTAGCTTCTACAAGACTATTGTAATAATTTTATAATAATGTTAACTGTGTGCATGTAACATTGTGGGAGGAGACAGACACAGGCGGAGATGTCTCAGAGTGCCACTAAAATCTGCCATGACCCCTGTCGATGACCTTTATATACACTTTAAACTGCCCTTATCCCCCTCCCCCCCACCTCCATCTCTTTTCTTCCAGCCGTAATTCCCCTGCTTAATGTTCCACTTTCTCAGTCTCTTCTCTCCGTCTCCAATTCTCCAGGTATTCAGTGATCAGTCTTTGTTCTCCAACTCCTTTTCCCTGTTCACTTTAATTTTCACTCATGTAGGATCTGTTCGTAGGAAGAAATGCTGAGGAATGCGGGGGTAGGACCGCTTCTGGCCTCTGGACAGTGTCTATAACCATCAGGCCTCTCAGCCACCCTACTACTACTACTACTATCCTACAGCTACTCTGTCCAAAATTGCTCTTTTGAGTATTAAAAGTTCACCCCCTGTAGGCTTTACAGGTAGCAGACAGATGTTTTTACTTTACTACACTCCTTCTCAGAGACTGAGATAATTGATTGTATAGTGACCAGTTTCTCAAGGGAAGTGTGTCAAAACATTTGTAGAAACGTATACCTCCACTCCAATGCCACCAGCTACACTGTTATTGAACTGTTATTCATCTAGTCATTAATTGGTCAGAACCTGTCACTGGCTTGACTGATGAACCAAATCCAGCTTGTTCACTGGTCCTACCGAATTCGAATATAGCTTTGTCAGATTTTTTAATGTTCATTTGAACTTTCATTTAGCATTTCGAGAACCATTAATCTGAATATAAACATGACAAAACAATTCTTAGGAAAACATTTTGCAACCTCCTGCGATAAATGTTAAAATCGTGAGAGGTGATATAGTGCCCATAATCCAACTAGGCATACCATATCTCTATTAAGTCATCTCTTAAGTCATCTCTCATTATGATCTTAATGCTTGTCTGACAACATTTGAGGTGAATCAGATCAACTCACTTGGATGAAACACATCATTTCCTGTTGCCAGTGGGTGGCGCCATGACTATACCTGTATACCGGAATGTAGATGTGTTCAGGACAGGCCTGTTGTCAAACCAGTGAAATCTGGGGCAGATGGACAAAGTATGGCTGAGTTACAGCAAGTTAAATCAACCTCCTATTTCATGGTGAGACATCAAAATTTGAGGTGCCGCCAAGGCTATGCCCATCAACATCAGGTCAAGCTTTTGATAACTTTTAATGACAAACTCATTAAGAGTATCCGGACCAGGTTTTAGATCGATATGAGAAAATCTCTAGGACGAGTTTGTTCAAACACACCTTCCCCAAATTGCAAAAATTAAGCAAAATTTGCATATTAAAATCAAAATGGCCAACTTCCTGTCGGTTTAAGGCCATCATGCCAAGAGACTTTTGTGTATATCTGGACATGTTACATATTCCTTATGAATTTCATCCACCTAGGACAAACTAAGCCCTATGGCAAGGGGGTTTTGAAAATTTCCAGGGGGTGCTACAGAGCTATTTTGCCACTCCCATGACCAAGACCCATGTGGATGTCCTCAGGCCAGGACCCTTGTGAAACATGAGGTTTGGCACACATTAGACAATGTATGCGTGAGTTATATCAATTTCTTTGTTCATGGCGAAACATCAAAATTTGCCATGGCGTGACAGACACACCCTTCAACAGATCGCTATGCACTTTAATTAATCCATCCTCATCCAAAACAGCTGCTATCAGTCAATCATTGTGTGCAATTCCATTTCAAGATGTGCAATATCTGTATTTAGTTCATTTTCTGTCTCTATGTATAAAATCCTGTGTATATTGTTAATATTTTTTTATTACTTTGTCATGTTTATACTGTTCTTATGTTTATATTTTTTATAGCATTATCTTGTTTTTATCTTATCTCGTATTTATGTCTTTTTCTGTCTTTTTAATCACTTATACTGGGACCATTATCAAACCTCTGAAATCTGGGGCAGACTGGACAAAGTATGGCTCAGTTACAGCAGCTTAAATGTAAGTTCCTGTTTCATGGCGAGACATTGAAATTTGAGGTGCTGCCACGGCCATGCCCTTCGACGTCAAAACAATCTTAGGTCGATACGATCAACCCACCTGGATAAAACACATAATTTCCTGTTTCCAATGGGTGGTGCTATGACTATATGCGTATACTGGAATGTAGGTGTGATCAGGACAGACCTGTTGTCAAATCTGTGAAATTTTGGGAAGATTTGGCACAGTATGTTTGAGTTACATGAACTTCCTGCTTCGTGGCGTGACATTGAAATTTGAGGTTCTGCCACAGCCACGTCCTTCGACGTCAAAACAATCTTTTGATAACTTTTAATCACACACTTCGAGCTCTGGCCCTAATTAAGCTCTTGCTTTTGACAGATTTGTGTTCATGCATGAAAGACATATTTTATTGTGCTAAAACTCGCCTCACTGAGAATAACATTGTCAATAACATTGTCAATGCTGTCACAAGAAATGACCTCTCCTAAAAATCAGTTATCAAAGCACAACAGGAAAGAGTGGTCAGCACCAAAGAGGTTAAAGGAAGCAACAGAAGAGGAGATTACAAAAATGTGACACCCTTCAAATGGCCTTATATCATGACAGATCTATACAGCATGAACCTAAATGAAACAGAGCTCACATACACAAACCTTCATTTGCCTTTGCAGGAAAAATATCATCCCATTCAGAGCCTTTTTGAAACCTTTATACAATAGAACATCTCTCAATGACTGCACCGTGTTTCTGTGACCTCTGATTGTATTTGATTGATCCATCCATTCACTAATTATGTGATCTGGCAGCAGAGCCAGCTGTAAGGTCTGCTCAGAATTCAGAGGCTTTTAATGAGGACAGTCATGACATGTCAGCGTCAGACTGACATCACTATCATCACTGCAATCATCACCATCACTGTTTCCCCATCGGTGCAGCAGACTGAGTCACAGCCTTGTCACTGTCTTGTCACGCAACCCAAAAGAATTCGCCCTTGGTCAGGGGTCACAAAGACAGTGGAGGGAGCTGCCTTCAGTGACATGATAGGCTGACATGAGGTTTGATGTCAGGTTTGATAATGATAATGGAAGGAAAACGATTCTTTGAATGGATGATTATTTCTTAACAATTTTTAATCACAGGGTTAAAGATGTCCACAGCTCCATCAGGAATTAGTTTGTCTTCATACAGAAATTCATTCTTTTTCCTTTTTGTGCTCCACCTGTGTACACAATAATGAACAGCAGTATGTACTTGCTGAGATCCTGTGTCTGGTTTACAGTGCATTCAGAAAGTATTCAGACCCATTCACTTTTTTCACATTTAGTTATGTTGCAACCTCATGCTAAAATGACAAAATAAATAAACTTATTTTTCCTTAAATTCCATATGATGACAAAGCAAAAACAGAATTTTGGAAAAATTTTGCAGTTATTAAAAGGGAAAAACTGAAATATCACACTGACATAAGTATTCAGACCCTTTGCTATGACTACAAGAGGGCCAAACATCACTGTAACAATCTGGGTTTTATGGCAGATGGGTAAGACAGAAGCCTCTCCCCAGTGAAGACATATGAAAGACACTTGGAGTTTGCAAAAAATCAGCTAAAGGACTCTCAGACTGTGAGAAACAAGCTTCTCTGGTCTGATGAAACCAAGATTGAACGATTGAAGGATGTAGACCGGTCACCCACCAACTGGAAGGTCAGTGTTTTGATCCCCAGCTCCTACAGTCCACGTGCCAAAGTATCCTTGGACAAGATACTGAACCCCAGTGTGTGAGTGTGTGTGTGTATGTGTTAGAGAGCACTTATATGTGTAGAGCAAGCGCTGTATGAATATATGTGTTAATGGCTGAATGTGACCTGTAGTGTAAAACGCTTTGAGTGGTCGGTATGACTAGAAAAGTGCTATATAAGTGCAGTCCATTTACTATTTACTCTGTAATCAAGGCTGTCTCCCCTGATTGCTTAGGTTAGTCTCGCAGCCAGCTCTAGGAAGAGACCTGGTTGTTTCAAACTTCTTCCATTTAAGAATTCCGGAGGCCACTGTGCTCTTGGGAACATTCAATGCAGCAGAAGGTTTTTTGTAGCCTTCCCCAGATGTGTGCCTCAGCACAACCCTGTCTCTGAGCTCTGCAGACAGTTCCTTTGACCTCTTGGTTTTTGCTCTGATATGCATTGTCAGCTGTTATATAGATAGGTGTGTACCTTTCCAAGTCATGTCCACTCAGTTGAATTTACCACAGGTGGACTCCAATCAAGGTGTGGAAACATCTCAAAGATGATGAAAAGATGGCAGGGAGGAACCTGAGCTAAATTTTGAGTCATAGTAAAGGGTCTAAATACTTTTGGCTTTGTTGTTATGGGGTACAAATTGAGAAAAATGGGTGCAACATAAGAAAATGTGAAAAAGTGAAGGGGTGTGAATATTTAACAAAAGCACTGCAGGTTTAGGCAGAACACAGAAGTTTCCAAAGCAGTCCAAAGTTAAACTTTAACTGCACATTGAGTGCACATGAAAGTAGTGCTTCTCACTTTCAATTACAACAGGGATGAAACTGTTTCTGTTGAAGAAGAAAAAGAATATAATTCAGTAGAGGGAGAAGAAACAATAACATACTCTGTCACCTTTTAAACACATCAACAGTAATTACCTCAAATTTCAATTTCTCGCCATGAAACATGAAGTTGAGTTTAAGGTGCTGTAACTCATCCATACTTTGTTCAATCTGCCCCAAATTTCACAGGTCTGATAATGTTCCTGGCCTGAACACATCCACATGTCAATAATCACATAAAGTTATAGCGCCACCTACTGGCAACAGGTAATGACACATTTTATACTTAAATGTACAAACGTAAGTTTGGTCAGGAGAGCCTTAAGACCTTCATGATGCCTTATTGTGAAAACAGTGAAGTTCTGTTGAAGGGTGTGTCTGTCGCACCGTGGCAAATTTTGATGTTTCACCATGAACCAGGAAGTTGATATAACTCATGTATACATTGTCTGATCTGCCTCAAACTTCACCCTTTGACAAGGGTCCTGGCCTGAGGACATCTATATGCTAATATTCAATTATAAACATAGTGCTCCCTACTGGTAACAGGGAATGACAATTTTATAATTTTTTTTAATTGTGAGGTTTCCTTGAAGGGTATGCCTGTAACCTCAAATTTCAGTGTCTCGCCATGAAACAGAAGTTGCTGTAACTCAACCATACCACCTGCCACTCACAAACAAATGGCCTTGTGGAGAAATGTAATAGCACAATACAAAGTATATTTTGTTTTCATTGTTGAAATATATTGCTGATCTCGGGGCAAAAGTGGCCTATTCTTGAATTCTGCATTTTAAAGTCCCTAAATAAACTGGTGCCTGACCCAAAAGCTGGCACAAATTCCTGTAGTCCACTGTATTTGATCTCTGCTAAAAGAAACAATACAGCCCCTACTTTCTGATGTTCAGGAGGGAGATGAAGTATCCTTCAGAGGAGCCAAAGGAGTATGAGGTAAGATTATTAAATATTCAAAACATAAAAAAAAAAATTTAGGTGAAGGTCCAGTTGTTCCATCAATGTCATTCACATCAGATACTGTATGTGTATTGGTGTACTGTTATTATATGTGTGTTTTTTCTGGTTAACAATAGTCTGTGTTCTCTTTTCATAAATCTAACTAAGTACTTTGTCGGGCATTTTATATTATTTTTGGGTCGCAACAAATTCTTTTTTAATCTCAGCTGTAATACTGTTTAGTTGAAATGTCAAATTTTAACTGAACATGAAACTTCATAGGATTGATACAGATGTTCAAGTGTTCTTGTGAAAATGATCTTCATTGTAGCCAGCTCTGTTCAGCATTCACTAGGATGGTTCTTCCTGGGAAAAACATCTATGCTGTGCGAGGCAGCTTTCACAGGCATTGAGTTTGAACTAAATAACTGTAGCTGATGCTTTGTGAACTCAGTAGCATAGCAAAATGTTTGTTCAGTGTCATGCAGATTTTCTGCAGCTTCTTTCAAAGAAATTACTTGCTGTCGTACTGCACCTAATCTGGATATCCACTGGCAGGGCAGATAACCTGGTTATAAACATGCTTTTCATGTGAAACGCCAGTGAGGTCTCTGATCTAATAATGGTAATGGGCAAATGTAACGTGTTTAATGAATGTTAAAGGATAAGTCAGGTTTATTTCAGCTTGGTGTATTTCCTATAGATGTGGCTATTGGCCATTATGGCTAACTTCTAAATCTCTACATCTGGGCTGTCTGACCTAATCACCCTACATAACAGTAATCTGAGATGTCACCTTCTTTTGATTTCCTCCTGGAAAGGTCTAGGAATATAACCAGATGCTAGTGTTTGGAGGTGGGGCCCTCACACAGTGTTACCATAAGGAGAGCTGAGCATTTGTGTAATTGGGCTTTTGCTTCTGTCAATTTTGGGGAGGTAAAACATAAGTCTCCATGAGGACTATGTCAGTAAACACTATATAATCATCCCTTGTAGTTACACTGCTGGAAATACTATAATCTGTGGAGACATCCATTTTCTCTGCAGCAAAAGGTTTTCTTTTCAGTCAGCTGGTTCCAGAGGTATGTTGTCTATCCACGGTCCTGTTGCCTCTCTGCCTTTGTTTGTTTTAGCTCCTCATCTGTTTACTCTAATTCAAAAACACACACAGCACATTTCACCATTGCATTGAGCTTTCTGAGTTTCCTCAGAAGACAATATAACAACAGTGAAAGTTGACCTCACACTTGTAAACAAACTGGCCAGGGCGGTTGAATGTGCAGGGTGATTATGTCAGCCAGCAAGTTGCCCCTTATGAAGATCTGTGTAAGGCTAATTTCTGTTTAATTCCAGTCAGATTCAGAGACGAGCAGTTGAAATGATGTGTGCAAAAATCGTGTTTATTTGGAGAGCTGTAGCACGCTCGTGCTGGCTGCCCCGAGGTTACAGTGACCCACAGAGCCCCAATAGCCACATTTATGTGAAATACACCAAATTGAAATAAACCAGAATTGTCCTCTAAAGCACATAAATATTTTTAGTAGACCACTGAAATCAAAATATGAGACTGAAAATGAGCATGAAGTGACCCCTTAAACTGTAAGCTACAGCTGTTTACAGCTGAGGCACCAACTGTACCTAACTTCAGCTGAACAATTTCTGAGTTATTCCTCATCTTAAAAGTCATGTAGGTTGTTCCTTGCATTGCCAGTTTGTGTCCCAGCGTGGAGCAAAAATAAGTGCTTGATCAGATCATATTCCACCTGGACAGGAGGAGGGAGTTCTCTCTCGCAGCAGCCATGACTCTCTGTCAGCATGAATAATGTTAATGTGTGGTGAACACACTAGTGCTCAGGAAGTCATCTGACATTGGCACAGTGGGTGGTGTGTTGGTGTGTTCATGAGCAGTTTGACATGAAGGGGAATAAACGTGAAGAGACTCTCTTCTCAAAGCATTTTAATGATGTGGCTGTGAGATGGCCCTGCCCTGCCTTCTGCCTCACACTGCCATCAGGCCATTGGTGGCAAGTCCCGCCTCCACCACATCCATCATAATGAGCTATAACTCATCATATTACATTGTCTGAGCAAAAGTTTATAAATGACTCCTAGAACATGTTGTTTCTCTTTAGCTGACTGTAATATGCCCCATATTACTCATCAGATTAAGGGTTTTCTACAAAATATTTTTTTAATGTCAAATAGGTGTCCCATTTGGCAGTTAGCAACAGAATAGCTAGATGTAATATGAAAAAGGAGTCAAAATCATTCACTATCCAGACAAAGATGACTGAAATGACAGATATTTAACACAGATATAACTGACTGTTAGGACAAAGACAAAAGCAGAGTCAAAATTAGTCTATTCAGTGGAGCCTCATAACAGAGCTGATGGTTTCTTTCTAGGGAAAAGATCATTTTGTGTGTCAGAGATGAACACTTTAAGAGAGCATTTTGTTCTGACTTTTGCTCTTTTGCTGTTTTAGCTGTTTTTACAGTCTTGTTTGTCCCCAAAAATTCAGTTTCAAAGAAAAGGCCAAAATCAAAAATGTGTTAGTCTGTCCCTCAATACCTTCCTATTTCCCTGCTCTGTCTATAGCTCACTGGTTCCTACTGAAGACATAAATCTTTGAAATCATCTTACAAATATATGTCCATTCATCAAAGTCATCTCCAGCCATACCCTGTAGGTTTTAGCAAATGTTATTCAAACTGGAGTAAATAAATGTACAGTATTGCATACACATATGATGATGATAGAGAAAATGGCCAAACAAAATTTTATTTTTACATTTTCATCCATACATAAGTCCTTAAAATGCTTTTGCCTTGGTCATTTCAAATTAAATTCACTTTGTTAGAAATGGCTGGCCTATAAAGACTGTTCAGCAGGAATGATGGCAATTAATATCCGTTAAAAGAATTAAATTGCCTCACATTTTGTGGTTGGAACACCATACTGTCCATACTGTGTGGAAAGGTAAAGAATATTCTCCCAGTGAACAACAACCAGTGTCTGACCTTTTCTCATTTCTTCTTTGGACTCAGCAGGATACTTCATGCTAGCTGGAGGGTTTGCTTTTTCACCAGCGACTGCATCATGAAACCTTCCCTCTCTTTCCTTCCCCTCCTCCTACTTACTCCAGCTTGAACACATCATTCCTCTACCTCTACCTTTCCTTTTGCAATCCTTCTTCTCCTCCCTCCTCCTCTCTGACACTGTGATGAGTTATAGGCCCATGAATCGCTCCATTTCCAAGTCTCAGCATTTCTCACTTGGCCCGTTGACCCTTCTTTTATTACTGTGAACCCTCGTCAGTAAATGTGATCAGCCAATGTATGATTAATTTCTCACCTCTAGCAAAGATCAATCTAAAGGCTTTCAATAATTCAATAAAGAGGCACTCTGTGGAGGAAAAGGTGCAACAGTGTTTCAAAAAAACAGTTTGAAAACAGCAGATGTTTCTCTATGCCTCCTATTCACATGTACGCACACACACATACACACACTCTCATTTTCACTTTTCACGTTTTTCTTCCTCTCTCAGCCCTTACCTCTCAGACTGTGTTGCTGCATCAAGTGTGAGTGTTGATTTAGTTTCAATATTGGGCTTGCTAGCAAATATGCACAAGAGAGAATGAATGTGTGTGTGTGTGTATGTTTGTGTAGGCAGCACAATTTTCAGTCTAAAGACCATTTTATTGAGGATGATCCAATTTCTCCCAAATGAGAGAAAGCTGGTTTTGGGGTCAGTGGCTTTGGTTAGGGTTAAGCTGAAGGTAAATGAATGCAAGTCTATGTAATGTCCCCAAAAGTGTGTGTATCCCAGAGGTAGAAGCCCCTGCTGTACAACCCAGTAACAGAAAATAGTGTCTGACACTGACAACAATCAAGCTCTTTGCCAGGTCAGCTACACTCTGTCTGCATGCTGCACAAGACAGAAGGAGAATAGTGCTCAGTTCAAGGCTGCATACATGATACTCAGCAGTTATCTGTGATAACAAACATGCCTCAGTCCAAAAGCCAGGAGCCAGAGAATTCTCTGTCTCTCTCTCTTTTTTTTTTTTAATGTAATGACGCAGAATTGACTCTGCTTCTAGTTTGTTGCTACAGACACAATGTCTTATTACCAAATATTGATTAGATGGTCATAAATGATAGAATTAACATATTGTTCATGCTCATGCTCCACTGCATTGCTGCAATCATCGGATGCCTCGGAGAGACAAATCTGAGGCTGCTAGCATAAACAGACTGTGACTGTGTGACTGTGCAGAGCAGCGAACCTCCGCCTCCTGCACTATTAGCCTTGATATTTCTCTTTAGTTAAATACCCTTGTCATCTTTACTTTACAGTTTGGGATTGTCATTAGAAGCTCTGCTGCTGTCTTTTTTGAATGAAGTGACATTGAATTTCCATTGCAGTAAAGCATCCATATCCCAAACCCTGCAGTCCCCAGAGGACTCCTGCCATAAATCTCTAAAAGATAGAATTGCACTATCAAAGACCAGACCTATGTTATATGTTTTTACATGCTTTTGTTACAGTGACAGTAAAGGGGTTTCCTGGAGGTCCCGCATCCCCTGGATGCATAAATATTGCCCATGACTGTTTATTTTAATCAGGCTGCTCAAGATTGATGCCTGCAGCCCATCATGTTACCAGTGGGCATCCATCAAAAAGGCCACAGCGTTGTGCTCTTGTCAGCAGTGAATGTCGGGGAATGGATACACAGAGGTAAGGATGCACGCACACACACACACGTGGGTTTGTCACACTAGTGTGTGAAATATTTGATACAAAATAGTTGTATTACTATGTATTTTTAAATATTTTTTACTCAGTTTTGATAACAGGATATACATTATACCTATTATTTATGTATTACTTTTTTAAGCTATAATGCATTCAGTCAGTGCATTGATTTGTTCTCATTTCCTATTTATTTTTTAGATGATATAAATCAAGAATTAGTTTTCTTATTATAGCAACATGCCTTAAAGGAGTTAATTGCTTCAAAAAATGAGATGAGAGCTTCTTTTAATCACCTCACCGGTAGGCTTTTCATCTAATCTACTAAGCCTGAGCACATTGGTGTTGGCGGCATACACCAAGGATATGAAATAATTATCAGTGGTGTTAGCTGACATTGCTTCTAAATATGAAAATAAAATGTTGATGAAACTGCTCCTGATCTTTTTCTTTCCATCACTTCTGCTTTCCCACACTGGATTCTGGATGCTGTTCTTTAAATCTCATTGCAATTCTGCACGTCTCTCGGACGTACTATTGCACAGTCATGCTATGGTGTTTAAAACACTCATCTTCGTACTCTGCTACTCACTACTCCCTTTCAGTTATTTCTGACTGGCAGTGTTTTGTGTGATCACAGAGGAAGAGCCTGCTGAATGGTGGACACCTAGAACTGAGGCTTTCACATTGCACCTTGACAACTCTCTTCTCCCTCAACTCTACAGAAAGATCCAGATTCTTGTCTTGAGTTCAAGATTTACAACATCAGCTGAAGCCCAACATCATGAACGGCGGGAATTCAGCCATCATGTTTTCCTCTCTACATTTTTCTCTGGCTTCCAACACACTTGCCCTGGTGTTTGTTTGTCCATCCCATGGGCTGCCAACCTCTCTGTCTGTGGGTTACTATCAGGATAGCTGGTTTACAGGTGGTTAGCCACAGTTTATCTCCTTCTTTTGCACTTTAGGAAATTTACCATACTCCTTTTCAAAATTCAGGATTCAAGATTCAGTATAATTATCTGTAACAATTCCTGCAATTTTTTTTTTTATTTCCACCTGAAAGGATATAAACAGTAGGGCAGCACAGTGGCGCAGAGGTTAGCACTGTCACCTCACTGCAAGAAGGTTCCAGGTTCAAACCCCAGTTCACCCAGGTCTTTTCTGTGTGGAGTTTCCATGTTCTCCCTGTGTCTGTGTGGGTTCTCTCCAGGTTCTCCAGCTTCCTCCCACAGTCCAAACACATGCAGGTTAACTGGTGACTCTAAATTGTCTGTAGGTGTGAATGTGAGTGTGACTGGTTGTTTGTCTCTATATGTCAGCCATGTGATAGACTGGCAATCTGTCCAGGGTGTACCCCACCTTTCACCCAGTGTTAAGTGGTATGTATAATGAATGAAATGTAAACAGCAGTGACTAACACACTGGTAAATTCTCTGGACAGATAGTATAATCAACATCTTATCATTAAAAGCTCAACATGTTGTAGACACTGTCCATTAACTGACTGTGTTGTGCACCAGGCATCATTGATGTAAACACAGAGTAACGTAACATAACTTAACGTTGGCTATATGCTCCTGAGCTATTCCTCTCTGTCACTGACCACTGATCCTTCTGCCTGGTCACTTTGCAACTGCCTTATTGCAATTCTGCCTCTCTGCTTTTTATACCTACTACTGCACAAACCACCTCCCGCCTATCACCACCATTACCTCCATGATGTCCAGGGACACTTGTCTTCATCAACCATCCACTGACTCTTCTCCACCAGACTTTGGGGGATCCTGTCCTATTTCCTGTCTTCATATGGGCCTTAACGAAGATGCCTCACATTGATGAGTCTAATTGCCAAAACTCACTCTGTTGCTTCACTTACTTAAATACATTCTGTTATTCACTTCCACTCCACTAACAGGTGTGTTTGCCTAATGGTTTGTCCTGAACCACACATTCTTTAAAGGCCGCATTCTCTGGCCTGTATGAGGAACACAGTATCTGCCTGCTTGCTCTACTGTCCAGTCAATATTGCTAAAATTCAAGAGTGAAATACGCTCCATATGGAGCGTTTTTGGTACACAAAATTAAAAGAATGTAAGCTGTGTGTTTAAAAGGATAGGTTCACAAGTCGTTCTTAAAACAATAGTCAGGGGCCTTTAAGAAACCACATGAAACAGGTTTTTTATCCAATAATCATTCTTCCTGTTCATACAGGCCATAAGAAGATCCCTTCCAAACACACTCTCAAAATAAGGGATAAAATCATTCATTCTTTGCACTAACATTAATAACTGCAGATGACAGACTAACTTAAAGGCTCTCTAGAAGAGGTTTTGCTGCATTAGAAGATTTCCATTAGATTCCCTTTCTCAAGACCAAAACCAACAATGTGATCTTCTGTTTCTCAATACTTTATGACCTCCCTACACTGTCTGTGGCCCTCTTATTGAAGACATAAGGAATAAGCTAAGCGATTCCCTACATCAGCTGCAGCTAAGTTAAGTATTTTTTAGCAAATGTTCCTCAAAAAGGAGGAAAAGGGGCATTTGTCAGGGACTATTTTCAGAAGTGGATTAATCCACATTTGGTGCTTTAGTGAGTATTTGGGGCAGTCGGACAGTGTGTGGGATTGAGTCAAACAAAAACTATAGTGTGTGTTCATGGTAATGAAAGAGCATATCACTGTGTAAGGGGCCCACTATACACTAGTAATTTGTATTATTAGTATGACTTTGTAAGCCTCAATAAAGCCATTAATTATAAACTAAACCCTTCACGAGAGAAACCCTTTATGAAACCCTGTGTGAACGATGCCTGATTAGAATGTGGTACTGTCAGTTTTCTTGGTGTGTGTGTTTACCACTGATTTACAGAACTGAATAAGCAAGACACTACAATATGGTTTTAAAGGGTATAAAATTCTCACTATTTTCCAATGAGTCACAGTGACAAACATATGAATAACGAGAATGAACAAGAGTATGAATGCTACGAGACTGAATATACACTACTCAAGATCTCCTCAGCTGCGCCATCTAAACTGAATAAGAGCCTCTATAAGAAAAAAAGGCAGGCCTTGCAGGCAGATACACTGAGAGTGAAAGGTGGACAAAGCCAAATAGTTAATTGAGTAAAGTGCATAAGAGACCTGTAGAAAGTGAAGGAGTCCACTAATGGGATCAGTGGATGATTGCCCTCACCTTGCTTTTTAGTTACAGAGAAAAATAAAGAAAGCCCTCAAGGAGTACAAGTCTGTTTCTTATACTAAAGACATGGTGTAATGTAGTTTATCTGTTAGTGTTTGAGACAATACACTCCGCTTTATCAGTAGCTTAACCTTCTAGAGGCATTTATCAGAGGAATTGTAAGATTGGGAGTTGGGATGGAATAAGCAGACAGACTGTCCTGATATCACTGGTGAGAGCAGAGACAGCGAGGACAGCAGGATGCCTTCTGCAGTGCCAGGAGTGAGAATATACACCAGCCATTTGTCCACCACTATGAAGAGCAACAGTGGACATAGTGCAATATGCTCAGTAATGTCACATTTCAAAATAAAGAAAAGAAAGCCATGTTAAAAGTAAGTAGAAGCATCAAGCATCATTCTATCATTCAGCCAAATGATACAGCTCCTCTTGGTTTTTCACATACTCAGCCCAACCTGCTCTCCATATTTACTGGACAACAAAACAACATTAACAGTTTATGAATGTACTCACAGCTATATTACCATGTTAACCAAGTCTTCATTTCTTTAAACACAGATAATTTAAAGGAGACACTGACTGAGAGAAAATTCAGGAACAGAATATTAGCCAGCAGTGGCATTCAATCACAAACTACATAAAAATAAAAAATAAAAAACACTCAATTATCAATTGAATTACTCTTTCATGGTCTGTTTGGGAAGCTGGGACATGTGCAACCACGTTACCCTGCAGCAGGGGAGCGACAGCCTGCTATACCAGGTGAGTGTAGCAGCATCAAGCCTTGCATCAGTCTATTAGGGGCTATTAAAGAACTCCTAGTGGGGGATACATTCTACCAGAGACAACTTTAAAGCAGGGTGAACTAAGGACACTCAAATTGTAGAGGAAACACAATAGGAGCCTTCACTAACTCCAGACCAGCCATTAACAGGTTGAAGGAGATGTATAAGAAACTGAAAGGTCAAAGGACCAGTTCAAAAAATCAACTCTGATGGATACAGGACCATATTGACTGTAGCAATAAGCCCCCTAAGTCTGGGATCTCTGTGGCATTCCAGGACTGAAATGTTGATTTCAGAGTTAATCCAATATCTGTCATAGAACCATCTGGCCATCAGGCAGTATTATTTCTTATATCCATTATTCATTATTCTTGCTCATTAATCAAAGAACTGTTCTGTATCCCCATTCATTTATTTATAGTGTTAGAAACACACTTTTTTTCTGATCAATTAATCACCTTTATTTTGTTTAGGCTTTGTGAATCGTGTGCTGGCACATGATCCATGTTTGTATTCAGTCATTGTTTCTTCCTTGTCAGTAATATCGCCATTGAGTTCCACGGCTCCAAACACTGCTAAGCAGAGTAATGTTCTGGGTTCTAATCAGCATCATCTCAAGCTAAGAAGATGGTTCAATAGGCTAAATGTTTAACTACATGCTCATGACTAGATTGATGCCGAAATAAGTCAAGTTGATCTGTAAATCTCCAGGTTCACTCCAGAGGAGTGATAGCACTGTAATTAAGAGGGCTGGTGCACTACTGTTTCCATTAGTTATCATGTCCATTAAAAGACAGTGCTCACAAGTGAAGACGAGGGCACTGGTAAGAAAACCACCTCCTCTGTTTTTTCCTCTCAGTCTCTACCCAGATTTAAATAATATCTCTCTCTCATTCTCTGTGTAACAAGACCATAGTGGGCTAATAGTTTCATGGACTGGAATCTGGCAAAGAGACTCTGAGGCTCTGGTATCCCTGCCCAAACTCTGGGGGCCAACGCTTTGGACAGACGATTATTTTGTAAATTTAAATACTGCACTCAGCCTGTTCAGCTTCTCATGGCCAAGGGACATTCTGAGAACCATAGTTTTCTTTTTTTCTCATTCTGGGACTTCCTTAGCTCACTAAATACAGTACATCCCACAAATGAACTCTACTGGTAAGGTAACAGGTTGGGCTGGGGGTTGCTTTGGTCACCCAATCTCTCACTGAACTGTTGGACCCTCACCTTTCCGATCTTACTATCTCTACCTCAGGGAGGTTTTTAACAAATCGTGGGCCACTTCCCTGCCTTCTTACTGTGAATGTAACAGCAACATCAATCTCTCCCCAGGTACTTCTCCCCCCAGAGGGTGCCTTTACTCCTTTACTGCCTTTACTAGACACAACATTCACCTCCTGCCCTCAACCAGCTCTGAGTTAAGTCAAAACACAGGATCCCTAGAAACATCTGTAAAACCTAATCTAGACTGTTTCTCTCCCATCAGCCTCCACCAGCTCACTTCAACTATTTCATCATTTAAACCTTTGGCTTTCTCTTAGACCCCATCCAACTTGGCTGCTTAAGGAAGCTTTGCGCAGTAGCAACTCTGTATAGGATATGATTCATCTGTCCTTACTGTGAGCTATGTACAATCTTATGATACAGTACTGTGCAGAAGTTTTATTCTTATCCTTCATCATTTATGAGGGAGGTGTCTGATCAGTCCCAGATTAATTACTACCTTGGAATAGGTCCAACAGTGCACATCATAAAGAACTATCGTCAAGACAAGAAGAACAAGATGCAGTAGATGGTCTGACCCCAGAGCCCTGATGTCAACATCATGGAGTCAGTCTGGGATTACATGAAGAGACTAAATGGTAGAGAGAGTAAATTTCTTTTCTTTACTAATTTCTTATGACCATACCCCCCACCCCCACCCCCCTCTTATGCTCTGTGGGGGTCAGACCATCTACTGCAGGATTCCTTGTTCTTCTTGTCTCTGAGGATAGTTCTTTATGATGCTGACTGTGTTTGGAGGCATGTCCTGCTGCAGATATAATCAGTGACTGATCAGACACCTCCCTGATGGTAGTGGGACACAAGTAAAAACATCTGAAGTGCCTAAAAATTTTGCACAGTACTGTATATACAACATCCCCTTTCTTTCTAAGATCCAGGAGAAAGCAGTTTCAAAACAGTTATGCGACTTTCTACAGGACAATAGTTTATTTGAGGATTTTCAGTCAGATTGCATCATAGTACAGAGACGGCACTTGTGAAAGTTACAAATTACCTCCTAATCTCATCAGGGCTTGTCTCTGTACTTGTCTTGTTAGATCTGAGTGCTGCTTTTGATAGTTAGAAAGTTTGACAGTTGATCATCACATCCTTTTACAGAGACTGGAGCATTTTATTGGCATTAACGGTAAATGGTAAATGGACTTGTACTTATATTGCGCTTTTCTAGTCGTATTGACCACTCAAAGTTCTTGCCTCCAGCATCACATTCACACATTCATACAGCACTTGCTCTATGCTGGCGCTCTAACACCACACCCATTCACACCGATGCACACATGCAGGGGAGACAGTGATTCAGTATCTTGCCCAAGGACACTTAGGCACAGACTGGAGAAGCCGGGGATCAAACCACTGACCTTCCGATTAGTGGGCGACCTACTCTACCTCTTGAGCCACAGCCACCCCCCCAACGGAACCGCTCTAAACTGGTTTAAGTTCTATCTATCTGATATGCTTCAGTTTGTACGTTAACAACAATTCCTCAATGTACACCAAAGTTAGATGTGGAGTTCCACAAGGGTCAGTGTGCTTGGACCAGTTCTGTTCACCTTGTATATGCTTCCCTTGGGCGACATTACCAGGAATCACTCCATAATACTCACACGGACGCAGAGGCTCGAGGCTCCCTACTTCTTTGCACTATTTTGTGTTTTTTCCTGTGATTATTCTAAATGGTTTGTCAGGCTATGATGCGCTCACATAGCCTACAGCCCAGACAGAACATGATTGACATGGGACTTCAGTTCAACACTGAAGTTACAAGCACTCTCATGAACTGCATCCCAGGAGATGAAGACCACGGGAGCTCCATGGATTGTTGTCGGGCCCCTAAGTGGAGGTGGTGCAGTGAGAGGAAGCCAGCAGGGGATGCAGGCGGGTCTGTAACAACTCTGAGTTAACCCCAAACCTCCACTACTATCCATGTTTCTCTCAGCACCTTGGGTCCACAGTAAAACAAGATGGATGACTACAATGCAGCCTACAGCACCTCATCTGGTGTGTCTGCAATGGTCGTCTTGGAATCACATTGCACCCACATAAAATTCAGATGCTACGGTGGGCTAGCAGGCCAAAGCCTCTGGAAAAAGAAGTAGGGGAGGGGGGACTCTGTGTTTATAATAGCAGACTGGTGCCTAAACAGCAGAGATAACAGACAGCCACTGTATCTAGACCTTGAACATATCATTCCAGTGTAGACTATTCTACCTGTCTCGAATACAGTGGTCATTATTGCACACTCTCTACATCCGCCCAGATGCTGCGTTAGCTCAGCTAAGCCACCTTCAAGACATTATAAACAAACAACGAGAGGAATCATCCTGTGGCGTCCATATCAGGGGTTTTAATTTAAGCATGCTTAAGGTTCTGCTCTAAATTCACCAGCATGTCAAATGTCCAGCAGGGGGAAAGGACATGATCATGTATATTCAAGCATTAAGTGGCCTTGCAGGCGGCCCCTCCCCACCTGGGACAATCAGAGCCATCTCTCCCTGCTCCTCATCCTGGCCTACCCCCCCCCCCCCTCCCGACCTGCATCTGGGATTAGCTTACTTCCTCCACCACCACAATCTGTCAGACTCATTACCTCTCCTCCCACACTCCACACTCAGCACTTTGGCTCCCCTCAGGGCTACATGCTGTTGCTTATGCGCCCTGTATGGCTGCACTCCTTACCCAGCATCATCATCAAGTATGCAGATGATACCACGTGGTTGAGCCATCTCTAGTGGGGATGAGCGGCATACAGGGCTGAGGTGGGGAACATCACTAGCCTTGGCTGACTCTGGAATATCAAAACAAAGAACTCATCATATGGACTTGGGAAGGACAGACAAGACACACCTACAAATGGAGGCGGTGGGCTCTGTCACTACCTCCAGGTTCCTGGGCACCCACATCTTGGCCACGATCTCCTGGGCTCACAACACCAAGGCCCTCATGAAGAAGGCTCAGCAGCGGCTGCACTTCCTGCGTGTGCTCAGGAAAAACAATCTGGACAAGAAGCTGCTGCTGGCCTTCTACCACTCCTCTGTGGAGAGTGTACTAACATACTGCCTGAGTGTGTGGTACACAGGCTCCACAGCTAAGGACAGGAAAGCTGTGTAAACTTGTCAGTGCATTTGTTACTTCCAGGCTGGACTATCGTAATTCATTATTATCAGGCTGCCCCAACAAGTCTCTAAAGACTCTGCAGTTGATCAAAAATGCTGCAGTATGATTACTGAAAGGAACTAGAAAAAGACACCATATTTCTCCTGTGTTAGCCTGTCTACCTTGGCTCCCGGTCAAATCCAGAATAGAATTTAAAATCATCCTCCTCACCTACAAAGCCCTTAATGGCCAGGCACCATCCTATCTTAAAGAACCTATAGTTCCCAACAATCTCACTAGGACATTGTGCTCCCAGAATGCTGGTTTTCTGGTGGTTCCTAGAGTTTCCAGGAGTAGAATGGGAGGCAGAGCCTTCGGCTATCAGGCTCCTCTACTTTGGAACCTTCTCCCAGTTTTGGTCCAGGAGGCAGACACCCTCTGCACTTTTAAGAGTAGGCTTAAAACTTTCCTTTTTGATAAAGCTTATAGTTAGGGCTGGCTCTGGCTTGTTTGAACCATCCCTTAGTTACGCTGATATAGGCCTAGACTGCCAGGGGATTTTCCATGATACACTGAGCTTCTCTCTCTCTCTCTCTGTATGGATTTATATCCCATAATTACATGTTGCTAACTCCATATCTTCCCTTTCCCGGCAGTGGCCCCCACTGCCATATTTTAGCAGTATTTAGGCCGTATTTTAGCTGTATTTTGGCCATATGTTTTCGTATTTGTCTTTATTGCCTTGAGCAGTACCAGATTCTTTCTCGTAAATCTGAAACAACCTTGAGTGAGAAAGCACAGTTTTTATTTTGTTTGTAAAAGAGCAACTATCAAATTTAAAAAGACAATTAAAGGACTCCACAAAATTGTATTTGAAGTTGTGTGTACAATTCATCCCGGCTTCATTGTCAAGCAGTCCAGCATTTTCCCTTGCATTTAATGTTCCTGATTTTTGATTTATTAGTTTACTCTGAACTTGCCTCTGCCTACTCAGTGGTGGATCTGTTCTTCTGACTACTTGTGTAGCTGATTTTGAAAGTAAAGACCTTGATTTTAGAACCCAGTGTTTAAAGAGTCATGCATTTGAGTCCTCTTTCCTGTGGTTTTCCACTTGTCACAAAAGAGAAATACAACATTATGGCTATGACCTACCAAATATCTAAACTGCATCAACACCCTTAATGTATCACTAATCTCATAAGGTCATTAATTCAGATAGTAAATGCAATAAGAAGGCATGATAAACATGTGAAAACACTTCACACTGTTGGTTTTAAAAAGTTCAAGAGAACTGAAAATACATATAAAAAGCTGAACCCTTCAGTTATTAAGATGAATTCAACCATAACAATGAAGTCTTTCAAAACACTGGATTTAAATAAAACAAAGAATCAAGAAGTTTCTAGAAGTTTGTGTGAAAACTGATTGTCTATAAAACTTAAATATATTATCAGAATGTTAAATTAATATTCCTATGTTTAGAGAAACAACAGCATGTTAAATGGAAGCAGAAAACAAGGAGATCTTCAAAGGACTGTGCTTCGAGTCACTGGAGAAACAGAGAAAACAGTCTTTCCACCGACTCAGAAACATTCTACTGCATTTGTTAAGAGCCAGAGACAGTCGCACTACTTCATTAAATCTGGCAAAACCTCTATACATGTAAATTATTTAAATGATTACACTAAAAATAAGAGATAGATCCTTTGAAAGAGGTTCAAAAATTCAAACCTCACTGAAGCATGCCCTGTGCGAGGCATCAGTCTGGTGAGTTTCCTTTGATCATTTCTGGCATATTTGATGATAATGAATGAGTTGCGTCCTTCACAGCAAAGAGCAGCCTGGATAAACATTTAAAATTCAACAAATCAGCTAATCAGCTCAACAGAGCGAGCACACAACAGTGACAGTATAGGGAGGAGAAACTGTGTGTATTTTCTTTACCACAATGACATACTACATCATTGTCTTAATGCTGGTGGTGTTTTTTTGGCAGAGCTTTTACATTTATTGTTTAATTCATATAAGAATGTGTTGAGCAGTTTCTTAATTCATCCAAATACATTTATAACTGGTATATTCCCATTTCTATGTGCAATGCACCAGTGATTGTTGAATAGTTTTAATTCAGTTCAATTCAATTGAATTTTATTTATATCGCGCCAAATCACAACAAAAGTCATCTTAAGGCCCTTTTCATATAAAGCAGTCTAGACCGTAGTTTTTATATTATTATATTTACAGAGAGAGACCCAACAAATCCCACCATGAGCAAGCACTAGACGACAAGGAAAAACTTCCTTTTAAGAGGCAGAAACCTTGAGCAGAACCAAACTCAGGGTGGGTGGCCATTTTGGTTAAGAAAGTGAGAGAGAGAGGGGATGGGGTAGAGAGAAGCGACAGGAGAACATAGCAGATATCATGTAAAAATGTAAATTGATGTCAATAATACATTAATTCATTCATTATCTATACCACTTATCCAGTATGGATTCAAACCCCTTATTACATGTTACTAACTCAATATCTTCCCCTTCCCGTAGTATTGTGCTCTTCCATCTCTCTCTGCTCTTCTGTCTCTTTCTGCAGGTATTTCTACCTCTGGAGCTGTAGAGTCTGATCTGTGATTACAAGCCTCCTGCTGCTCCTACAACTCTACTCAACACCTGCTGCTTATAATTTGAAATTACTAGTACTGCTTCTAGTATTATTGCTACTTTTGCAATTACTACTTTAATTAGAACTACTATCATTACTACTAGGGTATTTGTCTCATTTTACTTTTTTTTTCACATGGAATCCGTGTTATGGTGTGTTCTGTCGCTCTCATATTACATTTTTTAAAACATTTTAATTTTGCAAAAGACATATGCTACAGTGTGTGCCCACTACATACACAGAATTGCTGTTGGAGAAATCTGTAGTGTAAGGGAGAAGGATAATGTTGAGTTGGATTATTTAGAAATGGCACAAAACCCCTGGAAATGATGGAAAAATTTTGTTGTACCAAATTTCATTATTATTTCACTTCATTATTTTACCTATTCTTGTATTTATCACTGTAACTAATAATCAAGTGAGTGATATAGCAAGGGGAGGATCTGCTCCTGTCATTTTGGACATCTGATCAAATCAAATAAAAACCTATGTTACATAAAATGGTGTATGGTCCCTGAATACAGTTTGTGCAAATGCTTGTTTCAATGTGGTCTCAGGTCCACCTGCAGAACAACTGAATCACAAGCAGCTATGGGGCTCTCTCCAGTCTGTCTCAGCAGGGGAGATGATACAGATGGGCAACATAAATGAATAAGGATGAGGAGAAACAAATAGTAGTTATAAATAGTCCAAACAGCAAGACGGTGCCTCAAATTAATGTAAAGTACAGGCAAACAAGCAGTGGGACCTCTGCCTTGCCCTAAGCTGCACTGTAACTTTTATTCCTATCTTTTATCTTTTCTTTATTATAGGTCAATTACAGAATATCTTGTATTTTATTTTACTTTTTTATCCCATATAAATATATTTTACATTGTCTTTTATCTTTTGTTAATGCCTTTTATGTTTCATTCTGTAAAGCACTTTGTGGCATTTTTGTGGCATTTTAATACAAATAGCTGACAAGTGTGGGAATTTGATATGACTCAATAGCTGATGTGTCTACTTGTACTGTAAACCTGAAGATCTTTAGAAGATATTTTAACTATGTAAGCAACATCAGCACACACAGGGCAGGGATAGTTAGTTAAAACCATATTTATTTTCTTAAAATAATCAGCCCTTTGTTGTGTGTCATATGTGTCAGAAACGTCATTATGTATAATATTTATCATGTTATATACATAATTGTATTGTTTGCAATTACTGCAGATATTTCTACCTAACTCTACATTTACTATATGTTGCTGCTACTTCATTTTTTATCATTTAACTTTTGACTGTGCTGCATCATTTGTGTAAGTTTATGTATATTGCTTTACCTTTTTCTTTTTTTTTCATTTTAGCTTTGCTTGAATAATTTTCTTTTCAATTCTTATTGCTAACCACCAGTCATTACATATATTAATTTCATATTTGGTTCTCAATGTGCCACTTTTGTACTTGTGCTGCCAGAACACCTGAATTTGCCCTTGAGAGGCGGGGGTCAATAAGAGGCTTATCTTAAAGTACCGTACACTAACTTAGCTCTGTGTTCCATGGTATAATCAAAGCGAATTGATTGCTTCATTAAAAAAACAACACAACACAGAAAATGATCAAATGTTTTGCTGCCCTTTATTCAGCAAACACAGCACATCACAACAACAGCAGTGGGCTACTACTGGTATTCATAATTTCTTCACAGAACTGTAAATTGAACATTAACGTTGAAGTATGTGTATATATATATATATATATATATATATATATATATACATATAGTGCTTAACAAATTTATTAGACCACATCATAAAAACGAGAAAACATAAATATTTTAGAAATCTTTCAAAAACTTGTTTAAAACCAAAAATGTTATTGTTATTTATTTGGCAAATAACAAACAACTAACTAGTCCTTTTTCACACATAATAACCAAAAACATAATATTTTGTATGGCCTCCTTTGGCCAGCTTGTGCTCTTACTGACATTGTTTTTATATAGTTTTCGACAGTGTCTTTTATCATTGAGTTCCAAATAGTTTCTAGCTGTTCCCACAGACTTGCTTTAGATTAAACTTTCGTACAATCAATCTTTGAATCTACTAAAGCCCAAATTGGCCAGTCCATCGGTTCCAGGACTCCAGATTTCTTTTTTCTAGGTCAAATACGTTCTGGTACGTTTTAAAAACAGTTTAATCCCCACAGCCATTAATACTCTGAACAATATGTGATAATGGTCTGAAACTGATATCTGTACTCAATGAAACAAATGACTGTAGTGTGTTATATGTGTGGGTGTGTGCTATGGTGTCTCCCTGCCTGTACAGCCGTGAAAATGAATTTCCCCCATGGGGACAATAAAGTAACTAACTAACTAACATAGTCTCTGCACAGCTTTGAAGTATGCTTGGGGTCATTGTATCAATCAGATTCAGTCCTGTTCATGATACCGTCAATTTTCACTCGTTTTCCCACGCCGTTTCCAGAAATGGAGCCCCATACCATAATGGAATCTCCACCGTGTTTCACTGTGGGTGCAACGCATCTGGCATCAAAACGTTCTCCAGCTTTTCTGCGGACATAAACATGAAGATAGTGACCGAAGAGTTCAAACTTGCACTCGTCCGTCCAGAGTACCTTCTTCCATCTTTGTCAACAGTCCAGTGTTTGTGCTCCCTGGCAAATCCGAGGTTTTCTGAAGCGTTTCTGAATGTTTGCAGGCCTAACAGCTATTCTTCCCTTTAAGCCTTGTTTCATCACTCAACTGCTTATGGTCATTCTGGAGACTTTCTCAGACTCTGATCTAGAAACACTTATCTCTGCCTGAAGATCAGCAGTGGTCTTTCCTCTGTCTCTTGTACTTAAAAACTTGAGGTGTCTGACATCTGCTTCAGTTAACTTTCATTTCCTGCCTCTTCCTTGGCGCATTTTGTAAGTACCAGTCTCAGCAATTGACTGTGAGAACACTTTATGTCTTTCCCTATTTGTCTCAGAGACCATCCAGCACCATGAAGTGCTTTAATGCAGACTCTTTCATTTTCAGTGAGCTCTCGACGTTTTACCATTTTGAACAGGAATGAGGAATTTCAAACTGAATTCACCTTTTTATACCCAAATTTGAGCCGGCTCACTGGGCTTCTTTGAAGTCAGAAATTATTCAAGCATAACATTCAACCACTGAAACAATTTTTTCTGCTCAGGAATGCAAGTAAATAACTATAATATGACATCTTAATCAAGTAATAATGTGCTTTACTGTTTTTTCTGCTTTTTTGTAAAACAGTAAATTTGAAAATTCATGGAAAGCAATAATAATTATATTTTAGCATTAAAAATATAATTTAGGTTAAAGAGCTACATATTATTGTATTAATGTATTAACCATTACAGAAAGATAAAAAAATTATTTTGGTAATTACCAATGCTGTTAATTTAGGGCAGCTGTGGCATAAACCTTACATTGGGTGGTGGTCTAATAAATTTGTTAAGCACTGTATATATAAGATAAGATAAGATAATCCTTTATTAGTCCCACAATGGGGAAATTTACATTGTTGCAGCAGCATAAGTGATTGAAAAGATGAAAAAGACATAAATACGTGTAAAGGCAAGATAAAAAACGAGTATAAACATGACAATGTAATAAAAAATATTAACAGAAGAGCAATAATCACAGGACTTTATATATAGACAGAAAATGAACTAAATACAGATATTGCACATTTGAAAATGGAATTGCACACAGTGAATGACTGATAGCAGCTGTTTTGGATTAATTAAAGTGCAGACAAACCTAGTGAAAATGGTCCATGTGTGTATGTGGTGTACTAGGAGCAGTGCTGGTTGTAGAGTCTGACAGCAGCAGGAAGGAAGGACCTGCGATACCTCTCCTTCACACACTTTGGGTGAAGCAGCCTATCGCTGAAGGAGCTGCTCAGTGCTGTCAGACTGTCCTGCATGGGGTGGAGCTCGTTGTCCATCAGGGATGATAGCTTTGCTATCATTCTCCCCTCACCCACCACCTCCACTGGGTCAAGGGGGCACCCCAGGACAGAGCTGGCTTTCTTGATCAGCTTCTTCAGTCTCTTCCTGTCTGCTGTTGAGATGCTGCTGCCCCAGCAGACCACTCCATAGAAGATGGCTGATGCCATAACAGTGTCATAAAAAGTCCTGAGGAGTGCCCCCTGCACTCCAAAGGACCTGAGTCTCCTCAGCAGGTAGAGCCTGCTCTGAGCCTTCTTGTAAAGTGCAGTGGTGTTGTCTGTCCAGTCCAGTCTATTGTTCAGCTGAACACCCAATCAATGTCTCTTCCCTGGATGCTCACTGGTGTTGGGGGGGAGTGTCTGCTCCTGCGGAAATCCACCACCAGTTCTTTGGTCTTCCCAGCATTGAGCTGGAGGCAGTTCCGCAGGCACCAGTCCACAAAGTCCTGCGTCAGTTCTCTGTACTCCCTGTCGTCCTCATTTGTGATGAGGCCGACGACTGCAGAGTCGTCAGAGAACTTTTGCAGGTGGCAGTGAGGTGAGTTGTACTGGAAGTCTGCAGTGTAGAGGGTGAAGAGGAATGGAGCCAGGACTGTTCCCTGCGGGGCCCCCGTGCTGCAGACCACCATGTCAGACATGCAGTCCCGCGTCCTCACATACTGCGGTCGGTTGGTGAGGTAATCCAGTATATATGTATGTATGTGTATATATATATATATATATATATATATATATATATGTATATATATGTGTGTGTGTGTGTGTGTGTGTGTGTACATTTTGCTACCTATATATTTGTGTGTGTGTGTGTGTGTGTATATATATATATATACAGGCCCTTTCCAAAAAATTAGAATATCATGGAAAAGTTTATTTATTTCCATAATTCCATTCAAAAAG